>JAGQDJ010000202.1:1602603-2127909 GCA_022885665.1 Triops longicaudatus
CCCCCCCCCCAAAAAAAAAAAAAAAAAAAAAAAAAAAATCGTTGGTTGCAGAAGGAACTTCAGTAACCACCCATGGCAGCATAGGTTTGAGAAAGACGAAACTTTCTTTTGCATTACGGTGTATATGAAAGATGAGAAAAATCCCGGCTAACTTAATGAACGAAGCTCATTATAACTTCTGATCAACCGCCTACAAGTCTCAGGTACTGCATTTTCCGTTTTGCAAAAAGGTCAGAATTCCGCTCTTTATCCTATCCCTACACTCACCCACCACCTCAAGCAGAATAAAAAGTAGACAAGCAAGAATTTAAGAGACACAGTAGCAAAAGCGTTACCTCTAAAGGGGCCAGGATAAAAATCTTATTATTGGATGAATTCAAGTTTATTGTTCTTCGTGGTGACCAAAAGCTAGCAAAGCGAATGGCATTGGGCCGGGTGTAGTAATCCCTGGGCCATACATTTCCTCATACAATTCGGACTCCGTTTCATGGAATGGCGACGAGCTACAAATCAAGTCGTGAAGCTTAATGTCCGTGTAAAAAAAAGCAGTACAGATATAAACTCATAAAGCGATTTGGTATAACCTGTAGATAAGGTACTTGCAAGATAAATTAGCTATCATGTACCTGCGTTTTTTATGACTTGTTTGACGAATTGGTCTCCATGTGAACTAAGCTTGGCTAGGAGTTTATGAGATCCCAATAACCCCAACAAGCGTGGGTCCTCTTGAACAGCCCCTGTACGTTCTGGGTTCATTGCTGCCAGGTGCGATGACAGGGAAGGTGGTAAAGATGAACGTTTATTTGCGCTAGGCGACCAAGTGTTTATGGACTCGAACTTGAAGGTGTTATCATTCTCTCGAGGCTCTGTATCGACTTCTGTTTCTTCCGCTTCGGAGCTGTACACCGGATTATCGTAATCGACTGGAACCGCATCGTTCTTGTAAATCTGCTCGTTGTCCTTCAAATCAAGGTCAAGTCTGTGGTCCTTGGCTTCCAAAAACAATCTGTCTTCTGCTAAATTAAAGCAATTAAACGAAAGTTAAAAGAAGTGTGAGGTGGCGAGGTTCACGAAAACGTATTTGAACACAAAGTCGTCATTCCACTTTAGGGTTTGTTTTTCGTATTTTTCTCGTAGAATGTACTTACCAGGCTTCCAATTCTGATTCAGCCACTGCCATAAAAGCTGCGTTGACTGCGAGTCAGGATGTTCTACCGAACCGGGAGGGGAACGAAATGCTTTCCCTGAAAGTTTCAAACAGGTTCCGAAGAAAATAAGAGAAAAAATTGAGTAACAGGTAAGACTAGTAGACTGTTAACAATAGCAGCACCAGTAAGGAAGAAAGTCACGTGCTAACATATCAAATGTCTCGTCACTCGGTGTAATGGTTCAACAAACAAGACTTATTCTCCAATTTCCCTAACAACAAGGTTGAAGTTGACAAAAAGAGACAACCATGTCAACAGCACAACGGGAACTCGAACATTGTGTACCTCTACGAATAGCATTAATAACTATCGTCAGCTATCTTGGTCAGTAAGTTAATTTCGTCCAGATGCGCTTGTTTCTGTTCGTCAAGAAAACATAGTCATGTAACTGTCGTGAGAATGACCAGCTAAATCAAAGTACCAGCTAAATCAACGACAGCTAAAATCCGAATTACCTGACATCATCTCCAACAGTAATCATTAACTACTTCACTCCCAACAACGTGCTTAGCATAGTCTAAGTCTGTGTTAATCAGTTAGCTTATGTTATTTTTTTTTAATTTTAGAAACCCTTCCTCTGGATCTTTTCCATAACTAATTAACACACACTCATGTATCTTAGAAGCAAATATACTCCTGGATTGCCATAAGCTAACCTACCAGAATTACGTAGCGGTGTAGTTATTTATACACATATAACAAATTACTGCACTTCATACGGTTAGGGTTAGGAGAACAACACACCATTTAAGGGGGAAGGAGGTCTAATAATAAATTACTTTTTTGTGTTTCCTTGCATATGAATGACGATGGACGATGACGGCGCACGGCGGAATATACCCCTTTAGAGGTATAAACCATTTTGCCCCCCCCCCCCCCCATCAAGCATGCGAGTCACGATGATGACAAATGTTATGCTGTTGTCAGAGTTTCTTGTCGCCAAAGCCGGCTAGAGTTGGTACCCATGCGGCAAGCCCAACTTTTAACCTGTTGGCTTTTATTGCTTTTATTGCACTTTTTGCTCTCATATTTCTATCTAGATTGCAACGATTGCTCACCCAGAAGCCTGTTCAAAGAAAATTCTTCGCACAGTTTATGATGCGTGACACACTTGTCAACTTCAAGGTATTCGCATTTTGAAGCTGAAATTCCAAAGTTTGAAATTGTTGCTAGACAACCTTTAATAGCTGCCATGCTGCAAAACCTTTGCGAAGCTTATGAACTCTCTTGTCAACTTGTTACAACGAACTTGAAAACAGAAAAAGCTGAGGAACTACCATCACTTTGATGCACCAAAACGTAGTAGACACGAGAGAACATTCCTTGCTCATATGCAGGAAAAAAAATCCAGAAAAGGTTTCAAATTACGCTCAGACCATGATAAGGTTCTTCCAGATCTTTCGAAGCACCCCCAGTTAATCAAGAATATAACTAAAGCATGTTATCCCAAAGTCTCAGGAAAAGGTATAGGGTCTCTAAGGAACAGTGCCCATAAGGGTACATTTGTCCAGCTTTTTGCTCTAATACGAGTCGACACGCAAGGAAGACCAGTACTGCTATTCCCATTACCATATTAGAAATGGAGTGATCCTTCTGCTCGCTATATCCGTCAGATCAAAGGATCATTCCTCAATTACGACTCTACTTGCGATTTACCCCAAAACAGAGTAATACGCAGTTAGCTTACTGAGGCACGCAACAAATCTAACTCGATTAAACCGAAGTAATAGCAGGAAAAGCAGCTTACCAACAACGAATCCAGTAAAAGTGCTGCAATAGGCCAATATTAAGATGATCCAAACTTTCGAATGCATGATTAAATCACTGGATTTTGCTCCAAATTATGAACAGGAATAAGATTGTCCAAGAGAATGGCAGGTAATATCTACCGTAGAGAACTTCTATCGTCGAGTAATTCTGCCTGGGGAACTTACTAGCCTCTTTCACGTTTGCAGATACTTCCTTTGGTAAACGACAGTACGATTGCTTGTTTCACCCAATCATGGAACTTCGACAGAGGCTATAAAGGGGAATGTAAGGGCAGTAATACGGCCAATGGAAGGAGAGGAGGCCACTGTTTTAAGTTAACTGTGGTAGGAGGTCAACGCTTTCAGTCAATGACTTCCTTGAATACGTCGGTGTATATATATGTGTGTGCTCTGCTCTGCTCGTCTCGGTTCACGCTAACCAAACCAACAACTGACGCCCTGAGCGAGTGCCTTTTACCCGCCGCTACAGGCCCTCAAACACTCGAAAAAGCAGTGAGGTTATTGCTGCAGCAATAGAGCTTGCCATGCCACCGAGCAGGTGCACCGGATTCAGCACGGACGCCCACGCCGCTACAGGTGGCGAACGGGCATTCTGTATCTTTTTTCTTCTTTTCTTTCGTCTGCCTTACTTTCATTATAGTAGTTGATCATTTTTCTACCCATTTTGTGACAGTGTCGTCAGCACTGCATATGAATGCCAGTATCGTTATTCGTAATAAATGAAGAAAAAAACGTTCACATAGGGCAAGAAAACGTGAGAAACATGACATTTTAAAAAGGCATTGCTAGACGTAACTCCCACTTTGCCTTTCTGAAAACATTAAAACTTTTCAAGCCGTTACTTTTCTAGTCTTTCTGAAAGCCGTTACGATGTTACGATAGTAAGCCACTGGAAAGAAGTCACACAACCCACCGTATCATGCAAAGAACTATTCATAGCTCAGAGCATTAAACTTGCTACCAAGTCTTACCCGATCGTCAGTCTGTACTCTCCCCTAAATTCTCGAATTTACTAAAGCAACGAAGTCGCCAGAGAAAAATGTGTATTTAATTATCTAGGCTTTCATGTAAAGTAATTAAAAGCTCCTTAGATCGATATTAACAACCATTAATGACATTCTCCGGAGA
The DNA here is from genome assembly GCA_022885665.1 of Triops longicaudatus. Classification (NCBI taxonomy): domain Eukaryota; kingdom Metazoa; phylum Arthropoda; class Branchiopoda; order Notostraca; family Triopsidae; genus Triops; species Triops longicaudatus. The sequence goes on from JAGQDJ010000202.1 coordinate 1,606,709, forward strand.
GTCGCAGCTTCCTACATGTTCGGCAGATTTAACCCAGATTCCGTGCTGTAAAAAGAAAAGTTAAAACCAATATTTTTTAACTTTTTAGAGGTCGATAAGAGAAAATACTAAGGTATCCTAGTACGAGCTACGTAGCCGCGACGGAAAAAGATCATTTAATGGACTTCTCAACCTTGACAAACAGTGAACGGTTAATTCGATTAGCCTACTATAAGACGTAGACTAGAGCGAGGCCTGTTGAGTGACGCTGATTCTTTTCCAGCAAAAGTCTCGAAGAGAGCATGATGCACTTCAAATAGGTGCTGTCGTGACGTGACCGATAACGAGTTATTTTTGCAGGCAGTGAAACTTTAACGCTCTTGTAAGAGTCCACAAAATTGAGAAATACAAACCTGTGGCTGTATGTCCGTCATAATCTGACTTCATTATTCGCATACTACGTAGGCTATAGACATCGATTGCAAACTGGAGTAAGCTACTTAAAAGAACGAAATAAAAATTTGAGAGTAAACTTTTCACAACAGATTACACGAGGGTATCGTGGGGTAGAGTAAGCCGTGTGTGGGGGGCAGCTAACAAAATGTTGGCCTCCGAGCTCATGTAAGTATAAAAGTTTCATAAAAGCAAGCCCCAAACGATCGAAACCCCTTGCGTTATTATTGCTAGGTAGGGGGTGGGGGAGAAAAAAGACCCCGGATCTGCACATTACACACAAACACACCTGACACGACAAAGTTATCTGAACTTTGTTTACTTTTAACCTTAAAAAACAGGCCGCAAGTCATGGTAGACTTTTTGTGCTTCTGGTAAAGAAAAGATTTCATAAAACCCACGCAAAGGTGCCCATTATCATGTTAGTTTTTGTCGTTTTTTGTACCTTTTATTTTTCTTCTTTTCCACGGGACAAACTATGACAGAACCTTTCCTTAATTACCTAGGACAATAATGAGAAGGCGAAGTTAAAGTCTGTCAATTAGAGCAATCAAAACCTATGGTTTGTTGTCACGACAAAAAGTTTGTTGAAGAAAATTGGAGAACTAACAGTGAAAGAAGACGACAAAAAACTGCAAGAACTCCTGAGCTTTGCGTATGAGAGGTTTTACGCCAAGCATGGAGCATTGTCTTCAATTTGGGGGACCTCTATTTGCTAATAATGTTTTCAATTGGGAGGAAGGAATTCTAGATGATAGCGCTTTCCACACGTAGAAGACGAAAGGATCTGCGATTGTGCATGAGGTTGTTATGGAGCTTTCATAGGAGCAATGGTGCGTCGACTGACAAGCCATACAGCACTTTAGAATTTGTTGCTGTTGCCTGGCAGAAATACTTGGTTCAAAAAATGGACACTCAATTACATGACTCTTCATTGTTCTCCTCAGCTTCTCAGACCAAGTCGGTCTTTAGCTAGAAAAATTTTCCACGTCTCATTTTTTCATCCTTTACAGGTTAGTGGTCGGGACAGTGAAAGTTCACCGTTTTTCATTGCACGGTTGTGGGGTACTACATTTTACATGCTAAACCCACCTTAACTTCAATAGCTTACCGTGCATTAGTCTGAACTGGGAAAGAGAAAAAAAAAAAAATACACGTAACTCGAAGCTCGCTCCACGGAAGTCGAATCGTGTCCTTTTCGTACCTTGGATAAAACGGAAAACGAGTCGGACAAAAATGAACCTGACTAACCAACGAGATGGATGCTCGAATAGGAATTAATAGCGGTGGCACTAAAAGCTAAACGTCAGTTTCAACTTACACACCGGATAACGTTAAAATCCTTTGCAGGAAATTACACATTTTTTTCACTTTACTAGTACATGAATATTCATGTTGCTCCTTGCTTCCCTTGTCGGTGTCGGAAAAGTTTTGGCGATTCCCATTTTCCCTTTTGATAACGTGCATTTTTAAATGATTGCGGGGTTGGTGATCCTATTTTTTCTCTTTGGAAAATCACTACGAAATTTGCTTCATTTTCGTTACATGTACTTCCATGAAAAATTGCCCAGTACATAGGCAAATGAGAAAAAAAAATGCTTTCTATGAAGGGCATCTAAAAAATGCCAAAAGCAACGAAAATGTCTAGACACTCCTTTATCCTAATAAAAGCGTCTTACGACCGGGGAATCTTTCTCATAATTTCTGCTTTAAATATATACAGTGTTTCTGCTATTAAACAGTGTAGAAGTTCCGAGATTCTTATATCCTTGACAGCTGAGATTTGCCGTTTTAGGAAGACTTGACTATTTTTTTAATACGAACTTTCACACTACGTAAATATTGCTTCTCTGTATGAAAAGGGTATACAAAGGCAAATAATTTGCCGATTAATGATAGTAAACAACTATTCTGGTTCCCATGATTTTCTAGGATTAATTTTCTCCCAAGAAATGGCACCATTTGTTCGTAAAATGCTGAAACTTTCTTACAAAGATTGTTTTCATTGCCTTTTATAAAAGAAGTTGTACCACTTATCAAAAATAAAAAATAAAATAAAATCTCCGAGAAACGTGGGAACCAGAATGGGTGTTTTCTATCAGCAATCGGTGAACAATTTTTACTGTGTTCATTTCTACCGCAACTAATCAACAAGTACAAGCTCCCAAAAGCTTCTTGTCTAGGATGATTTTTGCTTTGCCTATTTTTAAATGGGTCTAATTTTGATATAGCGAATGCAACGAAGGAGGCCTATGTCCTTTGTAGGTAAAAATCCGTGTACATGTACACAAAATAGTAGTTATTCGTAATATCACGTCGATATTAACTTTGCTCTCCGCTTTAACCAGCTTTTCAATATAGCCCCCCCCCCCCCAAAAAAAAAAAATGCCGGAATATAAAAGCTGCTTCAAAACTTTTTTAACATATTACTTAAAAACTGCCATGAATTGAATTTTATTTTACTAAATAAACCCCCTCATGACCTTCGGTTATGTACTCAAAACTTTCTAGGCTACTGAGTGACTCATGACATAAGAAAGCATATAATCGTAAAACCCCATAGACCCAAGTCACAAGCATAAGAATGTTATGTTTTTACTGTCTTTCCTCTGTTCGTTCCGAGCAATACGATGAAGTGATAGGAAACGACATCTTATGAGAGCACTCATTAACAAACCTGGGTAGTAAGCCAAGCTGAAGGGAACTTAATTATGGCTTATACCTTGACGAAGTATATCCGATGAAAGAAAAGGTCATCACCAAAACACTATTGGATAGAAAACGTCTACGAAAACCGAAGAGAAAATCCCTTTGGACTGTCACCATCGGTTTCCGATAGACCGCTTCCAAAGCAGCAAAAAATAGGAAAAACATGTAAAAAAGTTAACGGCAACACCTTTAGGTCTTTCTTTCGTCCTATTTTTCTCTTCAGATTAGCCTATACAGTAAAGGAACTTCGCAATTCTCGTCTATCCGATTTACTAAGCCATGATTTTATCGACGTTTTTAGAACTCTTTGATTTTCTTCTTTGTCCTTCGACGGTGAAGTCAGCTGTTCAACTGACTAGTTGTCTGTTTCAATGAAGGTGCGATTATTTCGCCCTGCTACATGTACACGTGTATTTGCAATATACTACACAAATAACAGCTTTTTCCTACCTCTTTTTCGAATATCCGCAACCAACCCAAAAACAGAAAATTCACACGACGGCGTTCAAATTCATTTGACCTATTTGTTAACATTCCGCCGACGATAATTTCCTTGAATAAATTAAGAACAGAATATATTAAGACCACAACAGTAATTTTTCAGCACACGTCAACTCCTTTTTCCCGCATAACAAGAACTGTGAGATCAATGCTTTGCTAGGAATGTTCTTTTTCTTCAGTGTTTGTTTCTACATGCAGAAATAAATAGCTACGCCCCTTCTTGGTTTATTTTCTGGGAATGTTGCTTTTTTTTGGCTAAAAAGTTCTAAATTTTTCGCAGCATTGGCAAATTCAGCATTTCAGGAATTTCCACATCTTCTAATTTGATACTCGACGGGCTGTACGGGAATCGCACTGGGAATGAATATTTCGTGTCCATAAGCAACGTCCCCTAAAAAGATACAAAACACAATTGCTGTAAGAATTGATACACCAATACGCTAAGACTCTATAGTAAGGTAAGCCACGTGTAACTTTTAGAATCACTGAATACAACGGCTATAAGCAAATTCAATTCAACTGATTGCTTTAGTGCTCTTTGAAAAATATCCCAGGAAACCCGCCAATAAAAGTTATCCCGTAAGAATCTTAACTGACTTCAAAGGATGCTTACTAAATCAGAAAGCAACTAAGGGAAAGGGACCGAAAAAAATACCTGGTCAGGACTCTGTCGTTCCGCTAAAACAATCTGGACTTGTTTGATGAAAGCGACAGTTACACGTTCTTCGGACTCGTCAGCCGGCGTGTAAAGGTTCAAAATCTTGATAATCTGAGCCGACGAGAGTTGGGAACACATATCGCATATGGCTCTCACGTCTTCTTCCGATTTCCGAGCTTGCAGCAATTGGGCGGCCTGGATAATGGGCTTGAGGGTGTCCACCACGTTCACCGAAGGTTCGAGTTCTTGAATATGGCTATCGCGGTACCACTGTTCCAAATGGGATAGATTGAACCGAATCTGCATACCTTTGGACCAATGACATAGGTCTTTGCGGAGCAGCAAGTTGTTTAATGACGAGGCGCAAATGTAGTAAAATAACTGTACACACGGAAAAATAAGGCAAAAAAACAAAATAAAACACGGTAGTAAAAAAATTTAGTTAGCGTTTCTTTAAGGGGTGGGTAAAAGGTAGGGGGTGTAGATTGTTCTCCAAATTGGATTTACTTGTCTGAAAACTTGCGTGACTACAGGCGGGTCGACTCCGAAAACGTTCATAGCCTTAAGGAAGCTGTTGAGCTCGTGTAACAAAGCTTCCATTGCGTGCATAGGATCCACGGGGCTGGGGGCGGAGTCGACAGACGCTGAATGGGTAATCGCGGTAGAATTGGAACGTCCTCGCATGCCTTGACCGCCAGGTCGATGTCCAGATAAACCTGAAATAGCTTCGTGCTCCAAAACGGCTGACACTACCAAACTTTGCACGCGTTCTTCCAGGATTTTAATTACGCCCTATAAAGAAAGGGAATATGGGGATTACACTCCTGTCCCTTACTTTCTCGCCTTACACGGCACGTTTAGGGGAAATACAAAGGCAGTGCCTAGACTTGCGACGGAGACCAGGTTGTGGCAGAACGCGTCGTAGAAATTTGGACGCCATCTTATATCCAGGCTTTGAATTTAAATTAACTTTAATATAAATTACTCTCCAATTTAAAAAAAAATGACTCGATTCGTTAAAGAACATCACTGTCGCGTAGTCGAGTTCCATGTTAATTTTAACCGAAAGGAAAGAAAAAAATCGTACGCCACGCGTATCATAACTCGATAGTGGATTGTTCTTTTTTTCGACTTTAATGAGGTTTTTCAAGCTTACCTGGTATATCCAGACAGCGATATCGCTCAACACCTGCCGATACTCGGACAAATCGAAATTACGCAGGCATTGCTCGTTTTGCTTCGGCGTATTATCTTTCTGGAAAGCCTGTTAAGCCAAAGGAAAATAATTGATTAAATTGGAAAAATAAATTAGAAAAATAATTGATTTTGCAAAATTTAAAACAATTTTATATGCAAGTATCACTGATGCGAATAACCTAGAATGTGTAGGGAAATTGACAAAATATAACAAGTTGGAGGTGCAAGCTGACGGTTGAATCGAATAGACGCTAAGAAATAAGCTCTATAAGCACACTCAGATTTTGCAGAATTTTTAATAAACGCTTTACCTAACCCGGGAGAAAAAAGAAAAATATGAAAGAGTCTATTGCAGAAGTGTGTAGGTGTACGTGAATAATGCTTGAAAGGGCACCGAGAATCTTATATCAAAGGCATAATCAGGAGAAAATGGAGAAAAATCCCACCTTGTCTCCGCTGTATTGCTTCAAGCTATGGAGTAAACGTGACGTGTTTGCCAGCCACAGGATAGTCGTATCCATATCAGTTTGGCGTTTACGAATGACGCGCTTGACTGCTCCGATAATCGAGGTGAGTAAGGAGCGCACTTTCTCGTCGTCGTTGATATAATCCGTATGCCGAATGCACATGAAAAGGATATAAGCTGGTAAGCCGGGTAATAGTGTGGCTGCTATGCGGGGCTTCAAATCTAGAGACGACAATCGATAAGGAGAAAGTTATTCAACAATTACCAATCAATGAGGAAAGAAAAAAAATAGTGCGTAACACCCAAGTCGATGTGGTGGAGGCAGGAACGGAGGGCCTTTCGCAATTTATTATTCACAATGCTGGGGAACGGGCGTTCCCCAGCTGTCCATAAAAAGTTGGTGCTATTCATGAAGTAAAGAATGCATGCAAACACGACACAGTAAGCCTGACATTTTCTTTCCTTTCTTTCTCTTTCCTTGTTTTGTCACCTAACTTTGCTCCCTACAATAAGATCAACACAATCGATGACATTTGTTGACTTTTACTCGGAATGAATATTTGATAACAAGTTGATCTTCCTTTTTTCACCCAGAGGAAGGTACGAGTAAAAACGTAAGCTTAAAATCTTTATTATGCAGTCCCGTACGTGTCCTCTCTTTGTGAAATAGTAAAGGTGCAATTATGAGAAAGTTTATGGTCATAAATAGTCGAAAAGGTCCTTCTTATCATCACTTATGCAAACTCGTGTTGAGATTAACCTTTGCTTCGTACTTTCTTTCACGTTAGTTAAAAATAAGTTTAAATTTGTCTGATCTTTGGATGTCAAGAATATCTGGCGTCTAATTTCAAGCGCATCTTAAGTTGAATAAATTAACTCAAATAGACATGGAAACAATCTCCAGAAAAATGAAAGACTTATTAAACGAAATTTCCTGACGAATTTATTATAGCTTTGCTTTTTGCATTTAAAGACGTTTGCTTAAATAACGAGTGGAACGCCGGAAACACAGTAACAGCTAAACGTCTGATAGCGGACAGAATTACGCATTCGGAAAGGGAAACTTTGGCTCCGCAAGACATTTAATTTTAAGATTTTATTCCAGAGAGTAATTTATGACTATGAAACGCCTTTTTAACAGAAATCATGATTTTAGGAGAAATATGCAATATTTATCGAATTAAAAGTATTACCACGTACAATTTCGTTTAAGTAACATTAGAGACGAGTGCACACGATTCCTTTTGTAACAAAACCTACGTCACTTTATAAGGTAATACCTTCAATTCGAAACTCGAAGTTGGTTACGTTAGATCTATAAAAGACAATTTCAAAGAAACCGAACAGCATGACTCCCTTCTCAATTGCTCGACGACATACAATCAGTATAAATCGAATACTGAACGTTTACTCATTCACGTACTCGCCTGGACTGCTATTCCCGCAACCTTCACAAAACTGAGCGTGTATCCCTTTTATTACTTGCCTTAAAGTAGATCTTCATTTATTTCAAACCGCGATCACGAATCGGGTCTCACCAAGCCATGAATTACGAAAGTGAGAAACTACGAAAGATGTGGTACGTCACGAGAGAATTGCAAAGAGAGAATTACCTAATTTTAGAAATAAAACTGCGAAATAGACTGTGGAAAGTTGATCCAAACCAACAAATTTGACGATACAAAAGGGCCATGAAATCAAATGTAACCATTTCAGTCCTATTACGATTCATTCCCCGACAGGCACTATGTATGGTATCCAAGTTCAATATTAATTATGCAAGATCAGCCTAAAGCCTGACAAAGCGAAAGCTCCTTTACACAACCATGGAAGAAAAATGTTGCGAAAGTTTTTGTTTGAAGATTTTTTTCAAAACTTTCTAACGTTCACTTACACATTTTTCTTTTTCAACGAAAACACTATACAACAAGGCAATCCCACTCTCTCGTCGAAAGTAATAAAACATCATAGGGACCAAGGCGCAACTAGTCGGATATCCGTTGTAGTATGACGCTAATGGTTTCTTAATTTCTGACATTTTTTCTGCACCAACAGGCACGTTGGTCCATTTAATCGCAATGGCGCGTGTGATATCTTCCGAGTCTTTAATAAAGTAGTAAGATCTTATTGCTCGGTAAAAAGTTTGTGTCTATATTTGGCCTGGCCTTTACTACCATCTCACGTTGCAAGGCGTGGCGCCACATGGCCAATGAATGCCAATAAGTAGCTAAGCTTGAGACGAGGTAAAACACGACACTTACCGTATACGATGGTTCGCACCAGGGGAGCTTCGTCTTCACGACGATACTCAAACATTCCCATATATTCGACATCCTTCTTGCGGGCGACGGTTACCGCCGGTACCTCGGGTCGTCTTGCTTTAGGCTCGACAGTTACGTCCGATAACGTTTCCAATGAGACTGTGTTGACGATAAAACAAGAAGTTTACGTTACTTCTGAAAATGTTCACTTTACAATTATAATTCAGTTATAAAATGTACATCCATAATAAACCACCAGTGTTGTGGAAAAAAAAATAACTGAAACCCACACAAGGCAACAAATTCATAACAAGCGCAAATAAAAATTAAAACCGAAAATAAAATGTGTAAATATTACCTCCAGCGTCCTTTAACTTCCGAACGCAATGCTTCAATTGGAGTTTGTATTTGAATGCCTGTTCCGTGGCAACGTCCGTTTTTTCTCTCAGTTCCTACAGTTGCAATGAAATTTAAATTAATTACCAATTATTACACACAATTTTGAACTATTAATAGTGCAGTTCCGTAACAGCCATTACTTTATTAATCTATAAAGGAAACAGTAGACAAGAAGAGTACGTAATTTCAATTACGCATAAAAACCACGTCCGGGCTGATTACACTGAATCGCTTTCCCTGTAGCACATCTTACATAATCAAAATAGGAATGATTTGTCTTACCATATTTTCTCTCATTAATCGCGCCACTTCGTGTTGTAACACAGCTTCGTTTTGGTTTTGCGGTGACCTGTTCAAGTTCTGTGCTAAGAGCCGTTGTTGGCGATCGTTATCCAGCGTTAACTTCTCCAGTTCTTCTTTCAACTCTGACACGTAACGCTCGTTCTTGGCCTTCTCCGCCTGCAGTTCGTCTTCTAATTGTCTGAAAAGCCAAACAACCGCACATCGCATCATTTAACCCTAATTTCTCTAACTTCCTCTTTTGGGGGAGGGACCTTAAATAACCCTACCTAATAATCATCTTTTGGGTTGAGACAACCATGTTGAGTTCTCCGTCTTCGTTAATTCCATCACCATAAGGACGCGCCTGGGGCATAAAACTATTCCGCTGAGAAGTTCCCCATGGCTCCGACCCAGGGATCACGTGATGGTTGGAAAGCACAGTGCGTAATTGAATGCATTCTTCACGACGACGATCCAATTCGTCGCTCAAAGCTTCAAATTGCTCTAAAGTATCAAAGAAGTAAAAAGCCACAGATGAACGAAACAAACCCAAAAACCCCCGTCAGAAAACAAGCAGCAATTTGATTCTCAATGTCAGGTTGACTCGTTTTCTTTTTACCAAGCAACTGATCTGCCGGCACGGGTAAGTTGCCTTTATTGTCAGTAGCAATACTGTTTCGTAACGATTTGAGGTCGTCTTTTAACTTGGCATTTTCCATCTCGACTTCTTGCAACTTCGCGGGAAAAAGTGGCGACATACAAACAAATGAAAGTTAAAATGTTTCCTACTTTGTACACACGTACACGTGTGATGAATTCAAATGGTATTACCCGGATCAAATCTTGCGCACGTCGAGCCTCGCCTCCAGGGCTATCTCTTTCCTTCTCCAATTCTTCTAATTGGTTAATTAAACGCAGTTTATCCTTCTCGAGTGTCTTGATGCGCTGCTCAAGTTTCAGTACCAACGTAAATTCATCTCCCTTTAAGAATAAAAACAAGAATTAATAACCCTGAAACTGCCAGCAGAACTCGAAGTCAGTAGAATTGTAGCTTACTCTAAAATATTGCCTTTCTAAGAGACCGTCACATAAGTCCACTAAGAGAAAATAATGATAATACGATCATGACTAAATGACATAAGATAAAGTTGACTTGAAAGAAATTGCTAATGAAGATAACAAGCCCAAAATCGAAAGAAACTATCCGCAGATTAGCAAAAAGTAGCACAACTATTTTCATTAGAAAAAAAAAATCTCAAATAAAACGTTTAGAAGTTCTTATATAACGTTATCTAAAGTGAAAAATAAAGAGAATCCAAGCAGTCAAACTCGAACAACTACATCATCTTTTACTGTTCAGGGATTTTCTTCTGGCTTTCGTAGTTACAACCATCGTTAGCAATTACTCGATCTAGGGTTTCTCAACTAAACATTCGTTACTAATGTAATAGTTCTTGGTGAAATTCATGTTTCCTATTATAAATAAAAAAATAAGTTAGTGATAAATAGTTTAATTTCGACACGAGTTTCATTCCGAACATTCACTTTAAAAGTTTAAGTGTTTGAAAAGTTATTATAATTTTCTATCCTTCTCCTTCTGAATGACGTCAATTTCCGGACTTTCGTAATCTGATAATGCATGCAAGAACTCGAACAACGATCCTAACTTACCTTTAAACTAAGTTCGGGGCTCTTGACAAAACGTTCAGATGAGGCATAGTCAGCTTTTTTAGCTTCCGGACGCGGAATCGATGATTTGACAGACCCGTAGCCCAAATCCTTGAAAAGAAGGCCAATTAAGTCTTAAAGAAACTCAAAAACCTATAAGAGTTTAATCCGAGGAACTATTAACATTTGATACGACACAGCTATCGAACTCGTAGACAGTACAAAGACATTAACGAGCTCACTAATGACATTTCCATGTAGAAAAAAATATCACAACGCACATGATTACTGTAGATTTGAGAAAATAAGAGTTTCTTACATCTTCTGTAAGAGTGGGTGGAATATCGGACATGGCGCTAATAGTGCTGACATCTGACAAGCTGCGGACGTGAGATTTAACCTCGATGGGTCCTGCCGATGGCCTGATACCTTTCGTCTGTTCTAACTCTGTCTCCAAATCATCGCAGCGTTGCTCCAGAACCCGGTGTTCTTGTAAAAGCTTTTGGTATGCTCCACGCTCTTGGTCATATTCCTTATCCAGCATGGCTCTTTCTTCTTCCAAACGTTTTTTCAAAGTTTCTAAAGGCGACACGAATAAACAAGTTGACTTTCATGTTGACAAACAGGCCATGCAAAATGAAAAAGGCAAATAAGATGGGCGAATAATTGGATCCGCGACTGGAAAATGAAACTAATAAAATTACCTTCCGCTTCGATGTCTTTTGATGCCAGTACTGCTTGCAAATTTTCCAGCTCATTTCGCAAATTGCTCAAGTCCGTTTTCCATGCGGATTCCTGCTCGGCCAAATGTTTCTCCAGTCGATCTTTTTCGCACACCAGGTCCACTTTTTCCTCGCGTTCCTGATTCAATTCGTGCTTGAGCTCAGCAAGCTCTCTGGCCAAGTTCGCTAACTGGACATCAACAAGCTTATACTGACTCTCCCATCCTTTGGCAGCTTCGTATTGCACTTTGAGTTCAGCGTAACTTGTTTGCAGTGTCTTCAGTGCAGTTGAATCCTTGACCTGAGAATATCACACATTGCGAGCTGAATAATTTAAACTGTAAGAAAATTTGATAATGATTGCTTTACCACTTCGTCAATCCTCTGCTGCAAAGAAATAATCTTGTTCTCAAGACCTTTGTTGAGCTTTTTGATGTGCTCAATGGATCTAGCTTCCACACGCAAGGATTTGTACAATTTTTTGGCCAAATACCGCCGCCAGCAACACTGGATTAGCACGATGCCACGCATGGTTTTGGCATATTGGCGACGAGCCAAAAATCCCCGTACGTGTTTTTGAATAATGACTGCCTGTAAGATCCTTCCGTATTAGCGAGCTATCCGCGGTTAATCAAGATAATATTACCTTTGCATGCCGAACCATGGCCAAGTACTGTTGGCGGGCCAGTGCTCCGCGCATTCGCGCCTGCAAACTGATCGTGACGCAACGTAACCGCAAGTACTGTTGACGTTTGATAAACATGCGTACGTTGCGCTGGATAATAATGGCAGCACGGTTTTCCCGCATGGCGCGTACTCGCCTAAACAATACGATATAAATTTAACGGAACGTTACCACGGAGGCACGCTCTTGTCAAAAAACTAATTAGCTAGAGTTGATAAAACGGACAAAACGAAATAACGCCGACACGAGAAATGTTAACACTTCACAGCATGCAGCAAAAATAATAATAATAATAATAATAATAATAATAATAATAATAATAATAATAATAATAATAATAATAATAATAATAATAATAATAATAATGGGAAAAATAACGAATGATTGAAGGCAATTAACTACCAATGTTAACAGCAGTAAAAAAAAGGCGAGAAGAGTTACATAAACAAATTACTAAAAAGTAAAAGAGCCAAGAAAAAAAGGGCAACGTAAAAAAAAAGAATATATAAAGTAAAAAAAAATCTCAAAATTCACTTTCGGGCCAAAAATCCGCGTCCAAGTCGTTGTCCGCAGATGGCAGATCTTCGAAGCAGCAGGTACTTTTTCCTATAGTGCCATCCTCGGATAGTTTTCTGAATCAGAGTACCACAGGCTCTCAAACGATCCAACCGAAGTTTTTCCAGATAAGCGACTTCACCCGCCCGGAAGAAAATTTTCGTTTTACCGAATTTATACTTATCTTCCTCCTAAAGAGAGTAAAATAATAAGCTTTATCATTCACAAAAAGAAACTTAATCTAACTAATACCGGAATTCCTCCACAATACTGATTATATTTATTGATATGTATACGTTGACTTAGAAAAACAAAATAAAATGAATCATGTTACGCATCCACGGTATTTATTGGTAGAAACGGTGATCTTCAGACGCTTTCAAGGAACTAATTAAATATCGTGATAAACTATGTATTGTTTTCTTACCTTAATGTGCATTGCAATGATAGTCTGGCAAGAAATTTTCATATCTTGTCGCTTTACATTTTCCGTTTTAAATAATACACGATAGCGTGAGAAGAAATCTTCGTACGGATATCTGCAAAGTACAGAAAAAATTTGTAAAGTAGCCTATTTTACAACAATCCACATAAATCATAAGACATCTAAACGACGTAAGAATGGAATTAACACTACCTGGAAGGAAACCCTGCAGCACTGATTCGCACCGTTTCTAGGACTCCGCACGCGCGTAATTGCTGGACCGCACGACGTGGGTCAAAGACAAAAGCTTCTTTCACGTCGTTTGGTTTAATGCAACGAATATAATGGGGCGTTGTGGCATTCAAAGTGTTCATTAATAGCGTCAAAGAGTCACGAAACTGAGATCCCACTGTCTTCTTATGTTGTTTCATGGTCGATCCACCTGATTTTCCTCCAGTCGAACCAACAGTCAAGTTGCCTCCGCCTCTGGGAGCGGTTCCTACTACCATACGTGCTGACGGTTGCACCTTGGTCTCTTCCTCGTTGATTAGCTGGACCATCAGTGGATTCTACAAAAAAAAAAACACATAAATAAATTTATTTATTTATGTGTTTTTGAGCGAAATATTAACATTCAAACCAGAAAACAAATGACAAAAAAGCAAAGAATTAAAAAAAAAATAATAAAAAAAAAACTTTTTGGGGGTTTACTCTATTACCTTACTGTCTCGGAGAACGTTCACTTGTTCCTCCATGACAGTATCACGATTTTTCTCCACAAATCCTTCGCACTGGTACTGGACTTTGTCAGCAAAGTGCGTTATGATAAAGGCCGTGTTAGAAAGACGAGGTTTGCTGAAATGGGAGGAGTTTTTGCACTTGTCATACAATTTTGACACCCACGATTGGTCAGATCCTTTCGGGAACTATTTTGTATACAAAGAAACTTTTAATATTTTAAAATTACATATTACGATAACCTTACTTTGCACTCTTCATCGAGCAAGTCTAAAATTCCAAGTTTATTTTCAATTAAGTCAATACACGGTTGATTATCGTAGAACTCAATAAACGTCCACTCAATGTTTTCTCGAACGTATTCTTCTTGCTCCAGTTTAAATACGTGCTAGGAAAATAGGAAAATAACGTAAATAATTTTGAATGAAAGCAAATTTAAGAGATACCTGGTTAAACTGCTGCTGGAGTTTCTCGTTGGCGTAATTAATACAGAACTGTTCGAAACTGTTAATTTGGAAAGTTTCGAAACCATAAATATCTAAAACGCCGATGAAACGGAACGATTTGGCGTTGCTGGCCAATGATTTGTTGATCAAAGAAACGATTTTGTTAAATAATTGCGAATAGATATGCTTTGACAGTGCATCACGAGCAAATATTGCCTACAAATGAAACCAAGGAAAATTTCTATATGTTAAGTATAAGAATTAAGAGAAAATGAAAGCGAGTTTACCTCATTCCCATTCACAGGTTTCGTAAAAACTTCTCTCATACTAACGATCTGGCGAAAGCACAGCCATTTTCGAAATTCCTCTTTCCCTTCATCCGTCAAACCCATTAAATTGGAAAAATAGCCCAAGTGAGGATCATCACGCTAAAAAATAAAAAATAAATAAAAGTAATTCTGTATAACACAAACAAGGTACTAATTACTGTACATCTATTACTAGATTTATCTATATGTTTTCTTCATACAAGAAGTAAACAGTGTCTGACTTACCAGGATAGTGCAGCTTTCTTGGTCAATTTCTTGAATTCGCACATTCCCCAGATGCAAAATGGCTGCTAATATCTTGAATAAGTTTCTTTGGAATTCATCAGGAAATCCCAACAAGGTTAATGCGCGTTTGGTCTCGACAAAGTCATCCAAATCGTTAACCCCATCCACGTATGGACTATAGCCTTGATTAGTATACTGAAAATTATCCTGGTGGCCTTTGCGTAACGAGAAAGAAAAATTAGTTTTTTGCCTCAGGAAATGTCGGACATATTTTAATACTTAAATGCAAGTCCTGGTATTCAGGAAGACTAGCTGCTGCACACAACTGGTAGAAAATATGGTAATTTCTCTCCTCGTTAGACTGAAATACCACACGCGATTTTTCAAGTAAATATGTCCGCATGTTCGCACCCATTATATGGTATTGGCTGTTGAAATCAATTTCGATGTATTTGCCGAATCTTGAACTGTTATCGTTTCTTGTAGTTTTGGCATTGCCAATCGCCTACATAAGAACACAATAAGAAAAATTAATTCAACACGCAACCACTCCTTTTGTAAAGTACACATTGAATCATCACACGAGTTACACTAAAAATAAACCAGGAATATTTTCGAAACTAAATCTGTCAATTACCTCAAATAAAATTTTATTTAATTTTAGCTACTTACTTTAATTATTTCATTTTAATATTTAATTTTTCAATTACTTAATTAACGATTAAAACGATAATTGTAATACGGAAAAAAATACCTCCATAATTGGGTTAGACGCCAGAACTTTCTTTTCGACTTGTGTTTCCGTGGCTGAACCACCGGCAGTGGCGAAGTATCTCATTGCATATTTAGCAGAAACAGTTTTACCTGCTCCTGATTCGCCTGACACAATGATGGACTGGTTGCGGTTCTCTCTAAAAAGACATGCAAAATATTAACAATTTTACCACAAGACAAATTTCCTTTATTAAAAACCTTTCGAGTTTGGTATATGCTTCTTCTGCAACTGCAAAAATATGTGGGTCCAAATTTCCATACTGACTCTTGTTCCGGTAAGCTAGCACAATATCATTACCGTAAATAGGTAATTCTTCGTAAGGATTCACTGCAACTAACACAATTCCTACGGCGAAAACACGGCATTAGTGTCTGATCTTTTTCAGCGCATGGTAAAACATTATTTACCACAATAAGTATATATAGCTTGGTAACGCTCAAACCGAACTTGTAAGCTGTGGAGAACGGCAGGCTCATGCAGGTACGACAAAGAGGTCAAGTCATTTTCACCAATCAAGAACTCGGGATTTTTTAAGTGTGGCAAGTCTTTTGTTGACTGGATTGGCAGTTCTTTTTTCTAAACACAAAATATTAATGGTTACAACTTCAATATACTCTTTAAAAAATAGTAGAAATTTAATCAATATTTCAAACCTCGACTTCCTTCACGGTTGCGGGGCAAAATATAAAATGAACGATTTATAGATAAATGAAATTCGTGTAATATTAAATAATTTTGAAAAAAATATTTTAAAAAGTTATTAGTCGATTTACCTCCCCATTTTCGTACTCGACTTTAAGAACACTGCCTCTAAAATCTTCCACGATTTCTGCCACGCGCCAAACATTATTTGGGTCGGGTAACCACACTTTTGCCCCCTGAGAATAAAAAATAGATTATTAAGGATGTACACAAAACGTAAGTTTCAAAGGTACGAAACCCCTTTTACACCTGCCGCGTTAATCCGCTTTAGTTAGGTGTCAAGTTACGGTACATGGGTGTTATACCGTAACGATAATTATTAAAAGATTACAATTAGAAAAAAAGTGACTTACTTTGCAGTACAATTCAACAGCTGCCATTGTTAGATACAACGTAAAGTAGACAATGTTTTCTTTTCCGGGATATTTGGTCTAATTTGCATACACAGGCATAGGACTTGTTCGCTTGATTTTTAAGTATGGTTCTGGCTCGTTAAGTAGAGGAAGAATTATCATGGAATGCCATCAGGAACTTAATCTGGAGGAAATACGACAAGTTTCACAAATCCACCTGGCAAGGACACCCCTGAACAGCTTTATATTTCTAATGTAACATTTTTGTACTGTGCTGGAAAACGAAACATCACTTTTCCTAAGCCTGTACGTTCGATAATGTAGCAGTTCGCTGTTCTGTCGCAGGTTCACCATTCAAACCGCTTATCTTGTCTTTATCTATAAAACGATATTCACCTGTTTATCTGAATAATTGTGAAAAGATGATATGAAAATAAGAAAACTTAGTCAAAAGCTGTAGAACATACTCTTGTGAATTTTATCGCAATTAGTCATCGTACGTGGTTCGCTGTTCGAAAGCTTAGATCCATATCACTGTGCACTGTGACGTCTCACGAAATCAAAACAAACATTGTTATAGCAAACAATAAAAAATGACAGGAAACGTGTTTGTGACGGTTGGAACAACTTCTTTTGACAGTTTTATTAAGTCCGTATTAGACGAAGGTACATTACGGGTAAAGACTTTTAGATCAATTTTTATAATAATTTTGCGCAGCGATCGTTACCAGGCTCGATAACAGGTTTCCTTTATTTTTTTCTCGATGTGTTAATCAGGTTCTTAAAAAACTCGGATACCAAAACCTTACACTGCAAGTCGGCAAAGGCCAAGAACCGACAATTCCATTATTCCCGGGATTAAATATCACCTGGTATCGATTTAAGCCCAGCATACAGCCTGATTTTGAATCAGCGGACCTAGTCATTAGTCATGCCGGTGCTGGCAGTTGCTTAGAAGCTCTCCAAGCCGGGAAAAAATTGCTTATCGTTGTAAATGAGTCACTTATGGGAAACCATCAGGTGGAGCTTGCCGAAAAGCTGTGCGAACTGGGCCACGCCTCTATGTGTGTTCCGGCCACTTTATCTAGTGCTTTGTTAAATTTGTCCTCTAGCCCTCAAATTCCTTACAAACCTGCTGATCCCCACCGTTTTGCTCACTATTTAAACAAGTTAATGGGTTTTGCGTAAAGTATATTTTGCTGCCGAGAGACAAATTTTATGTCATTTCAACAGGATGTATATAAACACACTTTAAATAAAAGTTTCAAACTTGATTTGGTATGTAAGGAAGGCTCTCTCCCTTCGACGATGGCTTTGTGTTTGGTTGATCGTTTGGTATGAAGTTTTCTGGTGTTAATCACGAACCGTTAACCCTGTTTTAACGCGAAAATTGCGAAAGGAATTCCATGGGCAACGGGAAGATGATTGTACTGGAATTATAGAAACAAAAACGTTATAGAGGAATTCCATAATAATTTAAAGTTCATGTACCTGTTTTTCTCTGCACTTATGGTGTTCAAGGTCTGAAACATAATTGAGATATTAAATGTCTGACCTGCTTCTTGTGACGGGTCAGTTTTACCTGAAGGTATCGAAGTTGAAGAGCGGCAGGTGATTGCGCCATGATATCAGCAGCTTCTTTAAGAACTTTTGACGCATTGTATTCACCTTCGGCAGCAATAACGTTGGCACGAGCTTCTCGGCCAGCTTCTGCTTCAGCAGCCATTGCTCGTTGCAAATCCGTAGGCAAACTGACGTCTTTGCTGAACATAGAGTGAATTTCGTTAGACATTTGAGAAATTTTTATTATTAGCTTACAGATCAACGCGCTCTACTTTGATTCCCCAAGGATCTGTCGCTACATCTAGGATGCTCTGAAACGAGCGGAATGAATTTTATTGTTCTTAAATAGCACATTTATTGTTCTGCGTTACCTGCATTGCGTGCGATAGCTCTTCGCGTTCGCCAAGAATCTGCTGCAAAGTCTTCGTGCCCAAGACATTACGTATAGTCGTTTGCGCAATTAGTCTAGTGGACGCATGAGCGTTTTCCACATTCGTAACCGACATTGTAGCATCAGCAATACGATAGTATACGACCTAAAGTGGAACATTATTTTTGAAAATAATTTCCCTTGCTTA
This sequence comes from Triops longicaudatus, assembly GCA_022885665.1. Lineage (NCBI taxonomy): Eukaryota > Metazoa > Arthropoda > Branchiopoda > Notostraca > Triopsidae > Triops > Triops longicaudatus. The sequence continues at coordinate 1,625,377 of JAGQDJ010000202.1, forward strand.
ACATATATAAGAACGTATGCATTAGGAATACATGATAACTAAATTTAGAAACAAAAAGAGAAAATAACCGACAACAGACGCGAGCTTACATCGGAGTCAACGAAAGAGATTTTTTCTAAATAATCTAGTCTTAAATAATAAACAATCAATTAAAACTACTTGGCCTTAAAGTTGTGTTCTAGCAATTGACGAAACTTACTGCATCTACGCTGACAGTCACGCTATCCTTGGTCAATACCTAATTTGGAGTAAAGGAAATTATAAATTGTCGACTCACTTGTAATAGTTACTTCTTGTGGTGGGATATCGAATACACTGGTTCGCAAGTCCACTTTGCAGTAATTGTCGATGCAAGGCAAAATGAAAAAAAGACCTGTTCACACACTTTGTTAGTTTAATTCCTTTGCCTATGGCCGCGATTCCCATACCTGGTCCTTTTGCCCCTCCAGACAGTAAACGCCCTAACCTGAATATCACTGCTCGTTCATATTGTTGTACAACCTTAGTAATCGGTAAAGAAAATAGTTTGAAAGACTTAGCACTATTTTAAAATATACCTTAAAGCAGAAGATAAGAGAAAAAGGCATCAATACAATAACCATAAACCATGATAAAATTGTGAGAAACACTGCGCAGCAACCGTTCCCTCCATCGCCGTCATTTGCTATAAATTAAACATAAGTAACTGGCATTTTGCCCCATTTTAAAACGCGTGTTTACTTACCAGTGGATGCATTATACGACCGAGTACTTTGTCCGTGGCTTGTCATCGCAAGACCTTCGGTGTTCTGACCACTGTTAAGGTCGAGGAAAAGTAAACTGACCGTTTCGGAAGCAATTTTACACGCTTTAATCTCTGTAACAGTCCGTTTTTTTTTCACCCTATGTTTTAGATATTCGGCTTAGTACTGGTGAAGTTCTACGGAAATTTGGAAATATCTTATCATTAGATATCTTATCTATTGCGTTACAAGCTTGTGGCCGCAATTTCCTTTCCTGGGGAGCAAGGGCTGTGTGTGTGTGTAAAGATCGGTACTCAATTTCCGTGGGATACGTGCAGCTATTAGAGTGTTATTTTTTAAAGGGCACGATGATCAACACTTGCGGTGAAATACGACTTTAGGAGTTTACTATAAAGGAATCTTATCTATTTGTTATTAACACGAAAGAGGCCCGATCTTATCTCCTAAACGCAATCGAGACAGTTTTTTTTTTTTGTCCCTAGCATTGATTCGCTTATAAGAGCCCGACATGTTAATAATGAAGAGTTGCGTTATAGAATGGCACGTCAGTAAAATGTAAGGTCAATTCGTGATAAACACAAAGGGATACTTCTGCTTATTTTGCATTATCAAGTCAACGTTTCCATGTAACTTAGCTGGAAACACCACCTGCAAGGTGTCTTGCAGTTGTCGCTTTTTCGATAGTTATGTCATTAGTCGCAGGAATCTTCACGAACTCCACGAGCTAGAACTGCTTGACTTGTACAAAGCATTATCGTAGTCACTGACGATTGTTTGTGCAGCGGTACTAATGAAACATACTGCAACATTTAAAAACAAAGTTTTGACACAAACTTTTTTCTTAAATGAATTTTAATTGCAAGTGCAAACACATTTATGTTAGGGAACATTTTTATTAATTTAAGGACATGTATCCTGCGTCCGGCTTAGTATCATTTACACTTGCCACCATTCAACGGAGAAAAAAACAATAACACGGACGCTAATTTTTTTCCAAGAGTTCCATTGCAGTGTAAATCCTAACGTAAAATAGACATTTTCGGTTTTCACTTTGGGAAACATTTTCATAGGGTATATTTAATATCCGTAGCGAGTTCCACCGTACGAAGATGAATGTGAAACACTGCTGCCACCAATGGGAGGTCCACCATAAGATCCACCCATTGAGCTCCAAGTTCCTGAATTGCCTACACCAGCAGGACCGGCTCCTAAGCTGCTTCGCCCACCAACATTGCCACCACTGCTGCTCCACCTATAAAGAAAAAAGATTTATTCCAGACGCAATTCCCTACTTTAACTCAAATTGCAAAAAGCCAACTGTTAATGTTTCTCTTTGATCCTAAGGTACAAGTCTGCAAAATATCAACAGCAAGTACCTTTGGCTTCAAAGAGATTTTAGTTTTGCAATCACGAATTTATTGGCCCACTCAATGACAAAATAGTGCCCAAATTAACCTTCGCGTGCTTTTCAGTCCCAAAGTTTTCGCTTTAAGCATTTTCCCTTGCGTTCATTTACCTGTCAGCTGAAGCAGATCCACCCGAAGAATTCACCCAGTTAGAAGCAGACGCGGAACCTGAACTAATACCGTACCCAGATTTACTTGGTGCTCCTACTCCAGCACTGCTGTTACCTGCACGCCAGGTATCTCCTGAACGATCTGCATAACGCACTTCGCTGCCTTAGAAACGAAAAGGAATTAGCCGTGGCAATAAGAAACAGTTTAACATTAGAATATTTTCTTTTGTGTTATAATGTTCCTCTTTGATCCTAAGGTTCAGGTCTGCCAAATACCGGCAGCAAGTACCTTTGGCTTCAAAGATGCTTCAATCTTGCAAAGATTTCAAAACTTTCCAACGCATTTGTACAACGCTGTAAGTATTCAACTAACAATTGCAATTCCAGGAAGTGTTCACACAAAATAAGAATAAAAATAATAAAATACCTTTGCTGTGAGAATCAACATAACGATCGCGATGGCCCATGCGCTCTCTGAGATCACGATCCCGGTCTTCACGACGAGAGTCGCGGCTACCACTTCCAGCACTGCGTTCATAGGCTTCACGACCACTTGACGTCCGTACAGTACGCTCATATCTGTAAAAGCAGGAAAAAAAAATCTTTTAAAATAAATAACTTGCAATAAAAGAATGTAAGCCTGCCTTTTTTTAAGAGCGGTTTATTAAAAATGTGCCAACTGGAATGAATATTCAGCAGGAAGTAGAATGTGCAGAATAGGAATACAACTGGCAACGTTCAATCTAGCAAGCCTTAAATAGACCCAGGGCGACGGGGCAAACCAAGGATCGGAGTGCGGCTGCCGTGATACTACTTATTTTCTTTTCATATTTTTATTGCACTCTTTTAATATTATTTTACTTTCAATTTATTGGCCTGTCAAGCTAATGGTGAAATCTAACGCTAGTTTGCAAAAAAAAAAGTAAACAAAAATTACCTGTCATCTCGGGGAAGACGTTCGCGTTCCAATACCCGTCGATCATCCCGATCTCGTTCGGACGACAAAGGAGTCCTCGGTTCTCGTCGACTTGAGCTCACCGGCGCTGACGGTGCTGGTAGTGCTTCTAGGCCACGTCTGTTACTACCGCTACCTCCACCACTCGCACTAACATGAGACAAGCCGGCACCAGATCGTTCCCGCTCATAGCGATCGCTCTTACTGCCACGATCTGACAGTCCTGCGTTAACACTCGCATTTACTCTTCGTGATCCAAAATCACCGCGATCCTTACGTCGATCGTAATCCCCATTATTGGATACATAGTGGCTGCTTGAACGGGGTTCATCCACTCGGGAGCCGGAAGATTCGTACCGTCGCCCAGCTGACGCAGAAGATTCGGTTACAGCGCGCTTTCTCTCGCGCTCATAAGCGTCGCGGTCCCGTTCATCCGGCGCAGGACGTTTGGATGCCCTACGCTCTTCCTCTAATCTTGCTAAAGACCTAGATACATCGCAGAAATTATACGTTAGCAGACGTCTTTATCTGCAGATTAAGAGAAAAACTCACTTCATCTGCTGACGACGAAGCTCTTCGCGCTCTCGCTCTATCCGCTCCCGTTCCAGGCGTTGGCGCTCACGTTCCAAACGTAAAATTTCCGCCTTCTCCATTTCAAGCTTTTCACGCTCCATGCGTAGCTTCGCTCGCTCTCTGTACGAATATACCACGAATATTGAAATTTCTAACTTATATTGTGCTAGGATAATCAGAACACAAAACAACACAAGAACAAAAAGGAAAATTTACCAAACTACGAAAATACAATTGAAAAAAATATTCCAACTGGAATGAATATTCAGCTAAAAATAAAACATATGCTGAATAGGAATACAATTGGCAATGTTAATTTAGCAAGCCTTAAATAGACCCAAGGCTACGGTGCAAACCAGGGATCAGAGTGCGGCTGCATAGAAATTAAGTCTACGTTAAGTTGACTGTCATCGTAGAGAAGGATTTCTATCTGTATAAGCCAATGGAGTTGAAGAATAAGAACTAAAAAACAACCTTTCAAGGCGAACCGCTTCTTCCTTTTGACGACGTTCGATGGCACGTTGACGACCCAACTCTTCACGTCGCTGCCTCTCTTCCTCTCGCGCTATGCGTTCCTTCTCGCGCTGTCGCTGCCTCTCTCGCTCATCCTACAACATCTTTTACTAATTTTTGCCCATTATTTTCCCCCGCTAAGTGTGCAGTTTCTTTGTACCAACACTTAGTTACGATTCATTAAATAATACGAACTAACAAAAAATAAAATAAAACGTAAACAGTAAAACGAGAATTAATGAAATAATTACGACAGCACGCACAATAAATAAGAATAATTAATAAAGAAAGAGCTAAAAAATAAATACAAAATATAGACAAAAATGTACTGTTTCTTAGCATGAACTTTGCTGTACTGCGTGTATAGGCGCGAGCTATTGTTATTCCTTATCTTTACATATTATACGTAAGTTGTGCAAATAAGTGGTTGTAGTTACCATTCGTATAAATCCTAAACTACACCCATTTACACAAAAAGAAAGCTACGGCAAATACTCACCCTGATATGGTTAAAGGTAAGTACGGGAGCCCGGCGTGGACCTCCACGGTCGGTCCGCCCACCTCTCATAGGATGGCGCCCAACCCGCTGGTGCACGGAAACGCGGCCACTGCTGCGTCTTTCGCGAGATTCTCGATCATCTTTGCTTCGTTCGCGCTCTTTCCCACGCTCTTTGTTTTCATCCCCCGTTTCAGCTTTTTTATCTGTCTCTTCCTTGGTTGAGCTTTCTTCTGCTTTTTCTTCGGCCTTCACTTCTTGCTCCTTTTCTTTCTCCTTTTCGGTCTTATCGTTAGTGCTTTCCGCATTAACTTCGTCGCCTTCTTTTTTCGCATCTGCGGACGGAAAAATAGCGAGGTTTAAGAACACGGGTCAAAGGATGTACTTTAAAGCAAAAAACACACCTTTGGCTTGTCCACTCGGCTCGCCTTCTGGTTTGGCAGGCTTGGAGGGCGTTTTGCTGACTTCAGCTTTGGCTTCACGCTTCGGTGGACCGCTGTCACTCTTTGACTACAAAAACCACCAAGCAAAAAATTTCAGGTCATTTCAACTAGCATTACGATAGTGGACGGTAATCTAATTCTCATGCAAAATTACGTAAACGATGTGACTCTTTGATCCTAAGATACCAAGCTTAAAAGTTCGCAGCACGTATCATTGGCTATAAAGAGACATCACTGCTTTTGGCTCCGAGTAAAACCCATATCTTTTCTCCCATAGCGTTAAAAGAAAGAATGTTTTACGAGCCTCGCATCGAATTGAAATAGCTCCCTTTTTCGACACACTTGCTCAATCTAGCCCTTTTTAACAATTAAAATTTTTTTCCAGGAAGCACTACAAGGTAACTAATTTCAACAACTCATACTCATAAACCAAAACATTTACCCGAGCAAGCGTTTGATTATTAATGAAAAAAAAAATTATTTTTAAAAGTATTTTAACAACTTACTACTACGACAGAAAACGGATAATTAATTCGCTATCACGACATACTAATTTCAAGAGAAAGGAATCATCTGGAAGGCTTACTCGTTCGACCGAGATCATGCGACCATGAAGCTCCGTTCGATGCAAATGTTGAATACATTTAGAGGCTTCCTCGCTTGTTGACATAGTAACATACCCAAAACATCTCGTTCCGGGCGTTTTGGCATTGGTTACGATTTTCGCCCCCACGACCTACAATTCACCGCACACACATTAATTAAAAAAAAAAAATTCTACACAGAAAGGAGAAAACAGGAGAAAAGTAACTTACTTTGCCATATTTCGAAAAAGTTGTCTTAAGATCATTGGCTTTGGTGCTGTGATGCAATCCACTAACCCACAAATTTCGCTGGCTTGCACTTGCCCCAGTAGTACCGCTGCCACCATTACTCTTTTTCTTATCTGCGAATGCAAAATTATAATTAAATTCTTAATAACGGATTCAAGAAGCGGACTAATCGTCCTCAGCGTTTATATGAAAGAAATTTTTTTCACAAAAAAAAGAAAAAAAGCTTGTTAAATTGCAAAATTTGAAAAGCAAAACGCACCAAAGCTCGAGCTAAAAAAGAACAAAGCTTATTATGCCTAAAATACATGACGACGCAGGTCTCGATTACAATACTAATTACCCTTTTTCTCTTAATTAAATGCTTTATTATGTAACATCTAATATCAAGCTGAAATACGCTTTTCGACGATAAAACCCATTGTGTACAGAGACACTAAAAGCTTAGGCTCTTTTGTAAGTAATTTCAGAAAAAAAGGAAGCAAAATAGGGGAAATTCCCTCAAGTGCTTTGACCCACAAAACGAATTGGTAAACCTGCCGTGTCATGCTACCATAATTCACCGGTCCGTACTTCCTACTACCGAAATTTCCCCCCTCATCATGCCAAAAAAGTGGCCAAGCTTACCTTTGTCCTCCTTTGCAGACTTGCTTTCTTTGCCAGGAGTCCCGCTACTACGAAAACACAAAAAGATCATTAAAACCGGCTCTCTCCTCAAGTACTATATCCAACACGCGAGTGGTAAACCTCCCCAAAACAAGTAATCATCTTTCCCAGGAAAATCACCCATTCTCCCCTCTACTTTGTTTTCCTTTCGCCTATCGGGTTTTGAACCTGATCCGTAGTTGCTTTGCAGGCATGGGGCACCATGTTCCATCGATTCTGACGTTCGGAGATTGCGTTACATCTGTCTTGTGATAATCCAAGAGCTGTTTCTGTTGTAATACCCGACGATAACACGCAGCGAGCACTTGGATGCTGAGAACGGGAAAACTCGTCCATAAACTCCCCACAGGATTCGGCGCAATGCCACATTTTGGCGTCAACGAGTTTAGAACTCCCATCCCTTGACTTATTAAACAGTAACAACGCTCCGCAGTCGGCCAGCGCGGGAGTTCCACTGCAACTACTCTTCCAGTCTCATCCGCATCTCACTTTATTCAAGTTCAGGGCGCTGACGTCTTCAAAACAAACGGCGTAGCGGTCCCTCGTGACGCAAGCTTCTCTCAAGCGCCCCAGGTAGCCGTGCTACAGCTTCTCAAGCCTCATAGTTCGAGTTTTGGAAAATTTTTGGCGTCTTCTTCGTCCCCATGCCTGCATTTTTAATTTCTTCCATGTTCAACCGAGGACTTAATGGATTTTTGCGACAATACAAGAAACTTGCAATATTTAAAAGGCTTTAAAGCAACAAAAATTACGGGGACAAAAAATTCTGCAATTTTTCTTGGACCTTTTTTGTTAAAAGCACCAACCTCTTGCCGTTGCCGGAATCCTCATCAGGTTGAGTCTTGTTCTCCGTTACAGTAGTAGAGCTTGGAACAGCTGGAGCATCTGAATCTTCGGTTGGGCCACTTTTGGGCTTTTTCTTATTCTTCTTGGCTGAATTATCTTCGTCTTCACCTTCGATGGCCTTCTCACGCTGATTATCGTTCTCCTGTTCCTGACCCCGGCGCTTACTTTCATCGCTTTTGGCATCTTTGCTGATACCGGAGCCTTGTGCGGCAGTTGAGGACGACTCCCGTTTGGCTGTACTGGAACGACGGCCTGGCACGCGGGAACCCGTGGATCCTTCATCTAGTTATTATGCCAAGCGGTTCAGAGACGAAAGGCAAGGTAACTGGGGCTTAGAAATTTGGCTCGTTCAATCTTTTCGGGCTTCATCACAAGCCGCTCCCTCAAAAAAATTGGCTCCTCCCCCCTTCCTGAACGAACATGCAGATAATGTCCCTTTGTCTGTCTCTTCCTGACTGGAGGAGCTTTAAGGCGAAGTGAACGTCTTCTTCACTGTAATAACCCACCACTTCATGGCCATCAAGAACATTTTTCGCCCCCATCAACAAAGCTGGTGGACTGGTACGAGTAACTCTTCCTTTGTCTCAAGATGCAGGCTGAAAATTCCACAAGGTGTATTCGCCCCCCTTCTCAACTTACTTTTGAGGTGTAAATCCACTATAATAACGAAATCTCGACAGACTTGGTGATAATGTTGCTCATCGCACGCGGATGGTAGTAATCCCCTCCGTTTTCCCGTTAAAACTCACTCATTTTTTCAAGATTTAATATAACAGAACTTGTGAAGTTTGAAAAGAGCCAAGGAATGGAATTTTCACTCACCTTTGTCCTTCACGGCATCTGGTGCGGTGGGTTCTTCCTAAGATAGGAGGTAGTATATTAGTAAGGGTGATCGGATGTGATCAAGAGATAATTTTTTACCTCTTCTCCCATTAAGCCGTCCTCTTCAAGGTCTAGTGTGAGAGTTTCCGAGTCGTCGACTAGATCAGCATTCGAGCTCGTATCATGAGAAGCTGAGGGAGGCTCTCCTTCGGGTTTCCGGGCATACTCGACATCGGGTTTGTCTTCCTGTGCGGGCTCTTCGGTAGATTTCTTTGCTGCAGCTTTGTCTTCGTCTTCCATGTCGGCCGTGTAACTCGTGTCCACGGCTTCGCTGTCTGGGTTACTTTGAGTATCATGGTCTCCTGAGCATTTTAATACAAATTTAATTACAATTGTAAACATTTAAAATTATTTGAAACTTTCACCTCACCTTAAACCTCTACATATTATCAAAAGTCAGAAATTCGCTAGCAAGTAAAAAAGTAACAATAGCTATATTTAGAAAAAAGAGAAGCTAAAGCAAAAAATACTTACGGGCTGAGCGTTTCGTGCCCTTCTTCTCATATACGTCAATCATGTGTTCTTCTGGATTAAGGCCTTCGTCGCTTAGAGCCTAGAAAATAAACAAGAAAAACATTTAAAATCCATAAAGTGAAAGTGGGTGGAAAATTTTACTTTTGAAAGGCGTTCAACGAGGACCGCTTTGACTCCAGACTTATCTAAGCCACGTTTTTCTAATTCTGACTTTAGGTCCACCACACGCAAATCTTTTACTTTTCTACGGACTAAGTCCCCTTCGCCTTTCATTATTTCCACTTGCAGACAAATCCACTAAGTTTCGATTTCTCAGGTTTTTCAAGTTGCGAAAGACTTACAGCGTCTACTTTGTCACACAAGCAACGCCATTTTGTTCGCTTCTTCACGGGCGGAACAATGACCTGTAGCGCCATCTCTTTCAGGGAATACGTGACATAGGAGAGCCTCGACACGCAAGGTAGGGTACCGCGAAAATCAAAATTTCATCAAACTGACCATCGTAATGATAGGACAACTCTGTGTGACAATGACGTAAAAAACCGCGAAGAACGAGATTCCCGCAGGTACGAAAAGATCGTACAAAATGAAGGCTTCTTTATTTGACGTGTCCGTAGAATCCTGCTATAACGAACTTTCCGGAAGTCGGGACTTCCTTTTTCGGAAAAAAAACGGAATATAGATTAATCATTAATTGGGCTTTTTTCGCATTTTGCTATAGCGGTCAACGCCTGACTCGTCAACAGTTTGTCATTACAAGTATTCGCTATAGGTTCTTCTTTAGTTGGGAACATGCCTTACTACAATGGAAATGTTTAAAGCATTCGAAATCTATGCTTAAAATATCTGAAGCTGTGTATAAGAGCAAAAGCGAAAATTTTAATGGAATATTCCGTGCATATTTTTCATACAAAATTGGCTAAAATTATCTCATTAAGCTTCGCATGCTTCAGTATAGATCCATTGCACACGGGTTCTATGGTATGGTTGATACCGGAATCAAATCGCAATGAGTGACACGATTGATCTTGGAGCAATCCTGCATTAATTTGCTCCATAAAATCAATACGTCGGGGACTTCCTAAGTCCGTATTTATTATTTTGAAAGCTTTATCAATTACGTCAACTGTTGATGAGAAAACTAATCAAATGATTTCGTGTCAAATTAATTTTTCCTATGTTAACGAATTCGGTGACGGTTCAATGACTCGCGAGAAAACATTTAGGCCTACATAGTGCGTTTTTACATACTGAATTTCATGCGATACTAACATAATAATTATGCATGATTATTCGCACGCGCGTGATGTAAAAAGCGTGAGTTTTATTTGTACAAGATTTTTCGAAATTGTGATCACTGCCCCAGCTCTACTTTTTTTTTATTCTGAAGTGGATCAGTAATATGCTGCCACCTGTGTAATATTCGAGTTACTCTATTTGTCAACAAATAAGTAATCTCCGAAAATATGTCAATGTATGATTCGACAAGTTAAAAGTATTATAAGTACCACCTCACTTTCTAATTCTCTCAGTGAAACCCAACTTTAGCTTCCGTGTGGCTGCTGCATTTAGAAGACCTTAACTTCCGAATCTCAATCGAACGGTAATCGCTTGAGTTGAGAAGTGTCATACCCTATGTATAATATAATTTACCGCTCTAATCAGTAAAAATATCCTGACACTAGTGTTATCTTTACAGCCATGCGTAACCCGTCAGGTGTTCCCGACATTGTGAACGGTGTACCTCCTTTCTTTGACGATAGTGTACCTGAAGATGAACCGTCCCTCTTCTCACAGAACCTATTTCATAACGCTAGACTTGCGCTAGTATCAGAAGTCAATCCACCCGGAGTAGCTGTGGTGCGCCCCAATCCTGGCAACATACCACAGTTCCTGGAGGAAAACAGTCATAGCATGTGGCTTCATTCGGACGGCTTAGACGAACCATTACTTGACCCGTCAACTGGGGTAAACTGATAAATAAAATAAACGACAATTAAAAAAGAACTAATGAACGAATGTGTAATCGGAATTCTAGGATACTCTAAGTCCATCTCGCGAGCTGGAATCATGGGATCATTGTCATCAAAGATCTTTAAATACCAACCCTGGAAACAAGGCCCGGAATCAGTTAATCGCGGCATCCCTGTTATGCCTTATATTCATGGTAGATCTAAATATTGAGCACTCTTTGCTTGACTTACTCGTATTTCGTTTCGGTTTCGATTTCATAGATAGCAGAAGCCATAGGGGGTTACATTTCCAACAGTGTTGCTGTAATGACAGATGCAGCTCACATGCTATCGGATTTCACTAGTTTCTTGGTCAGTCTCTTCTCCATATGGGTATCTCAGCGACCTCCGTCGAAGAAGATGTCCTTCGGGTATTACCGGGCAGGTATTGATTCTTTGACTGATGAATTTCCAAGCCCGAGTTTTGGAGGGTTTTAATTGTACTGCCGAATTTGCTTTCTTAGAAATACTTGGAGCCCTAGTCAGTGTAATCATTATTTGGATCATTACTGGCGTGTTAGTCTACTTAGCCATCGACCGTGTCATACATCCCGACTACGATATCGATGCCGATGTTATGATCATCGTTTCAGGAGTGGGCGTATTCATGAATATAGCGTAATAAGATTTCTCATTTAACAAAAAGTTCTTTTTACAGAAAGCAATTCTAGGAATTTTGTAAAAAAAAAGAAATGCTCACTGGCACTTGAATGTAGCATTTTTTTTCGAATTTAGAGTTCCCATTTTTATTATACGACGTCCAATAAGTTAAACGGCAATGGAGCGAGTGTGCCCAAACTTATTGGTCAACGGATTTTTTTTTTTTTTTTTTTTTTTTTTTTGTTTACTACGCCTTATTTTAAATGTATTCTTTTCTCTATTTCTTCAGGATGGGGCTCGTTTTACACGGGGGGTGCTGCTCAAAATTAGCGCATGGACATTCTCATTCTCTTGGTGGTCATTCGCATAGCCACAGTCATGGCCACAGCCACGAAGAAAAGAACATGAATATTCGGGCTGCGTTAATTCACGTGCTCGGAGATCTTTTGCAAAGTATTGGAGTTTTGGTTGCCGCTTACGTCATCAAATATCGGGTATCTCGTTTCAGTTCGTTTGCGCTACGTGAAGTTATGGGAAACTCAAACCTGCTTTGTAAAGTTTGAACTTATTTTTCGTTGTTGGTTCCATTCTTTCCTTTGTTCTAGCCGGATTTACGGTTAGCTGATCCAATTTGCACATTCGTCTTCTCCGGATTGGTGCTGGCCACCACCTCGGGCATAATACGTGACGCGACACACGTTTTGATGGAAGGCGTACCACCTTCCATTAATTACCGCGCATTAAAAGAAGATCTCAAACGTATTAACCAAGATAATAGCGTGGTAGATGTGCACAGTTTACATATTTGGGCACTCTCGTTGAACCGAACCGCTTTAGCTGTTCATTTAGCTATCGGTAATATACCAAGAAGCAGGAAGCACTTTAAACGAATTGTTAATTTATTGTTTTTCGTATTTTACAGATTCCAGAGCAGACTGGGAAAAAGTGCTCAAGAAAGCATTGCGGTTAGTTCAGTCGAAATATGGAATCCATCATTGCACCATTCAAGTGGAACGCTACGATTCAAATAGCATGGAAGCGTGTCCACAGTGCCAGGCGCTAAACGACTAGAAATCTTTATTGTTGATCTTTTAAGTACTTTAGTGGAAATTTGTTTGACCTAACGTTTGAGAAGCGTGTTATGTAGGCACAAAATACGCTGTATATTGTCGAGAAACAACGTGATAACTTGTGTACATTTTATAGCTTATTTTACTTAGGGGTGATAGGGTTTTAGCCGTCCAGTTTCATATTGTTTATTTGCATTCCTATATGTTCTGTGGTCCATAAAAGGGTGCCCTAATGCAAAAAAGTGCACTTACAGATTAGCGTGAAAGTGAAACAAAAGTTTAAGGCAGTGTGTGTAAGACAGCTCACAAAGGGCGAAATACATTACGCTTCCGAAACTTGGTACACTGAAGTTTGAGAGCTATTACCATTACATTTTAAAAATCAAAAACCACATACAAAAACTGAGATCAAGGGGACTACAGTAAAAATGGACGGAATGTAATTTCGATCTGCTGACCAAGGTAATTTAAGAGCGCAAGTATGAGCATGCTTTATCAAGAATATCTTTTCGCATCCGCGGATACTGAGGGTACTGCTGCAGCACGTGCTGACTCACGTCAATTGCGTCAGTGTAGCGTTTCGCTTTCAGGTAATTGAAAGCTAATTTGTAGCCTGAATCAGAGAAAAAAAAGTTAAAAATCTGGAACTCTGAAAAATCTTTTTCATCAATACTACCAATGGCAGCGTTGTTTTTGTTGCTCAGCCTCCACGCATTTTCGTAATTAGCAGCGGCGTCTTTATAAGCTTGCTCCTTTTCCATTATATGGCCTAGGTATTCGTGAGCTTTACTGCACGAGCGATTATAAAGCAACACGCGCTAATGAAAATAAAAAAAAAAAAAATTTAATTACAGTAAGTAGAGGTGAAAAATAAAAAATAAAATAATACCCGGAGCAGTTCAGTTGCCATATCAAATTTCGAAGATTGGATATAAATATCCGCCAATAAGAGCCAGCATTGCTCTAAATATTCAGCCTCTTCCAGAGTCCATGGAGCTTTAGCTACACGTTTCAACTGGTTTCTTGCCCGTGGAGTCTCGAAAATTATTTGAATATTCAGCGTACGCCTTTATACAATTAAATAATAATTAATACTTGTTTCAGAAGCATGTATGCCGTAGCCATTCCACATATCGCCCCTACGTGTTCTTTTTGGTTGGGTAAGTCTTGAGCTGCCAAATTCGAAAATTCTTGTAATGCTTTTTCAATATTGGCTTTAGTTTTTGTAGCCAGTAAGCAAAAGTTGTTCAACAAGAAAGCAGTTTGCAACACATCATCAGAACGAGGCTTTAACTCCTAAGTGTTTAAGAAAACATAATGTCAGAAAAGGGTAAGGGACAGAAATCTACTTGTAGCAAACGGGATGCAGTTTTGAGAGCCATATCCTGAGAGTCTCTAGCTTCCGATAAGTTACTCTCAGGTTCCATATCTTCTAATACTTCGCCACCCAAGGTGGCTTGATCGGGATTCAAACAGATGTCAATCATCAAACGAATAACTCGTTGACCCCATTCTTCATCATGACGAGCTCGGTTAAGGGACAGCAGAGCAGCATTAGGCTGGCTAGCATATCTACAACAACGCAACCGAATTAAAACTCCTTTCTTGTCTACAACTTTCACCATGATGTCTTCGGTTTAATACCTGAAGACTCAACGTAACACGATTGTTACCTTTCATAAAGCCCTTGACAGAAAGATAGGCCTGGAACATTTCCACTCGCTGCTGTCTTTGCTGCAGCTTCAAGATACGGTTCCACCAGGCTAATATTTCCGTTACGCCTGCAGGCTTCAATGTATTGTGCCAACGCTTCGTAATGCGTTGGTAAACGATCTATTATATAGAAAATAAATGAATTTTTATGCTTTCAGAAATGTAATTAAGATTTAACCCAAAACAAGCCTATAGTGCAGTAAGGCATTTTCGTGGTCGCTTTTCCTTAGCGCCATTTGTGCCAGCATTAAAGTCGCCGCGTCGTTCTCCTTATCTACTCGCAGCAAAGTCTTGCACATGTATTGGCAGTGCTCTAAGTCGTTTGCCTAACACAAGAATTTTTACAATGCATTTCTTTAATACTAATAATAAATAAAATAAGTTCTGAAAAAATTTACGTGAAGATAGAGTTTTGCTAATGCAGTCAAACAAACAACGTCGTCTGGAGAATGAGTTAAAGCTTCTTTATAGAAACGTATCGCCCCCTCAAAATCACGTGTGCGGGCTGCACAGGCTCCCATTTGCATTGTAATTCTAATACAAACATCAATTAAAAAGATTCCTGAAAAATATCCGAAATTGAAAGGTTTTGTATAAAAAACTTCAATGAACGTGAAGAAACGTACTTAGCTGCAATTTGTTTCTGTCCGAGAATCAATTCTGGCTGCTCGCTAGTTACACGTTTAACGACTTTTGTCTGGATTTCATGGGCACGACGAAGTGTTGACATGACAGAAACAGAATCAGCTTGCTTTTTGTCCTGGATCTAAAAAAAGTCTTAAACTATGAATATGAAACGATTGCCTTAAAGTACGCCTGATATTTACCCGAGCTAGGATTGACAAAAGCTGGGATTCTAACAGGAGACGAGTCAAATCCGACGGTAGACTGCCCGATGGTAACAAGACTTCACGAATCGTTCTTTCGGCTTTATCTACTTGACCAAGTTTCAACTGCAATTCTGCCAAATCGCACCTAAAAACCAAAACAGTAAAAATTTGGCAAAAAATGAACGAAGCTTACCACCAAGCTGTCTATTTACCTTAGCGATTTATTTGCGGGATCCCTCAGCGCGTCTTTGTAATAGTTGATCGCTTTTATATACTGGTGCGTTTTGATCAAAGCCTCGCCAATCTTAGCTGCCAACTTCGCATCGCGCGGTCCATTTTTCGCTGCAGCTTCATACGTCTATTTGCAACAATTTTAACGCTATTTGTACAAATGTAGTGTACTTTAAATTACTACACACCTCAACGGCTTTATCAGGCTGCCGAATAGCCAAGAATGCATCACCAAGGCGAATGTAGTTATCCAACGAGGGTTTCTTCTCAACAATCTCTCTAGTTTTTTTAATTCATGTTTTCGCTCAAGTTTAATAATGCGACATTATTAATTTATTGTTTTTACCTGTAGCAGTTAGCGTAAGACTTTTTATCTTGAAGTTTGTGCAGGTACACAGAAGCCATTTTCTCTCTTGCGGAAATGAATTGCGGGTGCTGCGGTGACAAAGCTTTTAATTCTCGTAAAGCAGCTTGAATATCCCCTTGGCCAATTAAATAGTCTGCGTGAGCTATCCACACAAGTCCCTCTTCCCCCGTTCCCTAACGAGGTCGCAAAAAAAAAAAAAATAAATAATCACTAGTAAAGTACCAAAATATACTAAAACAGAAAAAATATCACAGTAGAAAGAAAAGGTCGTTACTCGAAATTTATTCATTGCTTCTTGCATAATTCTACCGGCTTCTTCTGTCTGGTTTGTTTGTTGTAGGGCCGTAACGAGCTCCAGATACAGAACTGCTTGGTCCCGAGCAGTAAGGTCAATTTTAGGTTTCTTAACTCCAGCACCTATTGATGAAAACGCGTAATTGTTTGCGCTTTCTCCAAACTTACGTTCATTAATGCTTACTTGAAGGTTTCAAGCCCGCAAGAACCATAGCAGTGTGTAAACTAGTCACAGCTTGAGCTGCTTCACCCCTTAGACGAAGCACTTTCGCATTTATTAGATGGTAGAGAGGATATTCTCGAACCTAATAGAAAACAATTATCCATACGAGAAATAAAAATCTTTATAATCAAAGCTTACGTGGAAATTGTAGCTTAAGCCTTTTTCTAAGCTAGCGCCAGCAAGCAAATAATTACCTTGCTGCAACTGAATTTGTGCCATTAGCAAATGACCTTCAGCAAATGTGGGATCTACGGAATATTTTTTTAAAAAATAATTACTAGGCTGTTTTTTTTAATCACTGCATCGTCAAGCTGTCTAAAAACTACGCATTTATAAACTTACCCACATCCTGCAAAAGCCGTTGGACAGTGCTGTGCGCGGCTTTAAAGTCTCCATTCAAATAACACGCTTTAGCTAGAGCGTACAACGCAGGCAATAAGCCAGGGCATGCTAATATCGCGAACTCCATCAACTTTATGGCACCAGTTAACGCTGCATGGCTCTGACCCTCTCCTAAAGGCTGCAAAAAAACAGGCATTTGACAAGTTTTGCTTCTTACGCTCTCTTATATACCTCGGTTGGAGCCCAGAAAAGATACTCATTAGCAATCTGTGTCATCAACGTTGGATTGAGGCATATCATATACTCGGAGCCGTAGTAAAAATCTTTCACTTGGGCCAAATGAACTTCCACTGCACGATCCAAAACCCCTATGTACGACATACACATGGAACTGATTTATCATAAACACGTAAAAAGTAAACAAATAATCTTACTATTTATTATAATAATTAAGCAACAAATAAGTTTCAATACGCAAATGAGCGTCAATAAGCTATGCATACGATGGTTTCGAATTGAAAGAAAAGGACTATCAAGAAGCTAAAAAAACACATTTTCAAACGAAACAAAGTCAATATCAGCCTCATTAATTCCACGATTTTAAATACCCATACCTATAATATCGCCTTGGGTAGAGTTATTTTTGCGCAAGAAAACAGACTTAAGGAACAAAAACTCGCTCGGAACTTCTTCGGCACCCAAGACTTCTTGCAAAAAGTCCAACTGCTGTTGAGCCGTGCTCAATTGCCCATCTTCTAGCAAACACCATGTGACTCCGCACATAGCAGTAATTGACGCTTCGTCAAGTTTTGTCGCAGTTTTATATAACCTTAAGGCTTCTTTAACTTTGCCTTGCAGCGCATGTTGTCTAGCTAGCTCCGTTACAAACTCGGCTGATCTGGAGTCTACCTGTGCTGCTCGTTCAGCTAATCGTTGACACTCAGCAAGAACTCCCACGTGATTTCCACACTATAAAAATAGAATCATTACATCTACGACAGCAACACACCAAACGTATATACAATGATACTGCAAAAGCGAGATTTTAATAAGAAAAAACACTTAATATAAGCTCAAGAATGTTATTCTCGAGAATGCTGATTCTTCCATTACCACACGTGAGAACAGTTGCGCTGCTTCGTAGAACAGATTTGCTGCACGAGGCTCATTTTTCTCCAGGATACCATAATACTGACGAACCAAGGCAACGGCATCTTCAGTGCTCCCGTCACGGCATAGAGTTTGCAACGTTTGGAATTTAATTGCCATCAGGCAGTCGGGGTTCAAGTTAAGTACCCTAAAGCACAAACTGAAAAACTGCAGACACATAAATGAATAATTTGCCAAAGCTACCGTTTTAAAGTATCTTTGGCCGCGTCCCACTCTTTTAATGAAAGCTGTAGTCTTAGTTTCTCGGACAACGGTGACCAGTTATGGTGAAAGGTTACAACTAACTGGTTAACCGCTTCTGTAGCTTGGTCAGTTTCACCATGGGTTATGTGATAAGAAAATTTTCCCATAAGTGCATCTGCTCTACGAGGCTCATTAACTAGTGCTTCGGTGAAATACTGTAGGGAGTCTTTCCTCTTTGCTAAATCACAAGAATGCAAATCAATCCAGCCCTTCAGAATAAGGCCATCTTGGAATTTTGGGCTCAGTTTCAGCATTCGATCAGCATACTCGCGGGCTTTATCATAGCGCTGAGCCATCGTTAGAAAGAGGGCAGCGTAGTAGAGAGTTTCTTCTGAGGCTTTTTTTCGTTCATCTTTGACTTTAGAATCCAAATCGGCAATTTGTTCCTTGCTAGCATTGTTGGAACGTCGGAAGGCATAGATCAAGGATAAATAGCTCGCAAGTTTTAATCCCGGTTCTTTCTACAGAAATAGAAAAGGGAGAATATTTAATTTACATAGAACAGAAGAGGACCGGAAATGTACTTGAAGTGGTTCAAGTTCCGAAGTAGCTTCGGGAATTTTATTCTGGAAAAGTAGAGCTAATGCATGGTAAAGTTTAAAGCACTCCTGATCAGGGTAACGACGCATGCCTTGTGTAGCATAATCTTCCATAGCATGGTACATTTGTTCGCGATAATAATAGTGAATTTCATCCTAAAAGTAACCTGTTTAATACTGTGGGAATTTGGATGCTCTCATACTTTAAGGGTTTTATCCATGCTTGTCATTCCACACAAAATGAGATCTTTATCGCATCGGAGAAGTAGTCTACAATTCCTATTTTTGAAGCTAATTGAACGACCTGGTTTGTTTTCGGTAAGTAGAAATGTTATGTGTTGTGTTTACTTTTCGACACTTCAATTCGCTCGCGCCACCTATCGGGACTTTTGTTGTCTACCCGTAACCTACGTCATAAATCTATGCGAAGCTTGTCTTCAACAGCTTCTACCCCGCGGCGCGTGCCGCTGGAGCGAAATTGACATTTGGTAAGACGATAGGTCGAGTAATCTGGGGAAGTCTAAGTTGGGAGGTGTCAACGTACATTACACGTTTAGTCAATAGATTGTTGCCTTTGTTGGCTCGTACCATGGCTTTGAATCTTGGTTTGGATTACGCGATAGAACGTTGGGTATTCCAAAACAAGGACGGTTCGGAACATGTCGCAATTGTAACGATGTGTTGTGCTATTAAGCCATCCTGAGGCGAAGTCTACATGCACAACTTCAACAAAGCTAATTTGCTTAGCATGTGCGAGAGCTACGCTGTTGACTTTTGTAAAGGGTTTCATGTAACTCCTGGTCAGAACCCTTTGATGTAGACACAAGTATACCACTAGCACGGCATTTCGTGCTGTCGTAAATTTGAACTCCTTTATTGGCAATGAATACAAAGCCGGTGACTAATGCGCTCTTGAATGCAATAAACGGATTAGCTGTCCAAAACTTGACATTCGTGTAGGACCACTGTCAGCAAAGAGATGTACTGTATACTTTAAACCTGAATAAACTCCTATTTGCATTTCCAACCAATCGAAGTGACCAATCTTCCAGAAGTTTTGTCACGATTCGAAACGCAATCGCTGTTATATTCATTTTCACAGAATTGCTCATTCGCTTCAACGACATTCAGCACGTCATTTACCTTGTAGTCCTTCCGTTACATTCACTCCATTCAGGCCATTTCATAAAAGCAAACTGCGTTAAAGAGCCATTAAAATTCGACCCTCATGAAGCCATAGGATGTATTTGCACAGTATTATTTTATTGCAAACAAATATTTTATTGCAGTAAACCTTCGAAGTGAATACTTCAGTCAAAAAGAGTTCGATTTTTCCGATTCTGTACCGAGGTTTCTTCCCGTTCCTGCTCCAGATATGTGAACAATCAAATAACTTGTGCAATCCACTGTAATACGAGTAAATTACACCCTTTGCATAATTAAGCGTCTGTTAGCTGACAGGTGGAAGATTTATTTAGCAAGTTCAATCGGTTAAAACCAATTATGATGACATTTGGGATCCATTCGGACACCCCTTTTATTATCCTTTTAGCATCATAAATATTTATTGAATCACACACACCTTAGTATCTGAATATGCGCCCTATGGCTACCGTTATTTAAAGTATGACGGTATGGTCTGCTAACAATTTTTGTACAAGTGCACGAAACAATTGACTGCCCTACTGTACAACATATCCTTGAAACACATTCGTTTGGCGTTCAATGAAGAGACACGGGATTCCGACGCCGAACAATGACGCAGATGACTAAACCTACAGCATTTTCCTTACTGTTCTCGCACTATATAAGTTTGGAATCCGCTGAAACTAATGTCAGTACCTTCATCCCTTCCTCTAAGAACGCTTGACAAAATTAACGCCAACATGAAGATTTTAATTTTCGCTGCCATTATTGCTACTGCAATGGTAAATGTTAATTCAATTTTCGTCCCATGCTTAATAATTGTTAATTCTAGGCCCGCCCATCATACAAAGGAGACGTCGAAGGTAAAAAAGCATTGCTAAGGGATATTTGGATGATTAATCTAATTATTTACGTTTAGGAGAGGACCTCGTAAGTTCGTTAAAAAAATAAAGTACAGATAAAGTGATCAGCGAGTATTATTTAGTTTCCCTGTATGTCTGCCGCAAACAAAGCTGCCGAGAAAACCTGCCATCAGTTAGGTAATTTGAAACATGTAAGAAAATATTAATTGCTGATTTTTTTCTAATGTGTTGCAGCAAAAAATAAAACTGCCAGCTCCGGGGTAAGTTCTTAATCATACTTAACAAACTTAGCTTATAAATTTTCCTCTCTCGCATGGCATCAGACAACTTCTACGGCAGCTGCTTTCGTAAGTTAACATATATATATATATATATATATATATATATATATATATATATATATATATATATATATATATATATATATATATATATATATATATATATATATATATATATATATATATATATATATATATATATATATATATATATATATATATATATATATATATATATATATATATATATATATATATATATATATATATATATATATATATATATATATATATATATATATATATNATATATATATATATATATATATATTACATAACAATAGACTAATAATTATTTTTTAGTGCATGGCCCAATGCGTTCTTCAACAATTTAAAGCGGTAAGATGTCGTAAAAGCATCGCAGCACCGTACATTTCAATAATTCTCTTTTTAGCTCGATTCTCAAAACAAGATCAACCAAGCCGGTCTGATTGCTGTTATTAGCGCTACAAATCTAACCAACACACAAAAAACCAACGCTACAAATATCTTAAGGGCTTGTTTGGCAGATACCACCGCTAACGCTACCACTGTCCGTAAGTGTACACACAAAACTTCAGTAATAGAACGCTTGATAATCTGTTTCAACTCTGTAGTGAAGGAATGTGTCCAGGATCCGAATGGACCTCCTCCTCGCCCTGTTCAGGCTAACCAATCAGCTAGTCCCAAACCCCAAAACGCTGGCCAACAACGTCCTCAGATGACTACTGAGTGTTTGAATGTATCCAAAGGACTAGCTTGCTTGTTTAAATCTCTATCTGCTAACGTAAGAATTTAACAGAAAATATAAGTTAAAAAAGTAAACCTAAACAAAATGAAAAAACTGTCTAGGACTGCGGACCTCTGTGTGCTGCAGGTCGCGGACGCAGACCACCCAAATAAGAGGAAATTATATCAAATTCGAAGTGTGCACTTCCGAAGCGGCTCTTCTCAAAGACTGTTCTTCTAACAAACCTTCGAGGAGATCTCCTAAATTCCTATTTTATTTGTAATCAAAACAGTTATTCAATACAGAAATACAGCACAGTGATTTAACGCAAACGCGTAACTTTTGTCATAGTTGCATATCGTAGCTTAAGACTGACGTAAACTATCAAGCGTATATGAGGTAAATAATAAAACACGGGAAAAGGAAGGCAACAAATGATTGTAGCCTAAGTAAATTTAGCCTAACTAAATTAGTAAAGGAAAAAACTCTTGCAAAATGTACCAAGGCATTTACAATAGATACAGCTTTCCGAATATTATATTTGAAAAATTCAGAAGTTACAGACGTGAAGGTCGTTTGTCTACACATTGATAAATCTTCACACTCTGAAACATACACACTAATACGATTGGAGCCTCAGTTTCGTGTCCGGAAATTATACAAACCCCAGGTAATAATATTCACACTGAAAGAAAAGTAGCAGATGTGCCATAATGTGTCAGTCACATGAGGTAAAGTAATAAACTGTTATGTACTTGAGGTTTTTTAATTAGCGCTCTGCATCACTCTGCTCAAGATTGTAAAATGCGAATTTAATACCTAATAGGCTCAAATCTCAATATGCACAAATTTAATAAGAAAAAAGGCAAAATAGTGGAATTTTAAAGCTGTTTTAAAGTCAGTATTCCCAGGAATTTATATACTATGACAGTTATAGGAAGATTTTTTATGTGTCCTTGTTTTCTCAAGTTATAGCCTAACGGGAGATGTAGACGGAAGTTAAAGGAATGATGATACAATTACGATGTTGAAACGGAATATAACTACAATACAAGCCAATAAAGCTGACAACTTCATAATTACCCTGCTACGCAGAAGGTACTAATTGCGTACAGATACACAGCACAAGAGATTTAAAGTAGGCAATCCGTATTTGAGCCCGGACTTGACGAAGTAATGTCTCTAGGCTTAGTACGATAAGGACGGTATTTCAGTTAGCAAGGAAACCAACATACTCTCTGTCAACGTTTGTGACGGAAAGGGTTAATTTTGTACATAAAGGATTTTGCAAACACTACGGTCGCTTTTCCATTGATTCTGAGAAAACGTGCTATCCCCTTTGCTGTATTATGCTTTACAGGACGTGTTTTGTGTTAGTGGTTTTCGCTGGAGCAATATCAGCGAAGAGAAGCACCGGGGGTGGTTACGGCCCAGTTCCAATTCCACCCGAAATACTCCCATTAATACTGGAGATGCAAAACGTAATTCGGAATTATCAAATACACAACAGATTTCTAGACTGTATCTTAATAAAATTTCTGCCTAGGAAACCATACAAGCTGAATCAATGTCGCACGTACTTGACTTAAGTATTTTGCGTGAAACACTCTATCGTGAGTACGAAATAACAGCAGAAGAAAAACTTTGGATATTTCTAAACTTATTTCTTCCATAACAGCCATGAATCGCGTGTATTCCTACGTCAGATCGTTCTTTTGCACATCAAGCACTGCAAGCTGCAGTTGCGGCATTAAGGGATCAGTATGAAAAAGATTTTTAAAAAGCTTCGACTTTAAATCAATGTAATACTGGATTCTAGAGCCGAATAGCCGGAGGCGCACCGGCTGGTCAGAAGGAGTGGCCTTGGCAAGTCTATTTAGCCATTAACAGTGCTGCCAGCTGTGGTGGCAGTTTAATTAGCGACAAGTGGGTCATTACCGCTGCTCACTGTCTTTATTCGTCTTCTCAAGTCTTTGTTATCGCTGGGAGGTACAACAGCCTTACAGTTTCCGGCCACGTACGTTATCGAATCGCAACAAACGAAATACAGAAAACTTACATTCAATTTCTTGTAGATGACCCAGGCTACGTTTACTCTACATCCCCAATACGACCATGGTACGAAACTTAATGATATCGCCTTAGTGCGACTAAACACTCCCGCTCCTTTAAGTTCAACCATACAGCCGATATGCCTACCGTATAAATATGCCACTAAAGACTTTGGAGGAGAAACGGCGACTGTTATTGGTAATAGATGATATACTATGACTAAGTATGAAACGTTAATAACTCTTCGTTCAGGCTGGGGTGCAACTAGTGATAATATATTCGGATCAGCAACACTGTCGGCACTTTCAATGCCGGTACTGAACCACACTCAATGTACCACTGCGCCGTATCCGTATTCGTCAACTCAAGTCACGGATAACATGTTCTGCATGTACAGTCAAGCAGGAAAGGGCAGTTGCGAAGTAATTTAAGAGTAGAAATGTACGCCATGAGCCTAGTGTATGCCATAGGGAGACGCCGGTGGCTCCGTCAATTGGCAGAACTCGGATATAGTTTATTTAATTGGAATACCTAGCTGGGGTTTGGACTGTGGAAGACAAAATCCTGGTGTCTATACCAAAATCTCGAACTACTTGGACTGGATTGCAAATACTGCAGGTAATTCCTCGTAAAGATGATGTAGGTTTTTCATTTTTACGTACTTTTTTCTCAGGTCAAACCTTCTGCACTGCGTGACCCAATTTCTATTTAATTTCTATGGCTAATTTCCTAAACTAAGCTTATGAGAAAATGGGCTGGGTACTTTCTATTACTGGGAATAAATCAAAGAGTTTATGGTACTCTGCTTTTAAGAGCATAAGTGATTCCATCGTAAGAGATTCAGATAAGATTTTGATTTACAAACAATTAATGTTCGTATGTTCTTTTATTCCCTTCGGTGATTAAAACTTTTCAACAAGAAAAAAGTAATAAAAATCGATTTCTCATTCCGTCACATTTTAGTTTGACTGTGACACTAAAATGCACAAAACTTCCTACAGTATTTTCTGCTACAGGTCGCTACATAGATCCTAAAAGAATGAAACAGAGTGGTATTCGTGAATATTTTAGGAGTCCTTTTAACCTGCAGTCGATAATATACACTCATACTCGTGGCCAAATGGGCGAAATACCTGTTTTGGGAAGTAGAAAATATTTTTTTAATTCTTATTAAGACATTTTCATTTTGACTGAAAGGCCTAATAGGAATTTACATGGCCGGCTTTCGAATATCCTTGGTACAGGATATAAAACTATGAAAATTGAAATTCTCACTGAGGGCGATTAGCGTTACAGACGCTGCTTATGGTTCGATTTCAGGACTTCGTAACGACTGTTTTGCGAGAAGGAGTATTGTTTTGTCCTCAATGCCGTTCTACGTGGCTTTTTTTTTACTTTTTAAACGGGACCTTACCCTCAACTTTGATACATCCGCTCGTTTGTGAAAAAAAAAAAAATACAAAAGGGAACACCATTATTACAAACTCGATTGTTTCTAATCTATCCAGTGTCGAAACTTCTCGTTCAACGATTATGACGGCCCTTTCGTCCACAGAATTCGCAACCGTGTCCATACCAGGACTTGCAGCGACTATGGATTTTATATATAAAAAAAAAAAAAAAAAAAAAAAATGCGGTCGTCGTCGTCAAAAAAAAAAATAAATAAAAATAATAATAATAATAATAATAATAATAATAATAATAATAATAATAATAATAATAATAATAATAATAATAATAATAATAATAATAATAATAATAATAACAATAATAATAATAATAATAGTAATAATAATAATAACAATAATAAAAATAAAAAATAGTAATAAAAAAATAAAAATAAAAAAATAAATAAATAAAAATATTAATAGGATTAGTGTGACGTAAACATAGTAGGCTAAATACTTAAGGCCACGGTATACCAAACGCACTTTTGATCACATAAGATGGCAACTGGCGTCAGCTATTACGCGAACATTGTTAGCACATCGTAAAGCACATTTTGACAGTACAGTTAAGAAGGACAACGAAATTATTCTGAGTGGAGCCGATTTCTGAAAAACTAATCAGTAAATGCACTATTTTTCATAAAATTTGCAAACTTCTTAAATATGCAAGTTATTGGAATTCTGTTCCGTTCATCACACATAGGATTATTTTTTTTTTTGTAAAAATGTCGATCTATAAATCGTGATAATTGGAATATCCGTGTTTAAGTAATCGTCCAAAATATGTTCTAGCTTTGTCTTCTTTTCTTGACATTTTTCAGTCGTTATTTATACATAAAGACCCACTAAACAATACATGCACTTCTAGACAACAGGAGTACACTTTTGATACGTCACATGTACCGAAAGAAAAATAATTCTCTCACTTATGCGTCAACTATATTTCAGTATGCGATTTCTAAACAAAACGTAAAACAAAAAACCTGTATCTGAGCTTTGAGACATGAGCTAAGTACCAATCGTTTTCAATTGCATTACCTTTCGCGGTCAGACCGACAACGTCAGACTCAGCTATGAGGGTTTTTTATTTTTTTTATTTTTTTTTTTTTTTAATATAGGAAGGGGTTGGATAGATAAAGTCCGACACAGCTTCCTTTTTTCGGAACTAGAGCAGCAGTGATCATCCGCATCAGTCCGGTGCTCTCTGTCTGACTGTTTATTCTCTACTCAGGAATTCTTTCTTACTTTAATTGCCTCAAGCACGTGCGGAGATTATCGAATAAAAAACTGAATAAAAAATTATGTGAACTATCGCTGTATACTTTATTGAGACTAGCTAAAAAACACTAAGTTCTAAAAAGACAACTGCGTAGTTTCACTAACTACGGAAAAACACCCAACAGAAAATAATGGACGTTTATATACTTGTAAAAAAAATACAAGCGGTGATAAGCTATTATTAATTTATTTTCAATAATTTCACTAACGCAGTAAAACAATTTCAGTTATTATTAAAAATTTATGTAACTGTTAAATTCTAAGAACGCTACGCTATAATTATTCAAAATAAATACGCACCGGACTCGACAAACTGCGCTGCACGGAAGCAATTCTATACTGTCCGGTGAAACCTTGCTTACGCAAGTTGAGGGGAACATGTTCACCGTAGTTGACCTTTACAAGGCAAAATATCTGTCTTGCATTTATCAGGTTATTCCCTTGAATCAGGGTCCAGACACGCAACCAGTCTATACGAAAAAGCTATCTCGCGCCGCTGGTATCAATTAAACCGTACGGCTCGTCTGTCTTGAAAACTGGAACACAATAATTTCAAGTACTATTTCATATAGGTTTCCGTGTCCGCCTTCGGAATTTATGTTACCCTAAACAAAGCTTGCACAGTTAATATCTTAGAGGAGCAACAGATACAGAACAGCTGCTCTCTTTTTCTGACGAAGTAATCATATCATATAAAGACGCTGGCCCAGAAAGACTTGTAATCCAGCGTCGAATGCGTTCGATTCAAGTACTGGACGCTCAAACGGCTCTACGAAATGAAGTTCAAGCTTGTAACGCTCTACCTAACCTTGGTGGCATTGGCATTGACCACCGCTGAAAATAGAAACATTAGTGATCCCGGAGTCGGTCCTGTGCTTATTCCGGCTGACGTGCTTCAAAATTTGCTAGCCTTCCCAAACGTAAGCTCAAAAGATACTAACTTTTCACTTATCCCCCTCCCCTCAAAAAAATAATAAATAAATAAAATGTCCCTGATTCAAATTATCCTTATTTAGTCACAGCCACCAGCAACCAGTGATGTACAGAAAACATCGAGCGTATGGAGCCGGATGATTTCCCGTAAATTTTTATTCGCATTCAGCTTACTTGTAATTCATACAATTTCTTTCGATTTCTTCTTTCACTGTAGCTGTGAGCCGAATGGTGTCGTATTTCCGGCAGTTCGTGTGCAGTACACCCTCTGTGTCACCTACACCTTCACCTGCGCCTTCACCTGCGCCTGCGCCTGCGCCTGCACCTGCGCCTTCACCTAGTAGCTGTAGTTGCGGAGTTAAAGGATCGGTAAAACTTACATATTTCTAAACTCTGCTTCAGTAAAGGAGTTCAAAATTTGGTTAGAGTCGAATCGTTGGTGGCCAAGCAGCTGGTCGGGAAGAGTGGCCGTGGCAAGCTTATTTGCTTATAGATAGCTCATACGGCTGTGGTGGCAGTTTGATTAACGAAAACTGGGTAGTTACAGCATCGCACTGCCTGTATCAGAGATCTCAGGTTAAAGTTTACCTTGGAATCTACGACTTGGCGAATGATACGCCCCAACATGTAAGTAACGATTGCTTTACGAAACAAACGGAAAGTGTCGGATATCTCGACGGAAATTATTTCTAAACAGGTCACAGCCGGAACAATCAAAATGCACCCCAATTACAATCCAAGTACTGTAGACAACGATATTGCACTAATCAAACTGAATACACCAGCTACGTTCAGTACAAAAATTCAGCCTATTTGCCTACCTTACAAGTACGCTAACACTGACTTCGACAATCAAAATGCCGTTGTTACTGGTAAACCAGTGCTTTTTAAAAGAATGCAATCACCTAATTCGAATTCCTGATAGGTTGGGGCACCACGAGTGAAGGCGGCACTACGTCGAAAACCCTACTGGAAGTTTCTATGCCCGTGCTAAACCGTGCTCGATGCACAACTTCTCCATTCCTGTTTTCTTCTTCACGAATTACCGACAATATGTTCTGTATGTATAGTGGACCTGGTATTGATAGCTGCCAAGTAATGAAAAATGAAAAAAAAAAACGAAAAATATATTTCTAACATGCTTGAATTCAGGGCGATTCTGGCGGTCCGGTTAACTGGCAAGGTCCCTCGCGCACGTACCTCATAGGGGTAGTCAGCTTCGGTGTTGGATGCGGAAGATTGAATTATCCTGGAGTGTATGCTAAAGTGAACAATTACCTGAACTGGATTGACTCTACAACTGGTAAAGCTTTGGAACAATACTCGATGTTTCTTACAATTTCTTCGGTAATTTTCAGGCCAATCGTTCTGCAATCCGTAAGAGATGTGCCGTAACTAAGCAATTAGTTTCCTGAAATTTCCCAAGTTCGATAGAAGATGCGACTCTTTCCCCTAAGTTTCAATGTCAGCATTCTGTGACGACACAAACATGACGAACCTTAAATAAAGACGCGTTGCTAAAAGCCTGTGCAAAGGGATGTTGTCGGTTCTGTTAATAAAACTCTGCTGCAAAATTCAATACCCACAACGGCGCTGTTCATTAACCTCACGTCTAGAATTTTTTTAGATTGTTTAGCTTACTCCAAGTAATTAAAAGTAAATACTTGTCAAGTCCACTGTGGAGGCAGAGGAAAAGAATTTTGTTTGCAATATCGTGTCTATACCATTATCGAAATCGTCTACCGACTTTTAAATGTCTTCGACTTTTCGGTCTACTGCAGCAGAACGGACTTGGTCCCATAATTAAAGTGTGACTGCGTTCTACGATAGCGTCGAGATAAACAATGCGCTTTAACAAAATTGTGTTGACGCTTTGTTCCTAAAAGCTCAAGCAAATCGATAAGACTTCCTATCAATAAATAGAAAAAGATTCGAAGTGTGGGGGGTAAATGTGGGTTATTAAAATAATAATAACAATAAAAATAATAATAATATGAATAAGAATAAGAATAAGAAAAATAATAATAATAATGATAGTAATAAGAGCAGTAAGTAATAAAAAAGGTAATAGTGAAAGTAGAATGAAAGTAGTAGTAATAATTGTAGTAGTAAGATAATAATAATAATACATTTAATACTAATAAACATGATATTAATAACAGTAATAATAATAATAAGTATTGTGATAATAATATTAATAATCATAGTCATATTAGTAATAATAATTATTATAATAATAATGATCGCGTAGAGCGGGGTATAAAGACCCCAGTTTTAATCACGAACCCAGAAACGCTGTATGAACGTTTCCATTCCCAGTACCGTCACCAACCTCTGGACGTAATTGAAGCTAGAACGCCGTTATCCAATCTTTCGAGGCTGTCTAACGCGAAACGTGCCGGGAACGGGACACGTTCGTTCGTTTTTTCTTCTTTTATTATTTCCCTATTACTTACTACTATTGTTACTATTATTATTGCAAATACCGTTACTAATATTACTATTATTATTATTGATATTGTTATTACTACTATTACTATCATTATTACCATTATTATAGTAATTATTATTGTAACTACTATTCGAAAGTAAACTTCAATTTCTAGAAGTAAAGAATAACTTCGGAGAATAATTAAAAACACGATTACTTAATCCAGCAGGGAAATTTGGGGCCTTAGATAAAATAAGGTTGAAATACTTACATCCTTCAGCGCTTGGTGAATCTTCTGGCTACTGTTTGCACCCCGAACTCCCTGTACCATCCTAAGCTCCGCCTCCCAGCCTCATTGCTCGTTTGTTAGCAGCATGCTATTAGGTAAACTAACGTGATTCAAAACAGTTCAGTACGTCAGCCTGTACTTCTTAAATATTCTAAAATTATTCAAACGAATGGACGATGGATAAAGGAAAATACTTTAATAAGCCTTCTTCAAAAGGCAAAACACCTGGTTTTGCTGGGGATTTCATTGCGTTGGGATCAAAAGCTGGTCCAAGCTCGGGTCGTTCTTCAAATGTTGATTCCGCTCCCAACAGTGATTCCAAACGAGCGGCTAGCAATGTACCGAGTTCTGCTAAACCATCATCTTTCCCAGGTACTCTCCGCCCTATATTTTTTTAAAAAGAATACGATATTCTTTATTATTACTTTTTTTTATTTGTATACCGTAATTTATTTATTTATTTTTTGTTTTGTATAAAGGCCCTTCATCAAGCAAGCGTGATTTATCAGCTTCTCAAACCAATGCGCCAGCCGGTCCTAAGAAATTTAAAGATATCAAAGGACTCCCGATTCCTAAACCTTCTTCGTCAGCAACCGTTCCCAAGTTAGTTCCCGAGAAGAAATCCGATACTGGCAGTAGAGCTGAAGCTTGGGAGGAATTCGCCACAGAAGTAGAATTCTCCGAACTGACCACCAACTTGGTGGAAGCTGAAGAGGCAGATGACGAAGAACGTATTGAAGCTTTGCTATGCGGTGCGGTACGCCATTTGAAGGCCCAACGAAGCAAAATTGATCCTACTTTGGTCCTCACGCTTTTGTATACCGCCAAGTCTCGACCAACCTTCTTTTTCACAGAATATATAGTCGAAGCTCTGAGCAGTTTACTCAAGCGAGAAGCTACTCCCGCATCTGGTATGAAAATCCGAGCTAATGGCACGGTTTTAGCCGTCCTAGGAGCAAATTTGCTTATGGCGGCTTATCAGGACGAAAAAACGTGGCCGGAAGCTTTCCTCAAGGTATAATACTTCTTTCTGCTATCGGTAACTTCTTTCTGTAACTAAAAATAAAAAATATAATTGTGTTAGGCGTACGTTGAAGACGCATTGGGAGAACGAGTATGGGTTGATCGAGAAGATTGTCAAGGCTTTGTGAGCAATATTCTGACCGCTTTCGGCACCCGGTTACCACCCCGTCACATGTTCAATGATACGAATGTGACTGCCAATGCCTCTCTTACCCGCCCTGAGCCTAGTAGCTCACCCAACTTAAGCACGTCGCTTACTGGAACCGCTGACGAAGACATGGACACGGATAGCGTTGTTCAGAAGACGGCCAACATGCAGTCAGACGTTCCTGTGTTCCCCAGGTAAAAAGGAAAAACAAAAACAAAAAAAAAATTGGAACTATATCGGTACCTTTTTCGAAGATATACAAACATGCAAGAAAGTGCGGAACATTTTGTGTTGGACGTTATCAAAGAACAAATCGCTAGGCGTCAGCAACCGGACTCCGCTACGCGAAATATACTAAAATTCTTAGCGGCTACTTGCGGCATTGCAGAAGTAATTTTAAATAGTAATTCCTAGATCAGAAATGAGTAATTTATTGAACGACAGGTTCGCTTGATAAGTGCGCAAAAACTGGAAATGTGGCTTATGAATCCCAAAATTACGCGTTCTGCGCATGAACTTTTCCTGTCCATCTGCTTGAATTGCTCCAACAGTGCAGTGGATACCGAAATTATCGCCACCTTAATCAAAGTGCGATCGAAGACAAAGCCTGCAATCAACATTTACTTAAACTGCTTCAAGTAAGTTGGTATTTCACATTCGTCTCAAATGTACATTAATATTTACAGTTTCTATTTACTGCTATAGCTTATTTATTTCGTTTCGTTTTCTCTAGGGAGTTGGTGGAAGCTTTCCCAGACCATCTGTACACAGTCATGAAACACACCATTTACAACGAGCTTTCAACTAGCCGAAATCCCAATAACATGGCGTTGTTGACTGTTTTATTCCAACATTGGGCCGAGAAGGCTCCGTCTATCATGGCGGATGTTTTCGTGGTAATGTCGCATATTTGAACAAAATCAGGAGAAATGATAATTGGTCTTAATCAGAAATTTAAACTTTTCTTTTTGTCATTAATAGGAGTTGCTGTTGAACCGTGAAGATTTCTTGCGCGCTTTACGCGCCCTGCTACGTGAAATTGTTAGATCTTTGCGGTTTGAGATCAACCTGCATTATTTTTGCTTGGGATTGCTTAGACAGCGTGACGTACCCGATTCTCCCCAAACGGCGCATTTAAATTCGCAAGTTCTGCACGATTTCGAATTCAAAGATCGACTGCTGGTTTCCATGGCTGATCTGGTGACATTAGCATTCTTTTTGGGAATCACGCCTGCCATTAGAGAAGCAGCCACGCGGGCTGATACTCGAATGGCTGAAAGCTTGAAAGTATTTTTCTTAAACATATCTCTCGTATCTTACACGTTTTTATACAAATATTTTTCATTTCAGAATTATCAGCTACAAGTAGCTACTATTCAGCGTGATGCTATTTCTTGGCTTTTCTTAATCGTTCCAAAATTATTCCGACCTTCGAAAACGGAGTTCACCCATTGCTTGCATAAAGTATACATATAGTATTAGCTTTGGACGAAGGTTGATTTTCGTGTTGCAACAGGTTTTGCTGATGGAACAACCCGAGCAATACTGGAATAAAGATGGTTGGCCTCCTGATGTTGACCGTTCCATTTTCTTGCGTTTAGCTGCTGAAGTTCCGGTTCTAGATGACACTCTCTATCAGATCTTACGGATGGGATTGTCCAAAGTAATTGGAAAGAGAGTAGTTAAAATAAGTTGAAGATTAGTTAATAATCTCGTTTTTAAACGCTTAGGAGCATCCCATTTTACCGGCTGACGCTGTAGAACTGGGCGACTATTTATTGCGAAGAGCTGCTGCATTACTGCACAGTGGATACCCAGTGCTACAAACAGACAAACTTCACTTCATTGACGTCTTGTTCAACTTGTCTGCGTACCACCATCCCGAAAGCATTTCCCTACCGCCAGATTACGTTCCTCCCAAATTAGCGATTGCTCATCTTTACTGGAAAGCGTGGTCCATGTTGCTCGTACTCACAGCTCATAACCCGACTGTATACGGTGAATTGGTGTGGAACTCATACCCGACTCTGAGAGCACTTATGGAAATGTGTATTACAAAGTAATTTTTCGCAGAATTTTAAAGTTATTCGTAAGTGTAATCAATTTTTGTAGCCAATTTGTATTCCCACCTGCCACGTTTTCGCCTTCGGGCAAAACGGATCTTAAGCTGCAGGAACAACAAATCTCCGCCCTGGAAAAACAAACAATTCTAGAGTTTGAGTCCCATTTAGCGGCAGCTTCTAGTAAAGTGCCCATTACCGAAGCTAATTCTTTACTTCTTAGCCAGGTAATGCCCTTTCGAAGCTTAAAAACAAAGTTAGAGTCGTAATTGAAAGCACTAAGAACGTTAACGTCAAAAAGCAGTCTAAGCCTCACGTTTATTGCAGTTTTTTGCTTTATGAATTAATTATTGTAGATACAAGCCATTAAACTTCCGTTTTTGCGGAAGCTTATTCGAGAGCTTTAAAAGAAAGATTATTTTTCTTCTCTCAGTTAACATCGTTAGATCCATTGGGCCCTGCGCGTAAACCTGGTCAAGTGGTTTTGGATCAGCTACGAACG
The DNA here is from genome assembly GCA_022885665.1 of Triops longicaudatus. Lineage (NCBI taxonomy): Eukaryota > Metazoa > Arthropoda > Branchiopoda > Notostraca > Triopsidae > Triops > Triops longicaudatus. Next base: position 1,659,171 of record JAGQDJ010000202.1, read on the forward strand.
TTGAATAGCTCCTTAAAACTGGGCCATTTGCTATGTCGCAGCCGTCAGCCAGATTTTCTGCTTGACATTATTCAGCGTCAAGGTCCTGAACAATCCATGCCATGGCTAGCTGATTTAGTCGAGTCCAGTGATAACGCGTATTGGTGAGTGCATTAGCTATATTTGAACTTTGGAGTAATAAGAATGTTTTTAACCGTATTTCAGCATGCTGCCAGTGCAATGCTTGTGCGAGTTTCTCCTGCGGCAGATGGTGGACGACGTTCCCATAACAGATTTGGACGATTCTAGCGTTAGTGCAGTTAAAGTATCAAAGAAGCGTGAGAAAAAACAAAAACAGCAAGTTTTACTCCAGTACTTGCGCTCTTTGCTCTCGGACGCCCAGCAAGATGAACAAACACCCCGTGAAATCTTGGATTACTTCCTTAGGAGACTGAGCTCTCCCAACCGCATTGGTCGATATCAAGCCATAAAAGTGGGCAACATTCCTATTTCCCAAACTTTGTTGTCTTCGAAAATTTTTTTTTCGCGAATTTATGCTTTCTGTCGTGTCTGACAAGTAAAGCTGTGCTACTTTCTAATGTAATCGTTTATGGATAAAATAGGTGCTACAGTTATTGCTGAATCCCGTTTGTGGGGAGAAGGAAGCTAAGGAAGAAACGGCTTTTCAGTGGTTGATCACGGGTTTACCTACGCTACCCCATTTTGGAGCGTTGCACCACACGATAGTACAAGCGTTGAGGCAAAGTTTGCAGGTTGAAAGCTCGACCGAGGCTGTCGCAGCGTACTTGAAGTACTTGGCCATGTATACAGCTGAAGATTCAGTCCAGGAATTATCGGAGATGGCTTTGGTAAAATCGAAACAATGCATACAATTAAAATTACACTTATCTGGAGTTTTTTCTTTTGCGTTCAATAGGATCTAGCCCAGTTAATCGTGGAACGAAGTAGTTTAATGGCCTCATTGCTACCTTTACCCAGTATGGTGCAACTCCCTTTGTCTCCTATATATATTGATGCGTTCCAAGCATTGTTAAACTTGTTTGGAACTTACATGGGCAAGGTAAGTTAGGGTTTCTTAAAAAATCGCACCATTTTCGTTAGAATTTCATTTTTCAGCCGTCAGTAGGCTATGCCTTCGATGGTCTCGATGTTTTTTTTTATTTATTTTTTTATTGATTTTTTTTTTTTAATGAACATCTGACTAGCATAATCAGTTATTCTAGGATATACCAGAACTTCCTCGTCCGTTTAATTAATAAATATTAAGAACCTTCGCTTATAGATTAGGCAGATGCATAAAGAAGCTTATTCCTGGTCGGAGAACCAAGACCAGATTTTCATCCAGTGGCCAAGGGGAGAAACGGCTACTATGCACATTCTTGTCGTCCATGCCATTATCATCTTATTGACGTCAGGTCCCATTCCACCTTCACCAGAAAGCGAAGTGCAAGCAACTGCTGCTATGTATCAAAATCTGCTTGAAATGTGGTTCTCTGAAAGACATGGTCCACCATCGGTAAAAACAAAGCATTTTTTAAAGTCTTGGAATATACTCTTTCATTCCTTTGACCACATCATTTGTACTACTTGATAAAGTAGTTTTATTTACCTGTTTTATACAATTCTTGCATTTATTAAAATTTTCGTCGTTTACGTTTTGTAGGCATATCTGGTGGATACATCTGAAGAAGCGCTCCTCTTTCCTGATTGGCTCAAGTTACGTATGATCCGTTCTTCTGTGCCGAGCTTAGTAGACGCAGCTCTGAAAGACCTGGAACCTTCACAGCTGATCCTTTTCATTCAGTCCTTCGGCATCCCTGTCGCTTCTGTGAGGTAAAAGTTCTTCTGTGCTCAAAATCAAAGACTAATTTTTTTAACGTTATTTTTAAAATTTATTTGTTTGTTATTTTTCATTATTAGTAAACTTTTGCATACATTGGACGTGGCCGTAAAAGCGAATCCCTTTGCGTTTGTGGAAGTGGACATGGATAAAGCATATATGGCTCAGCTGTTAAACATTCAGTGGTCACGTGGAGCCCAAGAAGGTCACGATTTTGCAGATATAATGCAATTAGAAGAGCCACCTCTGCCATCCCCTTCGGTTTCGTCCAATACCAGCTCAGGCACATCCAAATTGCCCCTTCCTATTACCGTCGTGCATGGGAGGGCCAATGCTTTGCAGGCCGACCAAGCCGAGTCGGTGTTAAAGCGGCTGTTTGATATGGGAACTGTTATACGATTAAGTCATCAAGAAAAACAGGAAATACTACGAACTCTTCTTAAAGTAGGTTCGGTCAGACAGGTTCCTAAACTAAATTAACAAAATCAGTAATCATAAATTTAAAAAAAGTAGAAAGTATTATCAACAAAATAACAAGAGAATAGTTATGAAATAACGTCGGTTGTGCATTTTAGGCATTATCTATGGAAATGAGCCAGAAAACTTCAAACAAATCCTTGGTAAATGCGTTGTCCACATCGTTAGTGCAGTTGGCTATGAGTGGACCAGAAAGTGGGACTTTTTTGGCTAGTTTGGATCGTCAAGCAAATTTCAGCTCAGCCATATTACGCCTATTGACCAGCTTTGTAATATTTTATCTCTTCTTGCAAACATCCATTAAAATAATTGATGTTAGGCGAAACGACAAGGAGAAGAAGAGTTAAAAAATAATTTGCAGCGCTTCTTCTCCGTTTTGGAAAACAGTCCGTTTATCAGGCAACCGGTATTGAAACAGTTGACCTGCAGCTTTTTAAACAAATGTAAGTTGACTTAAAGCTCTTTTGTACTTGCATTTCTGATCATCTGCGCTCATTTTAGCCCCATTAGGTAAAACAGGTGGTTCGGCAGAAGCAAAACTCATACAGTTGACCGGGGAAGCGTTGTTAACTCGGAAAATTCCTAGCGAGTGTTCTCCAACGGCCATTTTTGACAAGTTAGTTAGTTCGAAAGATCAAGCCACAGCCCAGGGCTTGAATGTGGACTGGCTGCAAGTATTGGACCCGGAGTTGCAAGCCATTGAGGTAGCACATTGTTTTTTTTTTTTTTTTTTTTTTTGTAATCTATAACGCGTATTTTGTCCATTGTAGCCAGCGAAAGTACTGCAAAAGGAATTGGTGTCGAATGATTCACCAAAAGTTTCAAGTCGGCCGTATTTGATGTCGCTAATGACACATCAGACGAAGTGGTCAACGCTGTGGAATTTTATATCCAATATGCTACAACCTCAAAAGTATGTATTGCTCACATTTTTAATATCGAAGGGGAAAGTGTCTCTTGTAAAATCGGTTTAATATATCTTTTTTGGTCGAAATTATTCTTTAGGGTTGGAGACTATGATGCGACAATGGCGTTAAATTTCTTGCGTGCATGTACGCTCATTCCGAAGCTGTGGCAAGGTAGAGATAAACATGTGCCGAAACACTCGAAAACCGAAGTTCTTTTCCGATTCAACAAGAAGCAGGTAATCTTTCTTAGATATATAGAGGAAGTTAAACGGAAAGAAACATGTGATTTCTTTAGTTGCACGCATTGGTTGAGCTTATGGCAATTGAGTATACGCAAAACCTACAGAAAAATGATTCAGAGTACGCCATGCGTAGTTTGCGTGATCGCCTTCTCCTCTTGTTGCAGTGTTCCCAGTCGCGTCAGCAAGATATTCAAGTAGCGCAGTGGCTGTATGACCGGACTCAGAAGTAAAGCGTTTCGGATCTGAAAGGACAAAATATTGAAAATCTTAATTTTCTTAATTATTAGAAAGCCTAACAGTGCTCACGCTGCACTACTCACGCAGCTGTATATGCGAAGACCGCATGTAGCACTGCATCTGTCATGTGCGTTATGGCAGCCAGTGGAAGGTATAATACTTCACTTACAATTCTGTTCTATGTTTCAATGAAGATTTTCTCGTTCTTTGGTAATTTAGCTCCTAAGGATGAGATAAAGATTGCTTGTTGTAATGTTTGTCGATTGTTTGTAGTACTTTTAATATTGGTTTCGTAGTTGCCGATTTACCAACGGAAGTTGACACCTTTGCGCATGCCATGCTATCCAGCTTAGCTGCCTTGCAACCAGGACGAGATGGACATCGTCGACTCATGGATTTAGATATGGCCTTCCGTAAACTAACCGCGACACATCCGTCATTAGTTGTCAGGTAATATAACTGCAGCGAAATAGAAAATCGTCACCAGAAGTATAGTTGCAATTTGCGAGGTTTTTGAATATAAGGTTTAAGAAATTAAAACAGCATTATCGTATAGGCAATTGGGACTCCTGGCGAGTTATTTAAAGGGCCGCGCGCATTATGAGTGGAATGTATTAAAATCACGAAATGAATTTGCCTTCTTCTCTTGTGCATTGGGTTTCTTGGAAATTTTAATGCCACACTGTTTCCAGCCTCAGCACCGATCAGCCTTCCTAGATGCACTGGACTCCTACTTTGAGCTAGTAAAGGTAGCAAGACTTTATTTACTTCCTTTCAGCTGCCTTTTCTGATGTGGATATTATTCGTCTATCTTTAGAATCATGGGTCCTTGCGAGATATGGCCGATGTCGTTCGTAGATTGCATAGCATTTTAGACAACGCATTAGCTTACGATCCCTCGATGTCCGTATCGTTCCAAAAACACGCCCAGATGCTAAGGTAAAATTATTTCCATAAATTAAAAGAAAGCTAGTCTAAGACTCATAGTCTTCATTGACCTCTAAAATAATTTATTTGCTGTTTAAATTTCATAGGGAGATAGTGTACATTTTCTTTTATTTACTTGATTGTTATTTCTTACATTTTAGCACACTGGCGGCTACCAACGCCGATTTGCGGAATCTGCAAGTACTGTGCTCCAGCGTAACGCGTGCGGTGCACCAAAAAGTCTCACACACCAATTCGATGAGTTGGGTCCAAGCGCCTAAAGGTCGTAAGGCAAATGTAGGGCCCTTATTACTGCGGCTGAGGCATTCTGACAGTACTGAAGGTAATTAACTTTCCTACTCTGTTTTATTTGTCCAAGTTTTTATTTGCGTTCGATTTTGTTTAGAAATGGAACAAGTTCTGAACGATTTGGACTTGGCTACTGCGGACTGCCCATGGGTATTAGAGCAAGTATGGGACGACGTACGCGCATTTTTAACTTCTCCGGCACCAGCAGTTCGGCGATTGTCATTTGCCCTTGCTTTGCGTTTGCTTCATACCAAACCGCAAAAGGCTTCAGATTTGTTCCCAGATATGCTGAGCTGTTTGTCACACACTGACATGGCAGTCGTGAGCACAACGTTGGAAAAATTACCGGAATTGTGTCTTCTTGCTCAAGGTAAAATACCTGTTAGCGGCTCTTACTGTTAATCTTATTCTATTTTATTGATCTTGTTATCAGTATTTTATGAATTTGTATTTGCGTTCTAGCATCCTTCTGCACTTGAACTATGTCATGATTTTATTTTTGTTTATATTATTAGATATATTTTGTTTTTATGTATGTAAATTTTTCAAAATTTGAATTAGAGGTATTTTCTGAGAAAGGTAAATTCATATTTTCCGTTTGTAGAATTCGCTCCTGCTCTGTTTGCGCGTGTATTTGAACTAGCATCGGAAGTTAACGTCGACGTGATACCATTTTTGGTGGATGCTGCATCAGTTTTGCAACATCAGTGCGGAGTTTAATGAAGAGAGGTGGAGCTTAACGTCTCTTTTTGCCTACGCCTTTTTTCTTAGATACAACCTTCTTTCTTTTTTTGCCCTTCTTTCCTTTTTTCTTTTTATTCTGAGCTTCATTCGTCTCATCGTCGTCTTCATCTTTCTGGGACTTGAAGCGTTTCCGACGCAGAGCAGTTTTGGCATACCAGCTACGCATTTGCTCTTCTTCCTCTCTGTAAGAAAAAGTGGCCAATTACACGTACTAAACTCCAGAAAGCTGAAAGAAATTTGCTTCTCGTTACTTGTAAAAGGGCTCACAGCGAGCTAATGCTGGAACGAATTCCGATGTTTGCAACGGTTGTCGAGTCAACTGCTTTTTCCGGCGATCAGTGATGACCTAAATTACTTGGCAGTTTTAAAGACTGTTGAAGTAAATCGCATTCACTTACCTCTGACACCGACCGAGCAATCGCCCCAGCCGTGTAACAATCCGAAATCCGTGCAAGTACGCTCAAGTCCAAGTCCGGATTATAGGGAACGCCAGTTTGGGCAATTAATTGCTGCCATATGTGAACGCGTGAGGCGTAATCTGGTGCAGGAATAACTACCATTCGTTGATAACATTGATTCAAACCCTTGAAAAGAAAATATTCTTAACATCGCTGTAGTCAACTTCTATGTTACATGTGATTGAGACTATTTAGGATATCTACCAATTTAGCTTAGTTATGAGCCAAGCTTAGATAGCACGTCGTGAAGGTGTACAAGAGTTATTTTAGCGGTACCGTTATTACCTTCTGGTCACATTCCCACGGAGAAGTAGTAGTTCCAATAACGAGAACACGATCTTGCGGGCTAATCGCTTTGACTAACTTGGGAAAATCTTTTCGTAAACGCCGTATTTCCGAACGTTCGTTACGCGGAGCTTTCTTGAGAAACATTTTTTCGGCGTCTTCGACTAGAACAACAGCTGGTTGCAGCAAACGTGTCAACTGTATTAGAAAAAAATATACATCACGATTTAGTGTCTCGTGTAAGTAGAATAGACGTATCTTAATACCTTGCTGATCAAATGTAAGAGCATAGCCAAGCCTGCTCGACCGGGATAATGTCCAGCAAGCTTAGTGCCATTTAAATTGAACAGGGTAGCTTGCGTTTCATGGCAAATGGCGTGAACAAGTAGCGATTTCCCTGAACCTCGAGGTCCCACTAGTAATACCGATTTCGTTAGCGGAATTTGCTCGTGCAGCGAGCTCTGACCTATTTTCGAGCAGGATATAAGAGAAACTCGTGAATTCTTCTAATAGTTATAACTAAATACTTAAGGGCAAAATGCAAGTTTCGATAATAAATCTGCGAATTTCTCCTAGCGACGCGAACGCGTCTCGCTTGTAACGTCTTTGCGTGTATCCTAGGACTCCGCATTCACCCAAAAAGTTCCCTATAGACTCTGAGGGATAGGCGCACAAAATGCCACACTGTGCAAGTTCTTCGACCAAGGATTCCAAAGTGCGATCCGGAGTTAAGTCTTTATCTTTGCGCTTTCGTTTCGATTTTTTCCCCAGTCGACGTCCTGATTTCTTTCCTCTTTTAGATTTTCTGCCTTTGTCTTTGTCCAGAGCCTTAAGTAGCAAAACATTACTTTAAAAATCCGTAATTACGTTTGTGTATTCTTACCGCTTTGAGAGCTTCCAGTTCCTTGCGCATGGCCACGTCGACCTCGGTACGCAATTCTAGCTCAATTTCGCGTCGCACCTGCACTAGAATGAGATCTTCCTCGTGCACTTGCAGCCAATTTTTTTCTTCTCTACGTTCTCTCCATGTTTCTGAAAAAGTTTATTTGCATTACTTTTCAACGTGAATTTTATGTTCCAATAAGTTCTTAGTAAACATGCAAGTTAAAAATGCATGACGTCACGTACCATCGTATACCTTCTGGCCATGTTCTATAGAATCAACGGCGTTAGACAAAGTCCACTCAAAGCCCTTAAATTTTTCTTCGTCCTTCTTTTTGCGAAAATCTTTTTCGGGGCGCTCCGTCGCGGATTTACGTTTGGGTGCCGCCGCACTTGCTGTTTGCAAATGAGGATTCAACCCGTCGTCAATGGAATGTCGGGTCATTCGCTTTTCGGTCACTAATTTCGATCCGCCATCCTCTTCTGGTGGGATATCCGGAAACTTACCAAACTGTTCTCTGTCATGTGAAATAATTCCACAATTACAGACATTCATAATCACATTCATGTGTGGGTTAAATGTACGTACTTGAACGTCATGTACCAACTACGTATTTCGTCCTGCAATCGATCCATGACGGCATAGCCCTCGTTCTTCTTAGTTCGCTCTTTCAAGCTTTGGGTATCGTGCTCGAATTCACGTTGCCGTAGTTCTTGTTCTCTGCGTCTACCATTTGCTACAGCGTTCGCTTTTCGCAGAATTTCGTCGTTAGTTGTGGGCGGAGCCATCTGGATAGCACGAATTCAGTAAGCGTAAGCTTATAAGGAAACCGTACCATGCCGATGAAAATCATTTCTTCCATTTTCTGTCGACGAACATCTTGACGAACTTTATAGCTGCGCCACGCGCTTTGAATACGCAATGCAGCTGCATTCGGACTAATAAGAGACACATCTTTCCAGACTCCGGTGTGGTTCCTCCGCCGTGTCTCTTGTATTCTGATCTGTCGCATTAAATGTGCGCGAAGACGACCTTGCCTTGCTCGTTCGTGAATTTGTATCACTCGAATCGCTTCGTCTAAAGTAAGTAACGGTTGTACATCCTAGTGAATAAAAAGCAATCTTTTAAAACAACACAAGGTGAGATATTTCCCGGATGTACACCTGTTTTTCTTTATGTCCAATTTTCTCAATAATTTGTTGTGCTAACTTCCGGCGTTGCACAAGTTCATGATCATTTTCAAGCCGAGCACAACCGGGTATGGGTAACTCAATGTCGCAAGGAGTTAATTTCAAGCTTTCCATTGCGTCTCCTAAATGTGGAGTTTCGCTGAAATCTAGCGTGACTAGAACATTCTATCGAAGTAAGAAGTAAGGCATTGTTTGGGCTTTCGAAAGTTGACAAGTGTTGTAACTTACTCGAATCTCCAACAAGCGTGCTATGATGGGCGGCAAAGTTGCTTGGATGAGCTGCCTTTTTTGTGGGTGCGTTAGTTGGTCGTAGCATTCGTCGAGTTGTCTCACAACTCGCACGTATCGTAAATAAAGGATAGCGACTTTGCCGGTGAAAACGGCTCTGCTCTGGAAAGAATTTAAAGGAGGATGCAGACATAGTATAACATTTTACCTTTTCTGGTGGAGACTCAAGCAATTCTTTTTCTTGCAAGAGAGTTAGGTCCAGTTCGTCTTGGGCGCTTCGCCAAAGCGCGTTAAAATAGCTAAATCACCGAACAAACAACATTTTAAGAAAACACAATAAAATTTCGCTAAGTAGAATACATCAAAATAATTTTACCTGTGTGACATGGTGATTTTGTGTTCTGTTGCAGAAGATCCAGATTTTATTGAAGTTCATCGACCAAACTCGCACGTTTCCATAGATACCAATCTCGATGTTCTTTATGCTAATATGCTACGATTTAAGCAATTTAATACCTTTCAGAACTGGCAGGTATTAAGTCTCTACTATGTCACCCACCACGTGTAAGAGAAAAATCACCGACACTCGAATATATTTCAAGCCCTCGCATTAAGAAATCGCGTAATCTCCTTTACGGAGTACGTGAGCTGCCTAGAAAATGAGAGACTTCATACACAAACACACAAGTTCTCCTTCAGTTGGCTAATTTTTGCTCTCATTTCTAGTACAAATTGTAAAAGATTTTACTTTATTATATTTGATGTCTTTGTTACTTATCTTTTGTTATTTAGCATTACTCTGTGACACGTTTATCTAAATTCAAAAGTCCTACATCGGAACCGAGATTTCTGTTAAAAAAGTAGAGTCGAGAAGCTCTTGCGTTTGAATTCTAAAAAAGTGTCCACTTTCAAGTGCCTTCGTATCAAGCAAATAAAGTAGTCAATTTTGCTTTATCACTGTCACGTACTAAATGACCCCTTACACACACGATTCCCGAGAACAGGTTTCTGAATGCATGAAAGTTGCACAGTAATCGCCTTTAGGGTGTACAATAAAACTTGCATTAACTGAAGCCGCTTGCTACATTATGCCCACTGTAACTGAGGATTGCTTGAGTAAGCTTCTATTAATAACTGCTCATAACGTCTTTTTTCCAACATTTTTGAATATGAAACTTACGTCGAAATGTCGAAAAGCGCGAAAAATTTGAGCTCAGTCTTGAAAAATAGCAATATTTTTTTTTAAAAAAAAAAAGCTCGAAAGTGTTTCGTAAAGAGGCTCGGATTCATAATCTTAGTCATGTAAAACAAAAATCATTTACCGTTCCTGGGAACGGCCCCCGTGCAGTTGCTTCTGTAGATTTGTGGCCCTTGTAGGACTAGAAGTTGGCCAGCCCTGATCGACGTCATCACAACAAAGATGGTTGAAAGTCGCTTGAGTCTTATCAACGTTTAAGACGCTCTAGAAAAAAAGTTATTCTTTGTACTGTGATTGAAAGTAAGTACTTCGTTAGGCTTGTAAACACTAGCTTTATCATTCTTGATTGCCAATTTAGTAAGTTGGACAGATGTCATGTTAGATTTCTCATGATAAGTCTTTTAGTTTCCAGTCCTGCTTACGTTTACCGGTGAAAATAAATTTAACCGAGGTGCTTCATGAGTCACTTCTAAAATTACTCATAATATTTCTTGTGTTGTCCGTTAAGGTTAAACACTCACGAGGCGTTGTCCGTTCACGCGTTTAAAATGAGTTTTCAATGGACTCTAATCGCTACGTTTTTATACTCTGAAGTTTTGGTAGTGTTTTTGCTTCTGTTGCCTTTCATATCTGCCCAACGGTAAGTAAAGCTAAACTAATCAGCTTTTGTGAATTATTACTGATTTTTTTATTACATAAGGTGGCAGAAGATTCTGAAGTCGAGGTTTCTGCGAGGGTTGGGTCAACAAGTTCACATATATTATTACATTGTATTGGGAGTGTTAGTCCTGTGCTTGTTAGGTAAACAAATGACGTGGGAAAAGCTTGCTCTCTTTTACGCTATATTTTATTAGATGCCGTCCGAGAAGTTCGTCGTTACACTGATGCGGAAGAAGAGCATTCTCATCATCACAAGCACAGTTACGATATCGAATTGCAAAACCATGTGAAATTGTTTCGGGCGCAACGTAACTTCTATATCACTGGCTTCGCTCTGTTTCTCATGTTGTAAGTATCTTTCAGCTCCAAGATTTATGTTGGTTCCTCATTTAGGACAGTGTTGCATATTAATCTTATTTTCGTTTCAGCGTTATTCGTCGGTTAGCCACTTTGCTTATGCTACAAGCCACTTTAGCAGCCACTAGTGAAGCAGCTATGAAACAAGCTGCCTCCGCTACTCAGGCTGCTGAGAAGTTGTTGACGCAACAAGAGACTTTGAAGAAAGGAGACCTGGACGAGAACGATGTGAATAAAATTAAAGAAGAGCAAGTGAAAGAACTCGAGGAGAAACTCGAAAAAAGCCGCAAAGGTAACACAGTCTAAGTTAGCTGACAAATAGCAAGCCCTTGTTAACATAATTACCATTTTTTAGAGCTTGACCGCGCGGTCACAGACTTGGAAGCTATGAAATCACAATCTGAGTCGGTATCAAGGGAATACGATAGGCTCATGGAGGAGTACACGAAGCTGCAGCACAAGCTGAAAATCGTGGAAGGGGATATTAGTGACAAGAAAGCTGACTAAGCTAATCTCTTCTGTTTCAACCGTTTCGATTCTACTTTTTTATTGTTTGTTAAACGTATAAAGCTTCAAAAGTTAAATTGAATTGTAAACTAGCTAGTTTAATATGCCTACTGATAATACAAGGGCTGTATAATACTAAGTGACAAGCTGTCAATAAAGTTTCGGGTTGGTTTATATGTCTTCACTCAAGTTTAAAAATAGCATGTAGTTTAAAAAATATTCATGTACTGTAGTAAGAAAGTTCAGAGATATTACAATAGCCGTACACAACCACATTGAAACTTCGGATTTTTCCTGAGGTATTTCCTGATTTTGCTATATCGGAGTATTTTCTGTAAATTTGCAGAATCAGGACCTTTCGACTTTTCTACAGTAACAGAAAATTTAGCTTAAATTTTTTTTCGAAATATTGAGTTGCGACTGCATTAGCTTTGAATTTTTGGCAGAAGGCCTTTAAAATTGCTCTTAGGTATGTAATAACGAAAGTATGGAATGTTCTCGAACGTTTTGAGTACCAGAAATGTTATTGCAGTGGTTGTCATTTTACGAGAAAGGAAACTTAAGTGACGTCAGACAGGTGCGCCTTGTGTGCTCGGGTACAAACAAAAACGTGACAACATGCATAGATTTCAAACCCTTGTGCAGGTTTCTGCCTTTGGGAAGTACTTGCTTATTAGAAGAGTAAAGCTAAACTTAGTTCGTCAGTGAAAGGTTCTTTGACAGACCTTGGGAGGAGCGGAACAAAAGCAACGCAGGCAAGTTCTCTATTGTGATGCATCATTCATAATTCTTTACGATTTATGGCGAATCTCTTGGTTGCATAGAAACTGACAATTTTGTGCAGAGTGAACCAAACGTATGGAAAGAAAAAATATTGCACACGAGACAAATACTTTCAAATACAACTGTATTTTTTATGTTGAAAATTCAAACATAGCAGCTTTGATAATGCATCAAGGCTGAATCTGGCTTTCAATAAAGGGGTAAATTTATTAATCATAGATATAAATGACGAGAAAGTATTGAAAAGCGTGCTATAGCATTGTGCAAATCATTTGGTACTGCGTAGAAACTCTTCGAATGCTGCTTCCATTTCGTCGTCCATCCCAGGTTCTCCATCCACATCCCATTCCCCGTCGTCACTACTACGATTTAACAGCAAAATGATAAAACTCTATATTCTTTCTCGCATTCAAAGTACTCACTCAGAGTCTTCATAGTTGTAAGCGTCTGCGTCCTCCACGTCAGGGATTCCATAAAACGGATCAGTCTAATTAAACCAAATTAGTTTCGAAGAATGAGATATGTCTAATTATTTTGTTTAGATATTTTACAGGATATTCGGCCATGACCGGATCAGACAATACTATAGGTGAGGTTACAACTCGTCCCCAATCACTTGCCCGCAACTCGACAATTTTAAGCATCAGATCTTTGATGCTTCGGGGAACGTTGCTGTCTAGCGCGGCTGACTTAAGCTTCTCTATCAAATTGTCCATCGAAGGCGCTAAGCCACTTTTCACAGCGCGTTCTTCGTCTTCTAATACAGCGCCAGTGAGCTGCCCCCAAAAAATAAAGTAATAATTATATATTGGGTAATAGGTTGGTAATTATGATTCGCCTGCATTTTGTTATCTGACAAACACACCCATCATCAAAAGCTTGAGTTTATTAAACGATTAACTGTACCTTCAAGACTTGACAAGCGCATTTTAAGTTGTTTTGGTCGCGGCTTTCGATTAAGGACTGAAGAAGTTCAACTAAGGATTTGCCCAAGACTCCAATTTTACGCGAGCCTAGCATGTTTGCTGTTTGTAACTCCAAATGTAGAAAAAGTTCGCCCATAAACATAGCCAAGCCTTGAACACGTTCTGGTGAATGAAGGATCAGACCTTCTCTATTTCTATGCTCCAGCTGACACCTGAATCGAGTTAAAATACAGTTACAATCCCGGAACTCATTTCCAACACTGTGCAAGATTAACACTTAAAATTCGATAATAAATTAAGCGCACCACCTTTTAAGAATTAGTCCCCGGAAAGAATCTTCTGAATTGGTGACCAGTTGTACTGATAGCAACTGGCATAGCCTGGCTCCATTGTAGCAAAAATTGGGTTCAACAATTGACTGGACGCAGATTGTATCCGCGATGGCATGAAGGACTTCGGTGACGACACGGTGCCGGTTAATAGTAGAAATTATTCGTTGTGCTATTGGCTCGAAGCGACCTGGCTGAATGGTCATACTGAAGATCATATCATTCAGATAAGTTACCAAAGGGTGGATATCTTCTTCGGGAAAAAAATCAGGCTCAGGACTCAGCTGAGACAAATTTAAGTCTTGCATCCGAACGGGGAGTTCCAAAGCACTGGGCCTTGATGACTGAGATGGCAGGGAAGTAGCTTTGCTAGGCTTTGGAACAAACTCCGGCGCTTGGACCGTAAGACGTGGATCACAGTTAGACTTGTTCGGAATTGGGGATCCCTGAGTTTTCGGCGAAGAGTTGACTGAGACGGATTTGGGATCAATTTTGGGCTTCCGAAGCTTCTTTTCTGAAGAATTCTCTTGCTTGTCCTCGGCTAAGTTTACTGAAGAATTGGATGGACTCACGACACTGGTAGGAACTGTAGGCATAAGAAAAGGTTACGTTTCAAAAATTGACGACTCTTTAGTGGTCACGTTCAAATAACAATGCGTGCCAGAACTTGCACGACAACCACGTAGAGTGTCGACAACATAATTTCTATATATAGATAGGAAGGTAGTCAACTGTTACTGGAAGACGAAGATGTTGGTGTTGAAGGCTGGGTGGTTACATGCTTTTGAGCTTCATTGCTGTAACCGTAATCGTTCAGATTTTGTGAATCAGGCGAACTTGTGACTATTCGCCCACTTGGGCCTCTACGACACGCCATTTGGTTGTTTTACGCCTATAAATTGAAAAAAAAATAGAAAGCGAAAAATGAACAGCAGAGGCTTGGGATTACCTGCGACAACAACCAAAACGTGGGTTTTATTTGTTTGGTATTTGGCCAACCAATAGGAAACCTTGTCTGCTGGTCACGTGATCGCGACGGTCGACCACGCATTGACGGTCAAAATCGTGCGTTCCTGGGAGAGGACAGTTAAAATATTCTTTTTCATCCGCATTTTCTTTAATTGTAAACTTAGTATCACCACTTTCAGTACTCAAAACTTTATTCACCTAAAATAAAATATCAATAACATTTGAATTATATTTTACGTACCTGTATTCAAAGGATATCGGTACCAACGGACTGATTCCACAAATCCGTTATTTGAAATACCCTCAAGGAATATCAGTCTAGAACAAAAACGGCTTACAAATTTTTAATTTTCACGTGAAATTGTAATATAATGTAATAAAAATACCCCTGTCGTACTTGTAATTCCATGAAACCGATATACTCTGTGCGTCCGATTTAAAATTTAAGCCACCCAAGCAAACGTTATCACGTTAATCTTACTTTATCCCTCTGTAGCATTGAACTAAAACAGCTATGGATTTGCCCATTGCTTTAGGCAGCTATGTTGTGGTTTCCTGAAATCGATTGTTGGGCAAGCCGTCATTCATGCAATGCGTTTCGCCTAAGGGAAAAATCCTGAAGGTACAAAGCGTTCGCTTTTCCTCTTGAGGCTTTTTCCTGAAAAGCTAATAGAAAAACACAGTTTGGAATCGACACTGAGTCTGTCAACAAATGAAGCTTGAATGTTTGGCCTCAAAGCTTTAAATGCTCTTATAGATCACGAAATAAACCTTGGCGCACGGGTTCCGCATGGATTCGATCACTCACAATGGTATGCACTTGTCCCTGACAAATTATAGAGTCACGTAGCCAATTTTGTGTTCTATTCAGTAACGAATAACTTTAATCCTCTAGGATCATCTGTTGATATCCATCCAGTGGTGGTCGACCATGGTATTTCCTGCTATGCCGTAGCGTTGTTGCTTATTATTTTCGCCATGGCGCTCATCCTGATTCTTTATGCTTCCCAATTGTGCCAAAATTGGAATATTCTCAATACCAAGCCTATATTCCCTCCAGCTAAATCGCCGTCTTCCAGTTCCTCCTCTGATCCAGCCTCACGTCCGATCCAAATTCAGTCAGGAAAACGCTTATACAACTCAGCGAGGAAGCACCCTCCCGCAAATATAGTACGCCAAAGTCCAGCCAACGCTCGCCTGCCTTCTTCCGAACACCCTGACGCTATTTGCCTAGAAAATATTCCAGCGATTAGGATCGTAAATCTCCCAACACCTTCAAGGCCAAGTCGCATATCTAACTCGTTTCATTTCCGGAAAAGTCCCAAAGCAGTCTCCGAACCCTCCTCTTATGAATCAAGTCCAAGCTCAACTTCATCTGTATGTACCGCCACATCGGGGCCGCGGTACAATACCCCAGTTTCACCCTCGGAAGAAGAGGCAGATCAAGATGACACGCAACGTTGTGTGTCTTCCGACACTTCACCTGGTTACCGCGTAGCTTCCAGTTACATGTCACATAGTTTCGACTTTTATCGACTAAAACCAAACGTGAAGCATTTTCCGGGTCGGTACGGACGATCTAATACTAATAATGTTTTCCGTTCAACCCCAGATGGGAATGTATCCCAAGTACCCCGTACTGAACGACATTCGTCTGAGTCGATGCCCAACGTATTGAAAAGACCGATTGATACCACCCGTGTGCCGCGTGTAGCTGCCACACGTTTAAATTCCCCAATGGGACGTATTACGACGCCTTCTAGGCCGCAGGAAGGCGCCAGCAGCTGGCTTACCAAGCAGCGATTAGCGCTTTGTCACCAGCAGACGCAGACCGAAATTGCTAGCGTAAATTCGTTAGAATGGGATGATTATGGGACAGGGAAAATGCATGCCAAAGATCGGGCAAGTGTCCAACATCGCCGAGAACCTTTCGATCCCACGATTTACCATATCGTTCCCAACACGCAGCAAGAGGACGTCGCTTGCCAAAGTTTGCGTACGTCACCCAAAGTATGCAAATCTGCCCCCCATCGCTGTTCCAAATGCAATTTACTACACGTTACGACAACGGAGGATGACGTGAGAGCTCCTAGCAACGATTCCGGCTATGAAAGGCCCTTGGACTTGAGCAAGACCACTGAGAATGACCAAACCTAGAGACAGTTTAGGGATCATTGACCTTTAGTTCCGATATTTGGAAAAGTATTGTACCCAAAAGCGACCATAACTGTCGCCTGTGATGTTCGTTTCATTTTCTTAGCGAGTTCAAGGACAAGGTATTTTGCACGAAAGTTTCCTGCACGTTGTTAAAACAAGCACTTGAAATGTTATGAAAGACTCGTCAAACGTCTGTTCTGCCCTGACTGCATCTGTGCAATAAAGAAATAATCCGTTACAAAATATGCATTTGATTCAGTACTAAGTCAGTGCACGAGTGTTTTATACCATGAAAGTTACCTTTACTAATCTTAGGAATGATGTTATTCTTTTCAAATACGCAAAATTGTATTGCCCTCCTGTTTCGTATTTCTTGGGGAAAAAAACTTGGATGTACTTGAACAACGTGAAGTGCGTTACATAACATTTTTTCTTATTCTGACGCGCCCATAAAATAAATAGAACAAATATCCAATAGTTGGGAATAATTTTGACAAGAAAGCTGTTTCCCGTATTTATTTATGTCTTGAAACACAGTAGGAACCATCCTAGCTTATCTTACTTAAAATTCCCGCCAAATTTCGTTATTTTTTATTTTAGCACAGTTTTAGTTGCACATAGAAGCGTAACGAGGCTCAACGGAGCCTAGGTCAATTGTAATGTGGTGCAAAAATAACTAAAATCAAAGCTGTTAAAACAAAATATTTTTCAAGTCTTTTAAAGTTTGCGATCATGCCGTGAAACCCGAAAAGGTCAGAAAAAGACTAACCGTGAAACTCGCAAAAATTAATAAAGAAATTTTGTTAAATTTTGTTTTGCTACTTTTCTTGGATAAACGGGTGGCACTTTTTTGTTGGTATGTTTAATGTAGATAAAAAATATGAAGAATACTTTATTTAAGTTTGTCATATGCAGAACAACACACTATACATAATTTTCTTCTCTAACTTATGATCTATATAGTTTTTTCTAATCTCTGTGCAGATAAGATAGAATTTAATTTCAACGAACCAACTGAGAATACAGAAATCTGTTCGGCATACGCTAAAGTTCCTTATTCAGACACCTTTTCTTTACATTCATATCTATCGAGACCCTAAAGTCGTTACCACAACGAATATTTGGTTACAGAGGAGTTCGCTGTGACCAGATTCTACTTTAGTAGATTTTGGAAGTTGAAAAAAAAAATGAAGCACGAGTTTCTTTTCGCATGATTACCACGTTTATTGTTTCTTATGTAATTCACAACCCAACAGTGCTTTTTTCATTCGTTTCTGGATTATCTGGCTTTCCGTTCTTCCAAAAGTAGTATTCGTGCTTCTTCTCGGGTCTACATTTTAGTTAAAATGTACCGAAAACAGGTGGCAGTAGTGTCCACTTGACTGCACGAAACGCAATAAAGCGCGTGAGTTGACTTGCGTTGCGACTTCGGTCCTCAATGCGCCGAAGCCGGTGCAACTTTTAGCGGTTAAACCTAGTCCCATAGGGCAAATGCAGTGTGGTCTTGTGCGGGTGGGGAAAAGGCGGATCGGGAACAGAGCGCAGCGGCGAAGTTTTTTAGGCCAAGCCTAGAGCCGGTTTTTGACTTACCCCGTTTTCTTTGCTCGTGGCGTGGAGATCTTGATTCCTCAAATACTAATTTCGGCTCTAAGCTCCCCGATTTAAAATCCCGTGAGTGAAGAACCGGTATATTTTATAGATTTTCCCGCTCCCAGCCACCCCGATATATACAATCGAAAGTGATTCCCCCACGCTTCTTTCAGTTCTGACTTATTTATTAGGTTTGTGAAGCATTTCCCGGGTTGTCCTAGTGATTTTCTGTTAGTCTTTCCTGTGCTGTACTGTCCTACGCCCCGTGGAAACACTTTTGCGGCAAGTGAAATCGTGTTACCTTTTTAACGCCGGCTCACAGGTTGGTGAATTTTGACTCGCTTTAGCTAAGAATTTTACTGACTATTCTGTGTAAGCGGGGCGTTCATAGAAGGGAGCAAAACGTGAATTCTCATATATCGTTGGGACAGGGGGGAGGGCGTGACTTATAGGCACGGGAGAAACAGGCAGTAACTTTTGAACGGCTTGGCACCTATTAAAATTAATTCATTTTCAGTAACGAGTTCTATTACTTGCTCTGAAAGTATAAGGTACCACTATCAATAATGCACCGAACATTTCGATTTTATTGATTGCAATAGAAAATCTTAACTGAATATCGACAACCAGCCTCCAGTGTGCGTTGCTTCGAATATCCCTAAAAATCTCGAACACATTTCTGGACTTAGATTTGATGTTTAATGCCCCGGTATACTCAAACTCCTTACTGAAGGATAATATGGAAAATTGTCAGTCGTCATATTGCAGAAAATAACAATAACATAGAAAATAAAAAAAAAGAAAAATAAAAAACAGATAAAATAAAAAAATAACATAAAAATAGACACAAAAATAGATGAAATTAAAAACTAGATTGAATTAAAAAACGGTTCAAGAATCAAAGAAACCTTTTTGACAGTAATATTGCTGATAGGGACCTCTACCATTTTGTTTTGAGTTTTTCTTAGAAAGATTATATTAAATTTGTAAACTGTAGCTGAATTTTTCCAGCTTTTATTATTCGGCAGAATTTAATCGGATAAACTGATGTAGTAATTTTATTTTTCATAGTGAACCTGAGATTTTTCTGAAATTGTAGTTACTTTTGGTAATAATTACTTGTCCGCATAAAGCGATTTATGCAAGGTAGACCAGGGCAGTTTTTAAGACCAAGTTATCATGTGCGAGTAAGTGTATTTTACAAGATGGGCGGTAACTCCAAACTGCAATTCAAGCCAATAGGTTTTGCGCACTATTTGGCACGAAAAGTAAAAAGTAGCACTCGGAGTTAACGCGATTTTTTGTGCGGAGTCGCAGTTGGGCAAACACGGCGTTTAAATTATTTCATAGCAGCCTAATTTATGGTAAGCCACTACTTTGTTTGACCTCGATAACATCGGAACATTAGGAACGAGTTGGCAAAAATGTTAAGTACCCCTTGAATCGTCCACGTGCGTTTCAAGTGTTAAAATACGAAAATTCAAAGAACCGAGCATATAAGTTAGGTCGCTTTTGTAATATTTCTCAAGGTATTTGCCAAGTACCGGTTTCACCTTAAAATCCCATGCTCCTCCTACCAGTTGAGCGACCTTCTTCGAATACCTTGGGGAATTACGTTGAACGAGCTAATGGAATACTCAGCGTACGGAAATATCCCTGTTATCTCGAATAGAAAATCTGTTCAGTGAAAAAGCAGTCTTCTCCCTCCGTTGTTATTTTTTATGGCCTAACTTCTTTTCAATGCGGTTTACGTTGCAAACTTTTGAAGAAGGAACTAAATTTTACATAAAAAGTCTGTTCCAACCGCTCACACAAAATTCATACAAAAATCGAGTGAAAGTATTACAGAAATAATATTTTTAAAATGAAAATAATTTTGATGAATAAAATTTAAATAGATTTAAAATGTATTTTGACCTAGTTTGTACAGAAACGGCACTTGATGAATGTGTCACTGCACGCCAACGTCAAAATTATTCATAATCCGGTTTCCTCAGTGCTATGCCACGTTCTGGAATCTTCCTTTCTGAAAGGGGAAACTCCTCCGCACGTTGTTTTAGAATCATTTCACTTGAGAAAAGGAGAAAAAAGAACTCAAGGGCAAGTTTTTCATTAAATTTGCTGTCACTTTTGCGGGACGACACACTTGACAAACTTCAAAAGGGAAAGGGTTAGAAACGTTACTCAAAAGGAGGTTAAACGGGCGCGTTCTCCCAAAAAGGGACCATAGCTTTTGGCACTATTTTCGTGAGGAATTTTGTTTGACAGGTTGGTCGAATCCGACAGGCCATTTTCGTAGCGGCGGTCGTTAGGCCACAAAGAATTTTCGGGGAAAATATTTCTTTTTTCTTCTTCATTGAGTATTCCATTTCCGCTTTTTATGGGCGAAAACTGTTGAAGTCTGGAGTTGCGGCTTTTAGAAATTTTCGTGGTCATGGTCTACGTGAATGAATGAACGCCACTTTTTGTTCAGTTTTTAAGGGTGAACTTTCGACCTAATTTCTTACGCAGTACGTTTACGCCGGAGAAGAACCTGATTTTCTTCACATTCGGGCTACGCACTTCACATCTTTCCCAACAGCAGCGTACTCTTAAGGTCGCTTTCAGCTTCTTTCCTTTTTACCTTTTGTTGTTAGTAGGTCGATAGGATCATATTTGGATACCTATCATGCATTTGCCCATTTGTGTTTTTTCTTGTGTTGAGCTCACGCCGCGTAATGCATTTTGATTTCTTAGGCCTGTCCAGCCTCGCATTCTTGGCCCTTGGACGAATGATAGATTTGCGTTGTGTTGAAAGTAATAAAGATTAAAATTACCCCCACAAATAATAATAATAATGTAATAATAATAATGTAATAATAATAATAATAATAATAATAATAATAATAATAATAATAATTTTGAGGCAACAAGTCGATAGTGAATCTATTTCCATGGTTAACACCATAGTGTTCCCGCTGTGTAATCCGCGTTAAACGGGAATTCTCCATGGCTACTGTACTGCTATCAAGATCTGTCGCGTATTCAAATTAAACTTTCAGGAGCAAAAATGGGGAAAATTGACTGACGTCAGAATGCTTTATCATCCAAACTGAGTCCCCTCCCTTAACCGAGGGTACTTTTATCTCTTTCGGTACTTTTGTTTCTGTAACCTTTTCCGCGCAAGTTTCGTCACTTAAATATCAGTAGAGGAAAACGGAAAACGTTTGAAGTGGTTAGTAAGGGACAAGTCCAAATAATCTTACACATGTGGAATACATTGGGGAGGGACCATGTGTGGTTGAAACAAATGCGGCCACCGCTTTTCCATATGGGTATCATGCCAACACACGTTTTCCGTGTTACACGGCAGATGTTTAATCCTCGGCACGTTCAGCCTTCGTTCTCCAAAGCTAAGCGTTCAAAACTCGGCTTTGGTTCGAATTGAGCTCTCGAAGGGCTGCACCGTCGTTACTGGCCTCTGGCCACATAGCTTCATAATAGCTCGTTTTTGGCTTGTTTTACGAAACGTTTAGCTCCCTGTTATTATTTGGGCTCTGAAGCCAGTGAACTCGATTGTTAACGTCCTACACAAAGGGTACGGCACCTATAGTATGATACGTTACTGACTTCCTGGACCATATTCAAGTTAAGATCCCTGCTGGCCAGACGCAGTGTTTTGGCCCGAAATGGCGGGAATCTCTGTTACTCGCGTATTTGACTTGAGGTTTTTGTAAATAAATTAAAAACGAACTTCTGTTGTATTTCCTGCCTGCTAGGAAGTAAATCAGGAAGAGCGAAATATAAAGTGGTGGTGTTACCAAATTGAAAAGAAAGTAAATAACCAAATTCGTTGTAGCAAGTTTCGACTGTACTACGGAAATACTTGAAAATAATAAACTAATTAATTGTTAAAATATTGGAAAATAATAAAATATAGTAATAAATGGGAAGCTAAAATTTTCAAATTTTTGCATAAATTCCCCCAAAATGAAATGTTAATTGTATGCAATAATGTGGTTAGTAACCAATTTATCAACAAATCAAAAAGAAGTAACCAATTTATCAACAAATCAACGTAATATGACGTAAAAGCCCCTTTGGGTGAAAATTAATAGCGCTAAGTATATTGGCTTGGGTTTATTTGACAGATATGACAAAAAAGGCGTTAAAGTTAATCGAGCATGATCAGAGTAGGACGACCACTTTATTATTTCAGCTCCACGCGTGGCTGCATTTAAGGAATAACCTATACATCCATGTACTGTCGCGTGTTTTGAAATGGCGTTCAGTTTTCTTATTACTTTTACATAAATGATTTCTTTATGAAGCTTTCAATCGCTCTTTCCAGTTTTCATGAATTTCTATTGATATTTCCCTGGATATCGTTTAACATTTTAAACAGGTACTGGGAGCGCCGCAGTCAAATGTGTGTCAGCTTGTTTTCGCCATAGATGCTTATATATAGACAAATTTTACGTTTGTTTGACGTCACAACATTTGGCTCCGAGCCCCAGAGTTACTTTTCTACTATTTTTTTTTTCTCCTCTCTCTAAGACAGAAGGAATCAACCAACAAGGGAAGTTGAACTTGGCTAGACCGTGTGACTAGCATATTTTTTTCTTTTCTTTTCCGGTGTCTGGCTACGGGTACTTAATTACGTAGAAGTTAACGGAAAGAGGTATGGTCAGGAGGCGGTGTTTAGGAAAGTGGTCAGGATCGATACCATTGATTCCCAAGGCTTGATCCATTATCTTTGCAAAAGCTCCGCCTCTTCTCCCTCGCTGGAACTTTGTATGCAATTCTCGTCATTCAGGTGTTATAGCAACGGCTGTTTTTTTTGTCATGCACTTTTTATGTAGTTTGTGCTGTATGGTTTTCTGGGGTATCGTGTACGGTAACAGAGACTTATCGTATTCGATATAAGAAAAAATACAGCAAAAAAATTTCTCTATAACGAGAATGACGGTCTAAAATTTCGGGTATACTCCTTAAATAATGTGTGACTTTCTCATTATAATGGTATGCCCATTTGTGCCAGATTTGCCCATTTACAAAAAGTTTTGTAATGAATCAATAAATAAAGCGGCGAGAAATGGAGGAGTCCAAACAAACAACAGTAGGTAGCGCAGCTCGTTTGCAATGAAACAAGACGAATGACAAGCAAGCTCATTGTGAGCGTGCTATGCACAATACGTATTAAGGCGTTAGTTCGGTACTTGAAGCAAGCGTTTATGTAATAAGTATTTACTTCACAAGGGTAATAAATTGTAGCCTTATATTACCGGTTTGCGTAATTGACTCCCGAACGGGGGTTTTGACGATTATGATGACGTCATTCGTATCACTAAAGCTACCTTTTCATCACCGCGCGACCGTGCTCGTAATGAGCCATGGATTATGTTCCCATGAAGCGTGGGCAAGGTATTAGCGAGAAAGCAACTTGAGATAATTCTTGAGATATAATAATAAATTATGATTTATTTTCGTTCAACTGCTTTTATTGTTTCTGCCCTTTCACAGGTGATCTATACATTTTGTTGCGATGGTAGATTCACGACTTTTGGCAAGGTATTGTAACTACAGTAAAAAACTCGCTTTAATGGAGACCGGTTATACCAGACAATAGACTATTGTACGCTAAGTCCACATGTTTGGCGAAACGAAAGCTATGTAAGCTAATAATTTGGTTGAACGATGAACGAAAGCAACGTAAAATGCTCATCAAAAAGGTTTTCAGACAAAAAGTTAGTTTTGTTGTCTTTTACGTAGTCAAAAGTTAAAAAAAAAAACAACCTGAGTTCTGCTTTGCCACCAAATACAATTTTGGCTTTCTAGATCACAACAATTGCAAAAAACATGCTAAAAGGCAGTAATCCTCCATTTTTACGGAAAAGTAAAATCTCCTAAATAAATCACGGAATTCACAGTTTCCGTTAAATCGTAAAGGTACGAATTTCAATATAACAATTAGATAGCATGAATACCTTGTCTCGCAACTTACTCGGTTGCAAGAAGTCTCAAACCTTGAAACGTATTGAAACATTCGGAAACGTTTTCTCTTCGATTTGCATTAGGATGTAAGTTATGACATTTGTTTCGTGCCCCCAAACTTACGAAAACTACTCTCTTCTTGCCAACACTGAAAAGGTAAAGAAACTAATTAAACGCAACTAAAACACAGGAGAAGCGAAAGACGTTAGTTTATGACTTTCGCTACTGGCCAAAACAAAAAGTCCGAAAAGGTTTTCTGCATTGAAAACTCTATGTCTCAAGAAACGAAAACCTGAGACGAATCACCTTACACAATTGCTTCGCTAGGCAATTTCGCCCTCTTTTCTGTTTCTTCACAGGGTGTCTTCATTGTTCTAAAAATCAAAAGTACAGTGTAAAATAAAGGTATGTCGACCTTTTTATGTCATATAAAACATTACCATTTAACCAGCTTTTATTAATAACGCGTTATTGAGGATAATGAAACGATCGATTTATTATTCTAAATAGTAATTCCGGTTAAGTTGCAAAGTGCAAGTACTTAAAATCGTTCCCTATTCATTTTCTTCCTTACAAAAGCAAGCAAAATTTTCTCAAAGAAATCTCGTTAAGTGAATACCTCCTCCGGTTACATGTGTTTGCCTAATATGGAAATTACAACGTTGGAATTCGGTACTCTTGAGCCATTTGTGATTACATTCCAAAGAAAAGGCTCGCAGGTACCCACAACGTCCCTTAGTGCTAATCAGTTTCTATTCTTCCTACAAAAAAATCACTCATTACATGTTGACACCTTCAATACAGTCAATTGTGCAAACAATTTCGACTTTGTAGCAACACGAGCTTGCTACATTGACTCTAAAGAATAACAAAATAAAACTCAATCTTTCCAACCTCCTCACAGATTTCTTTGCCGGAATAAGTGAACTTTTCCGACACCATCATTCTGCTCTTTGAAAAAGGCCCCGTAAGTGAGAAAATCGATAACAGTCGTACAATCTTTTTAAGGTCTCACTTGTTTATTCTATGACACGACAAAGCTAGAGGGGTCTTTTTCTCATCAAAATGACAACGTACCCTCACGCAGGAATCTCCTCTTGTCTCTGGTGGGAAAACGAGCTGTGCAAGCTAGATAAGTTGTCAGCCACCTGCCATGTAGGCCTACTGCACGGGTGTGGTATGCCAAACCAAAGCCAGCTCGCCGTGAGGTGTAGGTCACTAGGTCTGACCGACTGAAGAACGTATAAGCCACCATAGCGAAAAAAAAGCTAAAAATATTTAATCTTCCGGCCATGTGGGTTAGAACTTTACGACCCCGAACCTACCCTTCCAATTCGCCAGAGGGCATTTTTCTTCATTCCTTTAAGCCCATCTTCAATCAAAATTAGACTGGGAAAACTCCTTGTGACTTTTAACATAGTTTTCATTATACGGACATGCCATACGTGTTCTACTAACAACACTTGGGTATTTCTTACGACGTTCTTAGAACGTGACATCAGGTAGTCCGTTCCTTGGACTAGAGCAGAGCTGGTACGCGTAACCTTTGGGGGTACGCCAAGAATTCCAGGGCTTTCGGCAACTTAAAACGCTCAGGAATATTAAAATAACACACAACTTAATTATGAATCCATATTCATAAGTAATCAAGCAAGTCTTATAATATTAATTATTTAGCATTAGTTCAGAATTCGCACGCATGTTTTCAGAGTGGTGCATGAACGGGTACGTGAACTTGCGAAATTGATAGACAAGGCACGCAGGGGGAAAAGGTTAAAACCCCGAGCTATTTTTTAAGTCTTCTTGAAGAACCGGACACCGAAAAGTGGACTATGAAAGACAAAACAGGGGTTTTACTGAATTGTTAAATGTAGATTTTTTTTTTATTTTTTTTATTTTTTTTTTGCTGGGAAGGTTATGGGCTC
Source organism: Triops longicaudatus (assembly GCA_022885665.1). Taxonomy (NCBI): domain Eukaryota; kingdom Metazoa; phylum Arthropoda; class Branchiopoda; order Notostraca; family Triopsidae; genus Triops; species Triops longicaudatus. Next base: position 1,685,273 of record JAGQDJ010000202.1, read on the forward strand.
TTTGGAAACCACTTGCGGCTTAATTGGAGTGAAAGGCTTTTCTAACGGGGGCAACACGGTAGGTAAAGGTTAAAGGAATGTAAGAAGGATATGGGTTTCATTGCGAAGAGCTTGTAAATGGCTCACGGACGACTTTCTCTGTCTTTCCCTCTTTCTTTTCCAGTTTCTCCTGCACTACGGTACGTTCTTACCACATGTCGCCGTCCTTACGCTTGTGAATGTGTGTAAACCTGTTGTTTGCTCAGGTTCAAAACACGCGGATGAGTCGAACTCCGTAGTTGGGCTGGGACCAAAACGCACACATAAAAAAGGAAAGACAAAGGTCGTTAATACAGAGTTAGACAAGGTAGCAAACAAGGAAGACGGACACTTGCATTAGGAGAAAGTTGTTCTTCTCTGCAGGCCAAACCTACAAACTCTTTTCACGTCAACCAACCAATAAGTGCTCATTATTGCTCTCGGCTTATGCAACTGTGCGCAAGAAATCGAACTCTGGAGGAACACTTAGGGCGAAACCTAAACCACAAGTAGCCACTACAAGAACTCTTGTAAGAATAGCTTTGCCCTACATAGCTTTTTTCTCGAAATTTTGAGTTTTTCGTTGTGGGAATATATAGATTTTCTTTTTTAAAGAAAAAAAAATTGGTTTCCCTGACGGTATCAGTTTTTTTGGACGTTCGCTAGTAAAAGCTTTGAGAAGCTTGCAACCTTAACGTGTTGTACCGTACTGATGATTGCAGCTAGGAATAAGTGGACTGTTGTGTCCAAAAGCCATGTTTTTTGTTCGTCGGCATGTGTATGTGGAAGTCATGAAAACGATTTATGTAATCTTGTGTCGAAAGGCATTGGTTTCGAAAGCTCGATGAGGCATTTCGTGCAAGGAAGCTTGTATAAATGGAAACAAAAAAAAAAAAAACTAATAATGGCTCACTCAGTCTCTACTGGGCAGGAAAACTGGAAGTAAAGTTGGGAGAAATCAAACGCCACATTACGACATAACTATTTAGTACGAGTATACTTTAAAAAACACTTTACTCGTGAGAAGGCTGTTTGGCTATAAACGTGTCATATTGATCTTGTCTTCTGATTCTTGTTCCAAAATTGAACAGAAACCTGTTGGTCAGGTTTTGACATCAGAATGTTTAATATAGCGTATATGAAACAAGCAATATCGTGATACACGTGCGGTAGAGCCACGCCACAAGTTCTTAATTTCGAGCAATGTACATGATTGGATAGCTTTGTTTTGTAACGAATTACTTACATAACAGTAACAAAATGAACGGTCGCACATACGGGTAGTTTTAGCATCTTAGCATGGCTTTGATTTTTTATTTATTTTTTATTTTTATTACAGATTGAATTACGTGCTTTAAGCGTGCATTCAAAATCGTACCGTGGGATGTTGGGTATCTGAAAATTTATTTGATAATAGAATAAGCTTAATAAATTTGCTTAGAACTAAATATAGTCTGTTAGCTGCCCGTTTTGCATAAAGAAAGGTCGACTTTCTTCTTACTGTTCGTGTATAGTTGTCAAGCGTGTCAGGTGGCTTTCTCGTCCGTAAATTTACGCTCCACCGTACGGTACCTACAGAGCCGACAGACTTGCACGATAAAGTTAATAAAGTAGAAACCCCAAATTTGGGTGCTTTCACTCCAAATATATTACCTTAACGCTGTGGTATTTTACGGAAGATGTTAAATTGTGCCATACGGTGTCTTACCGTACATTTGGAGGCTATTAAATAGAGAAACTTGGAGCATGAGTATAAAGTCGTGAAATCTTGTTTTGTGTTTCACGCAAGATGACTAAAGTCCTACGATTTTATGCCTATATGTCGCAAATTTACTTACAGAAATTGGTGTACGAAAGTTCTTGATGTGGGGGACCAAGAAGGACAACTAATTTTAGCATGGAAGGTCTTTGGCCCATAGGTAAAGCACAACACGTAAAATAGTCAACAAGCTAGCCAAAAGAATACGGAAAACGGGCATGTTTTGATTATGTATCACGTTTCTTCACTTGTGGTCTGTACCAAGGCTCGAACTTAAGTCGGGGAAAACACCTTCTGCTTACAGGGAAGAAGACGACAACAGCAAGTGGAAAAACATAGAAAGCAATTTCATTCGAATTACGACTAGCCTTTTTGGCGTCCTACTGTAAAAAATAAATAAAAATAAAATATAAAAACGTCCCCGTAATAATGACTCAGCGTTTTTCAATGCTGAGATTCAACGAACGCTGAGATAGAAAGTAAAACCTAGGTTAAGATGCATTCTTGGAAAGCGCAAGGGAGTAAGGAAGAACATATCCGCGAGGTATGAGCAATTCGACTATAAGTTGACCTTCAATGCCAAGCTGGAATTCCAAAGTATGCAAACTTTTCTTGATGTCATAACCAGTTTAAATACTTATAAACAGCTTTAGTACTTAGCACCTTTTTCATCAAATACTTGAAATGTCGCCCATTCTTGGTTATAGAAAACCACCAAAAGTGTTTATCTAATGTGCTTAGTTCAGCTTTTGTTGTGCATAGTTGAACGGCATAGTTCAGCATTGAATTGATAGCATAACGGTCTATAAATCTTTTAGATGCTTTTCTGTTCTAATTAGCCTCAGAAATCCCAGCTTCTTAATTCAAACGCCCTACTTTTGCTTCGTTTTTATGTAAGCTCCAATCAAGTTGGACCGGTTTAAAAGACTTTTTTAAACCCTGGCAAAAGAAAGGAGTGAACTTTCGCTTTCTCTCTCACTGTTTCAAACGTGCCCAAATTTCCTCATTAGTAAATGGTACAGCCAAAGATCTTGGAGGTATTTGTGCCGATTGACATCACCAAATTCGATTCTTAACCTGTGTTTAGGTGTATTGCTACATAGCGTTATGATTATATTATGATTGCACTTGAAAGCTACCGCCACAGGCTTAACTTACATTACATGGCGGAAATATGCCGTCTTTCCCCACGGAGTCCATCGCACTTTCGGGGCGAGATTCATGAATCGGGGATGAGATCAACAAACGTGATGGTGTACCTTACGGAAGAATGTCTGGAAAGAGCACTTGCACGGGTATGTCGTGCTAGTTTGCTTGTGAGAGTGGGTGTTAGGCATAGGGTCGTTTAACGGCGGCAAAAAGGCTCGAAACAGCTATACCACAAAGGTTGCTTAACGTTAGAGTCCACAATTTCCTTTCCGGGCCTTGTCTAATCAACATACCGCACTACTCGAATTGAAAAACCTTATGGTACTGGACTGGCGTTTGTATGGCTAAACCACCTTCCGTAACGGTACTTGTTTATGCCTAAAAAGATAGGTCAGGCGTAGCTTTCGAGGTTCAGGTTGGGAAAGAGCGGGGGTGGATTGAAGATTTGAGACAGAAGAGTATTATTTCAGCCATGCCTATTGCCTGTGACATGCTATTTTGCATTCATAAGGTAGTGAATAGTAAAGTTAGTAGCTATAGGTCATGTGAAGTTAATATTAATGGCTATATTGTACAATACAAATGTATGAAAGGCTGAATAAGGAATTTCGCAATTGTGTAAATGCATTTTGTTATTAAACAATTCTACACGTAGAATTTATTAGTGGTTCTTAGAAGTAATCCTTTTTTAATAATTAGTAATTCTCTAGAGGGAATTCTACGCAAAGCACCCGGACATTCTCTATAAAAAATACTATTAGGGTTATTGTTAAACTAATATACGCTTTTTAATTATATATAATGCAATTTGGACATAAAAATTTGCCGCCCTCGCAAAGCCCTCGCAACTGCGTTCCAACTGCAACTTAAGTTCGGAAACATTTACGTGTTATCCAGTCGCAGTTGGAACTTTTTGACATTCCTCTCAATTTCTTGTTAGACCTTGACGGGTCATACGTTTCCGTGTAATAACGTATTTCTTGTATGTTCTCGCGTAATTCTAGTCTTTCGTAAATGGTTCAATGTTGCATATTTTCCCATATTCAAAACTTTGCATAAAGTTCTCGATAATTGACGCATTTTTAATGCATTTAAATATTTTAGATATTGGCTGTCATGAATTCAAACGAAAATTAATCAATTTCGATGAAAAAATGTAAATAGAGTAGAATCTCTTTATTTCGTACCTTCTTGACCTAGAGTAAATTTTTCGAGATACTTAAAGTTCATTATATCAGAAGCTTCTTTCTATGCATTTTCGTAACACGGCGTATAAAAGTCCGTCTATTGTGCCTCGGTTCATTAAGGGTTCGCCACAACTTGTTTTCTGTAAAATACAAAACGTAATAAATATAAAGAAGTGAAGGAATTCAGAATTCAGAAAAAAAATGAAAACTATAACACAATTGCTTTTATTCTATAAAGAAAAGCTCTAGTGCAAATGTGGCGTTCGTTCGCCTTTCCTACGCTTTACTTTTTTTCTCACTACGGCTGGAATAATTCGCGTGTTTCTAATCGAATCGCTGCTGGCGACCACAAAGTTTTTGTGAATTCGCCAACTCGAATGAGCTTTAGAACGATTTGCTTCTGTCACCAGGTCGCCGTTGGCTACCGGGAAACTTTCAAATTAGCAACCGTAGTGTAGCTTTTTTCCTTCATAAACTCACACAATGCGAGCCTTATTACGTCGCAGTTGACGGTCAAGGCAAGGAGACTTAAACTACCTTTCAAGAGAAGATAACCGTGACCTTAGGATAGGGGTTTCCCCTTGGATTTATAGTTATCTAATGATTGCGGTATGCGACCTTGGGCACCTGTTGAAGTGGCTAAGGTCGAAGGCGATCACATTCTTCCTCACACCTGTTTACCTGGTTCATCTTCAATTTTGCGACCAATTGCTTTTGACCTTACGCTGTTGTGACATGGTTGTAGTCGTCCTTGAGCTCTTTTTCTCCATTAGCTGCCCACAACAACATTTAGACCCAAAACATTGTATGTATATAATAATTACCTCCCATACCTTACGTAGCTCAACACTCTACGGTTAGTGTGTAGTAAAAATAAATAAAAAAAGAATAAAAACTTAATCGTGCATTTAGGTGTAGCTTATACTGTTTTCTCTTTTCTTTCATGCAACACATACTCAAGTCGAGTAGATCTTACCAGGCAATTTCGCTGCAGGTCTCAATTTCGGCATTTCAGCCCTGATATAAGTTTAAATGAATCCAATACAGAAAAGCCCTCATTCCTAAAGGATTAGAAAGTGGCTAAGAGGTTAGGCGAGGTTGCCGTGGTCTTGTCCAAGATTCCCATGTTTCTGAGGATGAGAAGGTGGGCGAGGGGAGGGGGTGTATTATATAAAGTCGACCTCCTTGAGTGTCCGGCTTACAGTAAGGTACGAGCCGTAGCAAGCGCAGCAAGGGCGCGAACTCAGGTGCGCTTGGACGTCGGTGAAAGCAGTGGTGTTGAGTGTTCGGAACCGTTTGCACGAGTGATAAGATAATACTTGGAGGTAAAAAGACGTTTTTTCCTGTTTAAAGCATCCAAAGGAGAGAAACCGTATATTCGTGTCTCGGTTTGTCATTTTCTTTCGCCATTAAGCTCCTTAAAGTGAACGTGTGCATGATATTGAGATATGTTGCTATAAGATACAAAGTAGCTTCTGGTGGTCATTTTACACGGATACCGCTTAACTAGGTAACAGTGTTCCCAATATAGACACGAAATTAGCGGGACGAAGCATTAGTGAAATTTAGAAACCGAGTCCAATATTTGTCAAATGCTAATTTCAAATATATTTGCCTTTCTTAGAAGATTATCTAGCATCTTTGCGAGACCGATTTCTTTACGTTTCGAAATTTTCATATTTAAAAGTTATTTCAAGTTAACAATCCTGGAATTTCTTATATCATTTAAATATGTATTTAAATTTCCAGATTAAAAAATAATTTAAGATAATTTTGTCTAATTAACATTTGAAATGTTTAAACTAGCTTTTTTCTTTCGATCTTCACTGTTCTTCCGAATACGGACATCACCGTTATCAGCGAAGCAAGCCAAAGGGCTCAAACTTAGATTGTTAGCCTAAAGGATTCAAAACAGCGTCCGAGGAATTCCTTTTCAGGTGTCCAGGTTCATGAAAGAAAAAAAAATTTTTCCTTTTTGGAACACTGTGCATTTACATCAAGGCAGCGAAGTCGGTGTCGGTTCTTTTCTCGAAATTTGTGACCGACCGGTTATTTCTTTCTCCGCTTTTTCTTTCGCCTGCGCGATAATATTCAGCAACCTCATTTCTTGGCCAGAGAAGTGAAAACTTTCTCCCTGGCTCCGGGTTCGTCCAGGGAATAATTGCATAGACATAAAAAGAACGAAATTTTTGAGAGGGAAAAAATGGAGATAAAAGCTTTGTATACTATGGGGCAGTGCAGTTAAGATATTGCACAAGAGGTTCTGAAATCCCGTTTTTGGAAGGGGCCTTTTCGACCAAAAACCAAGTTCGCCACTTTACTCTAACGGCGGTCAGTCACACATAGGGAGGAGAGCTAAAAGAAGGCCAGGTTTTTGCCTCCCAGTGCGAGGTTACACACCTTTTGGAGTTGGATCGGGGGATTTCTTGTACAGGACTATCTGGGGTGGGTTGGTGGCTCAGGTGGCTTCTCCAGACATTTCCAATTCAGTCGAGCTTCGACCTCAGACGATCGTGTGTGCTTGGGATGTGTGCTTAGGAGTGTACGTGGTGTCTTATCTAGCTATAGCTCTTAGTTCTCTGAAAGCTCTCTTTTCTGGGTACTTCGGTAAGTTAATTATAATCATTTTTTAAAAATTAAGCCTCAATACATTTTCGTTGCGTTTTTTTATTTTTCGTAATTATATTAACCTTCTGCATTTCACCAACTTCATGATTTTAGATTTTTTTCTCTTGACTTTAGCATTCGGAAATTCGTTGTAAATCGGTGTTATGGCAAAGAATTTTTCTAAAAATTCCATATCTGAAATTTTGACTTTTACCGCTCCATTGTCTGTATATTTTTGGAAATGAAACTTATTTTTTTTTTTAAATATCATGTATATTTTTACATTTAAATGTGGGTAAATGACTCAGTTATCGAAAAAATTGTATGAGTAATAAAAGCTTTGTATGTGTATGGCTTATCGAAAAACTTGTATCGTTGGGTTTTACCGACGTTAATTAGTGCTCGCAAGAAAATTGCCGAGGAGAGAAGCATAGAACCGTCATACTTTACTTGTTTGTTCCGTTTCTTATCTAAATTCTCGAGAGTTTTATTAGCGGATTAAGCTAGTCACACATATTTTAATGTTTTTTTTTTACATAAAAACGTTATAAAAACGCCCGAGGTGCCAGACGAAAAAACTTGGTTCGATTGACACAATTATTTCAGCTCTTTCGTTACACTAGTCTTGTTAGTTTTTATTAAACTAGTTGAAAGGGAACGCAGTTCCCATTTCAGGTTTTCCAATCCGGTATAGTATTTCGTTTTACGCAAAAGACACAAAAACTTCATTATGAAGTTTGACGTATGAGAGCTGCAAGATAAGTTTATCAGAAAAAAGTGAAAATTAAGAGTTTTAAAAAGCGTTGTCAACTGGTGTTCTTAGCTGATCTTTGCCGCGCAAGTAACGGGTCTTTGTCCATTTTTTTTCTTCTGGACCTGCAAGTTCATAACGATATGAATATTCAAAAGTGTAATCGTGAATCAGCAGAAAGTTTCCTTATAAAGGCGCGAGATCTTTTGTGACGATGGAGCTTCTTCGGACACGTTATGCCAAAGCTCCCGAGCTTCCCAACCAGTTGCCTGTGGGGTTGAAACATTCCGGATAAAGGGGGCGTAATTCGAGTGAAGAAACTAGTTGGTGTGTATCAGGTCACTTAAGGTCAGGGAAAGGTTGTATGCAGCTAGGTGTGCAGTATTTTAGGCGAGCGGTCGGAGAAAAGAATTCGGGTTTCCTTATGGGTTTGTCTGGGTTACACAGAGCTCCCGGGGTTAATCCAAAACAGGCTTCTCCTTGTGGCCCCGAAGAAGAATCCCGTTATAAAGGAGCAGCGCAGGTTGATTACCACAGGTGCTCTGGCCACTTACCTTTTCGCAAAGGTAGCTCCTCTGGAAAGAGAAAGCTCGGACATGATAGGATCCTCTCGCAATTAACGAAATTGCGGTACTAACAGAAAATGACAGCGTGTAAGCCAGACCAATTATTTCGGGAAGCCTGGACCCAAGATCTATAAATATCTTATATAATATTTGGGAGATTATGAAATCGTGGTTATCTGCGTAATTAATTGATTACGGATGTTCTGGAGATGACAACCCACACGCGTAAAGGAAACCGAGCAAGATGCTTTGCTGGTTTAAAGAGAGGAAAAATGTGACGTAGTGACATGCAATAATCCATCTTAACGCCAAGTTCACCATGCATTGTTTTGTCTCTTTTGTCTTTAGCACTTGTGCCCAAGCGGAAGACCACCCGGTTTGCCACATACTTAACGGACGGAACGCAATCATTCCCTTTATTTCTGCCGAGTTACTGCGAATAATTGCATAAACTAGCCATGGCTACGTTGATTTCACAAGTTATCGATGGTTACAATAAACTGTGGGACGTCAGAGGTAAACTACTGTCATAATACTGAATGTTCGCTTACTCGTGAAAACCGGATTTAACATATTTTTTTTTTTTAGATCGTCGTGTCGACGGATGGCTCTTCATGAGTTCGCCATTACCAACGTTGCTCATCTGCCTTAGCTACGTATATATTGTCAAGGTGCTCGGACCCAAGCTCATGGCCAACAGGAAACCTTTCGAATTGCGAAATGTGCTGATTGTGTACAATTTTATTCAAGTCATCTTCAGCTGTTGGCTCTTTTATGAGGTAAAATTGCGGGTCTTTTCTATAAGCAAAGGGGTTGTAATATACAATATAATTAAACACTTTACAGTTATTTGTCTGTTACATATGGTTGTCTTTTATCTACGAATAGGAGTCTTTCTTTTATTACCATTACGATTAATCCACAAATTTTAGCATCTAACTTAACAATTTACCTTGATCTCATTGCACTTATTTAAGCGAATCGATGTTTGTAATTATGGGAATAACTGTACAATTTGTAGCCGAAATTCCATATGGGCTTCTAGACTTCCGCATGCTTGGCCTTAAAATTTTCGTGTCACCTAGGCTATTTGGTCTCATCAGTAGTTAAAAAAAAACTTATGAAGTTTATGGGTGTCATTACAGTTGGGAGGGCTCAGCATTTTTTAAACCAATACTGTAGTTTTATGTTGTTACAAATTTATTGTAACATTTATCAGCTTCTTGGAATTCTTTATTGTCACTTACGGAGTACGTGAAATACTTATAATGCCACTGACTAATCTGTTCGCTTGGGGGCTTAGGGGACAAAAGAAGTGGCATTGATTTTGACCAAGAACGGGTTTAGTTTACCGAGGGTAAAACAAGCAAACATCTCACCTTACCCCACCTGCTCTTAGTCCTTACCTGAACCAACTTATTCATCTACGACTTTCTGCTGCTTTGCTCCTAACATTAAAACCCATGGCGCTCTTTATCCCCACCGCAACTTTAATCCCAAACTTTCCTCAATGAAACACAGAAGAAAGCTTACGTAATGCATCGACTTTTTCTTGTTAGAAATCGTATGTTTTGTCTTGAACAAGTTCGTGTGTCTGTTTTAAGCTCGTTTGTTTAGTCCGTCCAGCAATTGTCTGTTCGTTCGTTTTAGCAATCGTTGTGCGTACATTGTGTTGTCTTGAGACAATATGTGTATGTTAAATGAAAAACTTTATAGTGCCTGATGGGCGGATGGCTCTTCCACTACAATTATATGTGCCAACCTGTTGACTATTCTGACGATCCAATTGCCATCCGGGTGAGTGATGGGACAGATACCTTTCGCGCTCCTTTTCACATTCTAGAAAAATTCTCCAAAACTTTTCTGCGTCTTGTCTTTTAATTCGTCTCACGTGGAAACAAAAAAAAAAGAGAAAAACGAATGGCCAACGCGGTTGACAGCAGCTTCTGGACACCAAGTGGTACGGAATTCATGACTTCGTGGCTTTACTAATCAACAGGTTTGGACTACGGGCGGTGGTTCTTCTAGCCTCTTTTGTTTATATTTTCACTTCTTTTTGTGTATGATCATTATGGGTTAAATGTAGCCGGACATGTGCGGAAAACCAACATCGTAGCAAACCCTGGCAAATTTCCCCACCCAAGGTTGGACATCCTATGTATGTGTGGCAAAATATTGGCACATCTGACACAATCGAGAAGGATCTGTGAATTTTTTTCGCTTTAAGCTACAGAGCGATTACACATTTTAGTCCGCTTTACAGATGTAGTTTTACGCAAAAGGGAATAATTTATCTGTTAAAAGTTTTTGCCCGACGATTTAGTTTCTTATTGGGGTTTCTGTGTATTTTTTTTCCGTTTTTACCCAAAGCTTGTACTTTTATCGTTCTAGTATGGTAGAGGTGGATGGTTCCACGGCTATAGCTTTGTATGTCAGCCTGTCGATTATTCACTTGACGACATGGCAGTCAGGGTGAGTTTGCCTTAACAAAAATAGTCTTCCTTTCCGGCTAGGGATTTTTATTTTATCATTTTTCGCGTCGCAAGTGTTTAAAAAAGAAAGGCATCCATATTGCCATCCACACACGTACACACATGTCTTGAAACCTTTCTGGTCACAAGGAACAAAGAGACAGAACTCCGTAGCTCCGCATTGCGCTTTCCCCCTCTATTGACACGCAGTTTCGATCTTCGACGCTTCGCTTTCTCTGCACGTGCTGGTTTGCATGTTGTGTTATTCTCCTTTCCCATGCAAAATCCTTGAGGTTTCGATTGCATCATTAACCATTAATACCTAACAACCTATACATGCTAAAAAGAATTTGAACTTAAGAAAATTAGGAACCAAAAATAGCATTAATGGATCCATAAATAACCAATATCTCCCTTTAATTGTCGTTAATTTAAACCAAATAGATTACGGTTTTGTTACATTTTCCCTAGTGGTTGTTTGACAGTTTTGGAGTTTGGCGGCTTTTGGCAAATGGTTTTGTAGTGTGGGTGTTTTCGGTTCTTTTTTCACAGTTGGCCATGTCAGGGTGGTTTAACGGCTATAGTTACCGCTGTCAACCCGTTGATTATTCTAATAGTCCGTTGGCAGTACGGGTGAGTCTGAACGTGTCTTCAAAATCAAGACAAACGTTTTTCTCTGTCTTGACGTGATTTTTCTTCATTTCGATTTTTTTTTCTTTTTAAAAAAGAAAAATACCGAAAGTAAATTCCTTTTTATCAACCTTTAAGCAATTAGACAAAAATCCACTTCAGCGTTTTTCTTGTAAATTGCCTATCTCCTTGTGACCTTCGACGCGATCGCATTCTTTCTTTTTTACACTTGCACTTTTCCTCAAAGAAGTTCTTCCTATTTTCTATCCAGAAACGCTTTTTTCTCTTTCTCTTTTCTGTCTTTCAGAATGCTAATCGTTGTTTTGTTAGATGGTCTACGCTTGCTGGTGGTATTACTTCTCCAAGTTTACCGAGTTTTTCGACACGGTAAGTTTTGTAGCAAACTAACGAAAAATCGAAATTTCATGGAAAGTACTCACCGAGAATTCTTTTGTAGTTTTTCTTCGTCATGCGTAAGAAAGAGGAACAGGTCTCCTTGTTGCACGTCGTTCATCATGGCATCATGCCCATGAGTGTCTGGTTCGGTGTTCGCTTTACCCCAGGTACATATTATTATTATTTTTAGGGAAAAAAATGCATCTTTTTTTTAAGACATTTGAGTACTATATAATTATCTTTTTGTATTGCAGGTGGTCACAGTACTTTCTTTGGTTTGCTCAACACGTTCGTGCATATTGTTATGTACTTCTACTATATGGTTTCCGCCATGGGTCCTCAATACCAGAAGTACATCTGGTGGAAGAAGTACTTGACCACATTCCAAATGGTGCAATTCGTCCTCATCTGCTTGCATGCCTTCCAACTCCTCTTCATCGAATGCAACTACCCCAAGGCCTTTGTCTGGTGGATCGGATGCCATGGCGTGCTCTTCTTTGCTCTCTTCTCTGACTTTTACAGAAAGTCCTACATCGCCAAGCAAAAGAAACGAAGGGTAATATCTCGTTACTTTTATATTTCTTTGCAAAAGATATACTGCTTCAAGTCTCGTAACCAAGCATAAGTTTATTAGGTAGCAGTCAAGATTTCTGCCTTGTAATTAGGCAACTAAGCTTTCATTTTAGTAAGAGCTCTAGATTAACAAGTTCCTAACGCTGTAATAACAGATAATCTACTTATATACGAAGGTAACTAGTTCGACGTGAAATAATGAGTATTTACGACGAGAAACAAAGCCGAGTGTACGTTTTCCTAAATAATTGCATGAATGATGGAATTTTTTGAGCTGCTAAGCGAGTTTCGACCACTCTTATTTTTTTTCACATTTTGGAATTTGTTACTTAAAATTCTGTTCAATTTTTCATTTAGGAGGCTAAAGCAGCGTTGGCCAATGGTAAAGCTAACGGATACACCAATGGTCATGCCAACGGACACAGCAACGGTTACAGCAATGGTTGCTCCAACGGCCACTCAAATGGTTACAGCAATGGCAAGGCGCACGAAAATGGTATCTCGAATGGACACACCAATGGGACCATCCACTCTAAAGACGATTAGAGCAAACTACCTGTACACATGCAGAAATCTATTCTAGCAAACTTACGGGCATCTTTATAAGGACGTTCCTTTGTTTGTTAGCTTCTGTAAAACCTCATCATTTGTTGGGATATTCTCTCTTGACACCTCGTTTTTCTTTTTTTTTTTTCTCCCATGCTAAAACAAACCTGTTCAAATTTCTAATTTTGTTGACCCGCCACTATCTTTATCCTTTTCGAAAACCACACATCCCGCTCCGTTTTTTTTTTACATCTTGTGTTGTTGATGTATATACAGACCCCAAAGTATAATGGTGAGCGTTAGGATGTCTAGCTCCATTGCTGATGCAATGGAATTTATTTTCATGCAAAATAATTTGTATGGAGGAAGTTTACTTTTTCGTGTGTTCGAGCCCTCTTGTACTGTACCAGGTTGCAAGGGGGCTTGGTTTCATTTGCCTGAATGGTTACCATTGCGAGTGCGTGACATATTTTGCAGAACGAAGGTTACGTGTGTGAAATTCTGTTAATAGATACATAGTTGCCTTAGCACTGCATTACAAGACACCATGTATGCTAAATCCAAACAAAACCTGACTGCACATTTCTTGCCCGTCCAAAGTATTTGCACCCTTAATTTTTCAAAGCTTTCTCGAAGTCTTGCAGGGAACAAAGCATGAACACTTTTTGCATGCACGCGCTAGCATGATTTTGCTATTGGTTTCCCTAGTAGTGAAATCTTATTTTCAGTCAAGACAAGTTCAGGAAGCATCGATTGGCTGTCGTAGTCATTCTTTGAGCTCAAGTTTTACGTTTGCAACCGCATGCATAAATGCCTTTGATGATCCTTCGTGGTTTGGAGAAGTATCGCGTACTGTACGAGAAAGTGTGACGGCTGTTGTGATGTGTTGTCCCTAATGCGTACGTAGCTGTATCTTATAAAAAAAAAATGCAGTACACGATGTTGTGGCCTTAGTTGTTCAAATATCGGCTATCGTTGTTCAACAAGACACGATGTGGAATATTCACTACTATAACGCTGAGAGACCAGTTTATGTTCTTTTTAATATGTATAATCAGATACTTACTAAAATCGACACTTTACAAGACTATCGTTATGAGCATTGTATTTTTATTTTATTTTTTTTATTATTATATTTTTTTTACTTAGGAAATAATAAAGGTTATTAGCCAACCAGGTACTCGTGTCGGCAATTTCGCTCGCGAAATTTTGCGGCAATTAATTAATTATGATTTTTGTACGGAACACATACATGGGGTCAACGGTCATAAATACAACGGTCATAAATACAATGGTCGAAATACAATGGATTGAGAGAATAGTAAATATTTACGATAGAGTAGAAGAATTATGGGCCCGCAATTTTGGCGATTATGACATGGGTAAACCACAGTAATCCAAAACCCTTTTACAATCGGCATTGTTATGGTATTACGGTCTGCTTTCAAAAATGCTCATTAAAATTTAGCTTGCGTAACATGGCAAGCAATTCTTAGAACTCGACCGACACCATAAAAAGGCTAAAATAAGTGTATCGCAAAGGTTGCATTCTGAACGAAGGTTCATAAAGAGTTGCCTGAACAGTAAAAGATCGCAAAATAGTTTTTCTACTGTTCATGATAACTCTTGATATAGACTCGATACAGAGAACACTTCTCTCGAAATTTATCAGCTCCTTCCAGGTTCTCTCAATTGCTTTCAGCTTAATTGTGAAGCAAACTTCAATTTACATTTTGTTTTAGGTAAGGCCAAGTAAGAATATGTAACATTCGTTCTATAAAAATATGAAAAAGTTAAAAGTTAATCTTCTTCTGTAATCGTATGCTGTACAGTATTCCGTTCCTAGCACGCTATCTTATTACGATTGAATTTCGCGCGCATCTGACACGGTAACTAGCATGCATCATGTTGCCATTCACAGTTCGATTTCAAAGCCTTTTGTTTACTTCCTGCCCCTCGAAGACCAAAGCTTGTGGAAAATAAACGATTACATATTTTATTTTTTTCGTGAAAATGGGATCTGCATTAGCTAAAACTCCCGTGCCTAACGTAGATAAAGGCCCTACCTTTGATCCTAATGAAGGTTTTCCATCCGAGCGTAAACCACGGGGTATAATAAGCGCGTTTGGTTTCAAGTTGTTTTTCATAAGATATTTATTGTCCGAATTCTGTTTTTCTAGAGCGTATTTATCGTGTTAATTTAATGTGTAAAAAATGCATGTAACTGAGAATTTCTTTGATTTTTTAGTTATGCTTGCCAAAGAAGAGGACTTGAAATCAGCCAAAATTCCCAAGGAATTCCGCGATTATTGCTCACACCTTTTGTTGCAATATCAAACGTGCCGGGCAGATAACTTTCCTTTGTTGTACAAATGTCACCACGATAAACATGAATACCTTCACTGCGAATATGAAGAGTAAATGTTGATAAGTCTCTTATCATCTGGTACTTTTCCAGTTAAACCTTTCTTTCAATTTCAGTTATGTGCTCAGGATGAAAGAATTTGAACGAGAACGTCGTCTTCTTGAACGGCAAGCCAAGAAGGAAGCTAAAGCCCGCAGGGAAGAGTTGAACGAATAAACTGTCCTCATTAGCGATGTTTCTTGTGGCGGAGATAGACATCTAATGATCATTTGCAACCTTAGTACGACTGTAAATACAAAGTGATGAGGATAATACTAGATTACTTGTGTTTATTTCTAATCAGTTCATCTTCTTACCCTCTTACAGAATCTTCTTTACATCAATTGGTCTTTCGTCTTTGTGTTGCTATAACATCATGAATCATGTTATCCCATCTCTTCTAGGAATGACAAAGAAATTGCTGAACTACATGCCATATGTTCACGAAACGGAAATCCGCCGTCTTCTTCCAATACTCGTCTGAAAAGGAAACGTGCTTACATCCGTTAGACAGGGAATAATTAGACGTCTTGTTACTGTAGCTCGAAGTATCGCGTGTAATAGATCTTTTTCCAAGGGCATGTCTACCACCACTTCTAGCCAGTAGATTGATTTTGTAGAGGCACACCGAGTGCCATGGACATTATTGCGTATGCGTAGGCAGAGCTCCGATTTTTAGTAGTCAGTCTTAAATGGTACTCATCCAAGCTTCGTCGACAGCTCACAATAATTAGAACTGCCCGCAGATATTCGCAACGTTTTCATCGGCTCGGCGAAAACACTGCCTAAACACCGCGTAAATTGAGCCGACAGTGCATGACTGATCACCACGGACTATTTTCATATGAAATAACGAAAACATTCGCAGCATATATTAAACCAGTTCGCTTTTACGTTAGAACAATTTCTTGTTTCCTTGCGTCCCATTACGCAACTCCTTGTAATTTAATTCTCCACCTAATTTAATATTGGTTGTCCGGATCCGAGCTATCAAATTAAGTGTGTTCCATTACATATAAACTTAATTACTGATTTAAACCTAAACATAATTCAAGCCTCTACTATATAAAATTTAATTTAGCCCTCGATTTGTAAAGTTATTTATACGAGAATACTGTGACATTGCTTAACATTTTTTTCGATTGTTCGCATACCAATGAGATCTTATCTTTTTTCTAAAGGAAAGAAATCTTAGGGCTGGAAATGTTCATACTAAGGGGACAGCTTGATATCGGCTTAAGTTACGGGCATTTTGCGAACTAAGAGGGAAGATATGGAAACATTATGCAACAGCGATGCTGCGGTGAGCGCCGCGCAGCATTAGAAGTAATTTAGGCAACGCCCACCTGGCTTATCCTACAAAATAGCCAGCCCTCTAGTGTCATGCCTGAAGGCCAATACTAGACAAGTTAGCGTGGATAGTACGTCTGTCTCGTGCACGCTGCGGTGTCTGCAACGTGGTGTCTAGTTTCAAGCCCTTTTGTACCATTGCCTTTGTTGTTTCAGTTAAAAGTTTAGGTTATTGTTACATAATTTTTGCGTGAAAAACTAGAATGGCAGAATATCTCATTGCTGGTGGTACTAGTTACATTCCTGATGATGGTCTTATGGCTTCTCAGCTTTTCGGTAGTGGTGACGGGCTGACATATAAGTACAAAAAATAAATATTTATATTTCTTCTTCAAAAACGGTGTCAGTAGTAAAAAAAGCTAAGATGTATGTTAATTTCTCTGTTTTTTTATCCTTACAGTGACTTCATCATTCTTCCGGGTTTCATCGATTTTTGCGCCGACGAAGTGGTATGTTGTATTTTGACGTAATTTTGCATCGATTTACCACCTGTTCTTTTGCTGTCTTCCTCTTCTTGGTACATAGTAGCTTGAAGCACGGTAAACCAGGGCCGTGTCTAAGCGGTGGGCGCATTCCCGTGTTAATTAAAGCCCTTTTTTGAAAGGGTTTTTGGGTCCGACAAACCCCAAACCCGTAAACAAGCGACTGTCCAAAAGATATGACTAGATTGGATTTATGCTCTTTTTCTGTTTCCTCTCTTTATACTTTGTAATCTAATCAACCATTTTGAACAAGCACACATTGTTTCCCTAGCACTGACGTTAGCCATCCTTGGCACCTTGCCAACTTATAGCAAGCTTTCCAATTCTAATATAACGTGCGTTTTTATGTATTATTGTAAACTTCTTCGCTTTAGGATTTAACCTCAGCTCTTACCAAGAAAATTTCCTTGAAAGCACCCTTGGTGTCCTCGCCAATGGACACTGTCACCGAGTCCGATATGGCCGTAGCTATGGCGGTAAATTTAATATTTTTCATTATTTTTGTCAGAACTTTGTAAGATTTATTTTCTTATTTTAACTAGTTATGCGGTGGCATTGGTATTATTCATCATAATTGTAATCCAGAATATCAAGCGAGCGAAGTATCCAAAGTCAAAAGATACCGTCATGGATTTATTCGGGATCCTGTTGTATTAACGCCAGACCATTTGGTAAGTCATTTCTAACGATTTTCCTTTTTTTCCTAATTAAGCGTAGAAACTTATCTTCTCGTTGATGTCGGTCGATTGATTCACATTAAAACTTCGAAAAACAGTTTTTATCTTATCGTAGTGTGTACATAAAATGCTACTGTTGTGAGGAACGTTCATTGCGTGGAGGAATTCCCACTCAAAAATTTTGAAACATTTTTTACATGTAATTTTTGTCGTTATTGACAGATGGTTTTCTGATAACAACCGGTGGACGTTTTTTTGTGTGGTTGCGTCTATTTACTTAAATTCAGTATTGATGGTGTGACAATAAAAGTACTTTATTTTTTTAGGTGAAAGACGTTTTAGCTATTAAAAGAAAGCGCGGTTTCGCCGGCATTCCAATCACGGAGAATGGGAAATTGGGTGGAAAATTAGTCGGCATTGTCACTTCCCGTGATATTGACTTTTTGGAAAAATCAGTGGATATGCCTCTGAAACAGGTAAAAGCTGTTCTCTTTACCTAATGTGTTTTCTTATGGCATGGACATTTTGTCGACCGAGCGTTGTGTGAGCTTATTGTTTTGTTGTAAGATGTGTGTAATAATTATGGCATGGTAGATGTGATTTTTACTATGATTCTCTTATTCGCTGCTTTTTGTATGCAGAACGCCATGGAATGGCCTGTGGCCCAGGTATCAATTCCAAGCTTAATCTTTTAATCTACTTCCCTAACAATTTCCTCAGTGTGAATGATTTTTGCAGTCCGCTAAAACGGATTTCTTTGTTTTCCTTTTTCTTTCCTCTTTTAAAGTGTTAAAGATAAAAAAATACAATTTTTTGATTCGGTGCGAAAGGTCATGACGCCAGCAGAAAACCTTGTAACAGCCCCGGCTGGAGTCACGCTTCAGGAAGCTAATGCAATCCTCGAGAAATCCAAGAAAGGGAAACTGCCTATTGTGAATGATAAAGGAGAACTGGTGTCTCTCATTGCCCGGACGGATCTGAAGAAATCACGAGAGTATCCGTTTGCCTCGACTGATGTCGGTCAGCAGTTGTTGGTTGGAGCAGCTATTGGAACACGAGAAGATGACAAAGCACGCTTAGCGTTACTCGTCCAAGCTGGAGTCGATGTGGTTGTTTTGGTGTGTATTTCAAACCCAAGTATAACATAACAAACAATGAGCTAATCTTGACTATTTTCTTATGTATCTATTTTGTATTAGCTGTGTTTTAAACGCATTCTCTTATCACTTATTACTCAAATTTCTAACTTCGTTTTCTTTCCGGTCTGGTAATTAATAGCTTCTTTCTTTTCAGGATTCTTCGCAAGGAAATTCGATTTTCCAAATTGCTATGATTAAGTATATTAAGGAGACCTACCCGACTTTACAAGTCGTAGGAGGAAACGGTTAGTGTACACGACAACTCTTTTACTCTTTTTTGTTTACTTGCATGGATATCATAATGACAGCGAAGTAATTTTTCTCCTTTCTTCGTAGTGGTGACAGCGGCGCAGGCTAAGAACCTGATAGATGCTGGAGTTGATGCATTGCGAGTTGGGATGGGAAGCGGCTCTATCTGTATCACGCAAGAAGTTATGGCTGTAGGCAGATCTCAGGCCACCGCTGTCTATAAAGTGGCTGAATATGCTCGTCGTTTTGGCGTCCCTGTGATAGCTGATGGAGGTATCCAATCCGGAGGCCATATTGCCAAGGCTTTGACTCTTGGAGCTTCGACAGGTAATTAAATAGGAATTTTAACTCTCTCTATTTGCTGATTGTCATCTTGTAAACATTCTCGCACATCCACCTAATTCCCTTGTAAGGCCTGCAAGAGTACTTAATTGACAGCCGATTAGTTGTTGCGATCAATTCACAATGTATTTATTTTGTGTCAACATAAAGACTAACACTAAGCTATAATCATAAGCTATTTGATGTAGCAGTGAACTTTCAAAATTCCAAAAGAACTTGAATTCTCAAAACGAATAATATTGTGATTGGGTGTTTGGTCTTTAGTGATGATGGGTTCTATGTTGGCCGGAACCTCAGAGTCTCCTGGTGAATACTTCTTCGCTGATGGTGTTCGACTCAAGAAATACAGAGGTATGGGAAGTTTAGAAGCTATGGAACACAAAGATGGTAAAGGATCTGCTTCAGATCGATATTTCCACAGGTAAATCATAAAAAGAACTGCATAATGACTTGTTCTAACTGAGCATCGTGTTATTTTCAGCGAATCGGATAAGATTAAAGTAGCACAAGGTGTAAGTGGAGCCATACAAGACAAAGGATCTGTTTTGCGATTCTTGCCGTATTTGCAAACCGGACTTCGTCATGGATGTCAAGATATTGGTGCTCGTTCTTTGTCACAGCTCAGGTAAGACTTTAAGAGGAAAAGAAATTGTCTTAATTTTTAACGTTTTGTCTGAATTGATTAATGCAACATTTCTACACTTTTAGGTCTATGATGTACAGTGGTGAAGTGAAAATTGAACGTCGTACACCATCGGCTCAGATAGAAGGTGGCGTCCATAGTCTGTATCAGTATGAAAAGCGTCTATTTTAACTTCGCAGAAATCTGATATGCTAAAACTATTGCTTTAATCCAGCTGAAGGAATTTTGAAAAGGACGAATAATATGGACCATTCTAGAACAGGGACCATGTACATTTTGCCAAATTGTGTGTGGCTGAATGTTACGAAGGTCATAGACAACCTGTTCGTTCCCTTTTTTGTTTTCTGTTTTTCTATTAAAGCTCTTCCGAAATGGAACCTTCTCCGGTATCCGCATCATTGTTTGTTACATATAAACAAATTCCTTTTTTTTCAGTTGGAACTGACTGTTATTCGGTCGATAAAAGTTACTAAAAATCACGAAATTGAGAATGTTTTTTGTTATCAGAAAAAAAGCTGTCTGCTTTCATGACTCAAAGCCTACCTACCCAGTGGTAATCATTCCTATTTTGTTTTGTTTTTCCCTGTCCAGCCTCCCGTGTTGTTAAAAGCCAATGAATTGTGCTAAAAAAGTGCATTGAATTTTTTGTTTATTGAACACGATAATACTGCGATCTGCTAAACAGTGTAAAACTTGGAGGCAAAATAAAAATTTTTCGAAGGTTTAATTTTATCAATTTGCACCCTTAATGGATATTGTCTGTTAAAACCATTATTCATAGAATAAGACAACTGACGAATACAATTCAAAACATGTAAACTATTTTCTGCCTTTCTTTCTACTCCGAGACTGATTTGGTGAATTCAACGTAGTCTCTCATTTCACGAGAACTTTTGTCATATTCTTCGCAAACGCTTTCTTTTCTAATCGTGGCTGTAATTTGAAAAGTCTGCCTAGTCAAGTGCCGCAGCCCTTACGGTATCGATAAATATTGTCGTCGATACAAAAGCTGAATGAGCCACGTGCTCGTCGGCAAAACAAGACGGTAGGATCGTAGCGTAGAGGGTAGCAACCCTTAGAAGTTAGCAAGAGTATGGAGTAAAAATTAAGTAAGTCAGATCAGTTTCGAAATCCTGTCTATTGACTCATCCTTTATTCGTACCCTGTGTAACCGTAATTATTGTAATTACCCGATGTAACCTCAATTTTAAGTTCACCGTTTTCAGGCGTTTTCTGTTGTATGTGTCCATTACGTAGCAGGTGACATGTGGCATGGCTGACATTCTCTCACCCGTACTTCCGCTCCTTTCAGGTCGTTCTTTCTAACACTTGCGCTAGTCCGTAGTATGTTAGTAGTAGAAGCATGGAAAGTTACACGCCCATTACTCCCAAAGCCGATCGGGATCAGTCGGATTCCGATGAAAATAAAGATAGTGTGAATGTCACTTCTGAAACTATAATAGCAGACGATTCGGCACACCAGCCGAATGATATTCTTTCTCCTTTGCTTCTGAACAGTAAGTTCTTTTTTATTGTTCTGCTACTAACCGTAATTCTTTTACGTTGACTACAAAATACTAATTTATTTCATTCTTTTACAGTCGATGAGTCCGAATCTTCCCGTCCAGAATTTCTTACGCCAGATGAGTCCTGGAGTACCCAGCAAGACCTAGAACGGTGCGAAACTAACGATTTCTCCAGCAACAATAATGGTATTTGCAGTAATGCGGGACACGTTGTACCCAACGACCAAACGTGGAATCGATGGCAGTTTTACCAGCCTGCTTTGCAAATCTGTCACTCAGCCGCTTATCAAGATCATCCCGAATGTTTCAAGACACCTTTTTGCACTTCCACACCATCCAAGCTTCCGGATTTCACCTGGTTCCGAGAAGGAAACGAAGAAACTCCTACCAGTTATGATCCAGGCCAGTACATGCCCAATAGCTCGAATCACCATGTCTTGACGCCTTCATGTGTTCATCCAAACTACACGCAGCCGTGCTTCAGTACACCTGAGCCTCCATTAGGCCCAACGTTTGACACCTCTCAATCAAACTTCACTCCAAATTCATTTTTCTCCTCACCTGCGTCCAGTAATCTCTTCAGTGTACCCAAAAGCTCCCACGGCACCGAAAATTCGGATGAGTCGACCGAATCATCCCCATCGCCCATGGAGAATCAAGAATGTGCCTCGAATGTCGAGCCCCATCGTCCAAATACCGACTTCCGATTAAATAGCGTTTTCACACATGGCAATTCCAATTTAGGCAACCGTAATCCTCCTTCGCTACAAAATAATTACCAGTTTTCACCTAATTTGCAGTTCGATTTTAATTGGCCAAATGCAACTCACTACCGTGCCAAAATCTATACCCGTAGTTATCCTCAACCCTACGCGCTTAATCGCGCCAATTATCACTCCTTTACCAGTACCGTGTCGCCATATTATGCCTATAACTCCGTGCCGTCCATGCCTCAGCCTACCTTGCCTAATCAAACTCTGGATTGTATGGTCCCTCTTAGCCCTTCGCAACACCCCCAGCAGTGTGGTAGTTTTGCAACCAAAGGCTATGAAATGCGCTCGCCCAACGTAGCATTTCAAGGCAGTCATTTGGACAACTTCAATTGCTCTCCGGAACCGGGCAAAGAAATTGAATTTCGGTGTGGAATATGCGCCCGTCTTTGTTCTTCCATTGGTGTAAGAATTTTTGTACTAATTTCTGTGGCTTGTTATAGGACGTTTTTCTTCATTTTTCTATATTTGTTTTAGTAATTATTATTTTATGCATATTTTTACAACAATTTCTGAAAACTTCCCTACTCAGTTCATTTGATATCACTATTGATTTATACGTTTTTGTTGGCTTAGTTATTTGTTATGTTTTTAGTTTGTTTCCATTTCTTGTGTATTTTGTTCAGTTCTACTGTATTATTTTTCGTGTGTTTTTCTTAGATTGATATTAAGGTTTCACATTTCTAATTTCAGAATTATTGTCATTGAATAACCGTAAATAGGGCTTGAAGAAACATATGCAGTGTTGCGCAGCGTCTGCGAGAATACGTCAATCCATGGTGATGAATCGAAGACCAGCGTGTCAAACCGTAACATCGGGCGAATTCCAGTACGATACTACACAAAGTGCTCCCCACAATTCGGAACCTTCTTCGCCGTTTGGGGGCAATTTTTCTATGAATATGAATTTCCAGTCTCCGGAGAATGCCTTAGCTACACCAAGTCCGCAGGAATCTGTGAAAGACAAGCCACAGGACCAATCTGCGCGACTAGTTTGCTCTGTTTGTGACCACGTTGCGTTTAGCGCCCAGAGCTTGCTGCAGCATTTGAGCCTGCACGGAGAGGTTGAGGCTGGCAAATCGCACATTCATCAGTGCACCACATGTGGCGGGCAATTCCAGCGCTTGGCCCAGTTCCAGAAACATTTGCGTGTATCTGCGTCATGCGGTGCTGCACCGAAGGAGTGTTTCGAATGTCAGGTAATTCAGGTCGTAAGCTTCCGTGATAGTCTTTTATTAGTGTAACATTTTTAGGGACACAATTACTTATTTTAACTTTAGTAGATTTGCGAGTTCTTTGATTTTTCTAAATTATTGTAAATTCCTTATCAATTCTATATGTACTTTAATAGGTTTGCAAAAGTCCATTTACGCGTAGAGACAGTTTAAGGGACCACATGCGTACCCACAGTAACGCCGTACGTAAATTGCCTTCCTCATCTTGTCCTGTGTGCAGCAAAGAAGTCGCTACGAGTCGTCTTTCGTCTCATTTGCTTTCCCATACCAGTACGTATTTCCATTTTTGTTAGAGCATGAATGCACCAACTGAAATTTTCTTTATTGGAATGCAAAGCTTGTGAGCCTTTGTTCAGGGAGGAAAGCTATTCTCATTTTTGGGACCTTTTTTTGTAGACGGGAAGTCATTTGTTTGCGAAGTTTGCAGTAAGAGCTTTGGGTCTAGTGGGTCGTTGAAAAAGCATGTGCGTGTTCACGGTGCTGAGAAACCTTTCCCTTGTACTGTGGTATGTTTTTCACTATAGTTTCTATAAACTTTCTATGTTTTACAGCATTGTTTGCATCGTGTATTTGCTTGCTTATATCTTTTCTGCAGTGTGGCAAAGGATATGCTTCTAAAGATTCACTCAAGGGACATAAATGTATTGAAATGTGCGGAGTGTGCTTTGCGAAATTCCCGTCCTTGCTTATCCTGCAAGAACACATGTCTTCAGAGCATCCCGGTATTTTGGCACTGATTCCTATTTTTCGATTCTTATTGGCTCACGTTGATCTTGAATTAGTTCTATTAAGTTTTCTCTGTGTAAGAAGCCTACCTACGTATTGTACTAAAAATATTATGCTTTAGTTTAAAAATGAGAAAGCTCCAAACCTATTAGCTTAATACCCTTAAAAAAGCGCTTTTGATTCCGTCTCTAGGAATAGTTGCGTATCAGTGCCCAACTTGCCGTAAAATTTTTCTTGACCAAGATCTGTTGGACCAGCACCTTAGTACTGCGCATAGGAAGCCACAAAAACGTTATGCTTGTTCCATCTGCACCCGCACTTTTGCGTCTAAAGGATACCTGTCCAAACACGAAGCTGGTCACAGGGTTGAACAAACCCTGGCTTGTTTGAAATGCAAGCTTACGTTTATGTCCCGTAGTTCTTTTTTAGCTCACCAAGCGCAACATGAAAAGGTAAATGTTTTCTTGCGCTATATCGTTAGAGCCTCGGAACGTTAAATGTATGTTTGTTCTCGTTGAAGGCTAATTACATGAAGTGCCCGGATTGCGCCCGGACTTATTTGCGAAAAGATGGTTTAGAACGTCACCTGGTGTCTATCCATGGATGTACTCGCCTTGTGGCGAAGGAAAAAGCGAGGCAAGTCTCTGTGAAAGGTAAGCATTTTAATTTCAGGAAGCATTTTAATTACGGTATATTAAAAATGAGATGGCTTTAGTGCTAGCAGAGCTGAACGCTGGTCCTTTTGTACCTGATACCACCGTGCTTCCCCTATCTGAAGATTCTGTTCGAGTTCTAAATGAAGAAATAGAACCAAGTCCGTGCAATAGTCTCATAGTTGAAGAAGGTCTCGTGAATACTGTAGAAAGGCAAGAAGCCAAGGCTAGTCAAATGGACGGGTCACCTGAAGAAGAGCAGAAGCGCCAAGCGCTTTGCGAAAATGTGTTACAATTGTTGTCTGTTTCCTTGGGAATGCCTTGCTTGGAAAGTCTGGGTTGGCCCCATCAACCTATCCGTGTTATCTTAGCAAGAATTGTAGAGCGTTTAGGCCTCACGTGGGACTCGAGTTGCGCGGACGAGTCTGATACGTTTCGCCGTGATGTGCGCACTCTGATTGAGCACATCGTGAAGGATAAACGTTGTCTCCATGAAGCATTGAGAAACCGTCCTTTGGATTTGTACGTAGAAGCAGTTGTGCGAGAAATGAAATCCCAGAAGCTCCGCCTTCAAGAACATTTGGCTGTTGCCAGAACAGTCAACAATGGAGAAATGAGTGAGGAGGAAGAAGGTGAGGAAGCCGGGGAGGAAGGCGACGCTCAAGATGAATCTCAGGAAAATGAGCTAAGCATTCCATAAGAGATCCGAGTTGATATCAAAAGTTTCTTGCCGTGAATCTGACTTTCGTTCCTATTGATGATTGATGTTTAAGTTCGTTTTCGTGTTTTTCAGTATTTGATATTCCAGTGATTTGCGCAGTCACAAAGAAAAAAATGGAGTTGCGTTTATGTGCCTTAAATTGAGAAGATGTGAACGGATGAGGATCTCGTTTTATTTCAGTCACCCTTACGATTTTTGTACCTTGTTCTCCCATGTGGGGTTAAATTGCAATCGTTTTGCAAAATACATATCCGGAAAAGTTCGTAACATTGTCAAATTCTGAAGAAGTACTCTAATAAGTGAAATATAAAGAGGGTAAATTGAAATCAGCGCCCGTTTACACCCCGACCATTTTATCGGCATACTTTGCCATCTAAAAAGCTAGTTGTAGTCAGAATAATATTAACTTAGGAAATAACTACTCCGGAAGCCGACGTAAATTCAAGGTTCTCTATTGAACTAGCCTAACCGTGCAGCGTATAAATTTTGACGATAAACAAATAAAACAAGGTCGCGTAGTTCGTAAAATTCTGATTTACTGATGCGATATTTTCTCGTTACCGTGATTTCGATTTGCGTTCGAAGTTCATATTTTTGCCATGGTAAAGTTCATTTCGTTTTCGTCGTTCTCGTTTCCGTCGGAGCGTTTCGCATGTCAAAAGTTTTGTTTATATTTTGCTTTTGCGGCAGTTGCTGAAGTGTGTTGCCGCATTCGAGTAGAATTTTTTGTTTAGTCCAGATTTGTACATTATAACTTAGCATGGATAACGAAAACATCAAAGTTGCTCCATTTGAAGATGAAGACATAGGTTTGGGCTATACTCGAGAACATTTTAATGAGCGAGATGAAATTTTAGCTTTGGTTGAGGAAGCCAGGACGTCGGCCTTGGATACGAATGCGTCCGAATTAGCAATGGGACGCTTCATATTTATCTTGGATCAGTATCAGGAGCAACCACATCTTCTAGATCCTCACCTGGACGAAATTCTAGCGAAAATTATTGCTATTGTCAGAGAATGTTCGATCCCCAGCGTTGCCCTTCAACCTGAAGTCTTACATCAAGTCTTCTCTTACCTCTACATTGTATCTAAAGTCCGCAAATTTAAAGTTCTTCTTCGTCACTTACCACATGAAGTAATTTTCTTGTACTAAAATTATATTCTTATCGCGATTTAAATCTTAATTTAACTAGGTAGCGGATTTGGAGCCTCTTCTTGCACTTTTAGAGGCCCAAGATCCGTATGATAGAAGTAAATGGGAAACGCATTACGGTCTCTTATTATGGCTTTCTATTGTCATAAAAATTCCATTCCATTTGTCACGCTTAGATACTGGAAATATGCAGAAACCCACAATGACAAGGTGAGGATAGTTGCTGAAAACAAATTGTATATAAAATAAATTTTTTCTACGCTCCAGAATCTTAGATATTTGCCGAAAGTATTTGGAAGCCAACACCAAAGCTCAAGACATTGCTTCTTACTTAAGTGCAGTCTATTTAACCCGTCCTGATGTCAAGGAAGTTCATTTACTTCCTTTCTTACTATGGTGCTTGCAAGTAAACTATTTTTCTAATTTCGAACGTTTGTAAATTTGTTACTTTCAAATACTTTTGATTAAGTTGTTAATTTAATATTTCATAGGTTTTAGCCAGCAATGTCGATATTAGTCGGAAGAAGGGGATTCTCATGGCCTTGGCTGGTTTATTCAAACATGGAAAACGAGAAGATTTACTTCCTCATGCTTCCGTTGTCTTGCGAGGCTTGTTAGCGGTCAGCTTCTCACCATCGGAGCTTTCTATCGTTCGTAGGGCTGCTGTCAAACTCTCTCAACGCATAGGTACCTAAAAGCTTAATATCAAAACTTTCGGTTTCACATGGTGCATTTTATCAGGCTTGACGTTCTTGAAGGCTCGACTGGCGCCTTGGAGGTACCAACGCGGTAGTCGCTCATTAGCAGTAAACTTAAATTCATCTATGACGGGTGAAATTAAACCAAGCGTCAACGGCTATGACTTTGTGGCACCTGAGGAGGATGAAGAAGAGTTTATGGACGTTCCTGAGGAAGTTGAAGAAGTCCTCGAAGATCTTCTCAACGCATTACGAGACAAAGACCGTCGAGTCCAGTAAGGAAGTTAACCAGATTATAAACATGAGTTCCTTGAACGTTATTTAGTACGCGTTTGTTGCGTTAGTTGCTAGTTTTGCGTAGAAATTGATCAGAAAACTTGACCTGGTCTTGTGCGATATGGGACGAAAATCACACAATGTTTGTTTACTGATTTATGCAGATGGTCGGGAGCCAAAGGATTAGGAAGAATTACTTCACGCTTGCCTAAATCGTATGGAGATCAACTCGTTGGTTGGATTTTAGATATCTTTAGTCCAACGGAATCCGATATGGCCTGGCATGGCGCATGCCTTGCTTTAGCTGAATTAGGTAATTCAGTTATTATTTCTGTTACCTTTCTTTTATATTCCTATCGACGAATCACCATGGTAACGGCAGTACTTTTTCTTCCGTCGCTTAATAATTTTCTACATTTTTTAATGTGTTATGGGTTCTTAAAAACGATTTTTCTTTCGATGCCAGCTCGCAGAGGTTTGCTTCTGCCGTCGCGATTACCAGCCGTCTTCCCTGTCCTGGCTAAGAGCTTAGTTTATGAAGAACTACGTGGTAGTTTTTCGGTGGGCGCTTGCGTACGGGACGCCGCATGTTACGTTGCGTGGGCTTTTGCCAGAGCTTATCAACCGTCAGTTTTGCAACCCTATGTGCAAGATTTGGCTCGCTCGTTGTTGTTAACTGCTATTCTTGACCGAGAAGCAAGTTCTTGTATTAAAACATTTGCATTATTATTAATCATGTAATTGTAGGTTCAGTGTCGTCGAGCGGCTGCAGCAGCTTTTCAGGAACACGTTGGTCGACAAGGAACTTTTCCCCACGGCATAGATATTGTAACCCAAGCTGATTATTTTGCCGTGGGTATCCGAAAGAATGCTTATCTGGAAATTAGTTACTTTGTAGCGCAATTCCCAGAATATCGCGGATCTCTGATATTACATTTACTAAATACGAAAGTGTCGCATTGGGATATAAGCATACGTGAACTTGCCGCACAAGTAAATACGCAATCTTTTCAGTAATGAAGCTATATGTGTTGCATTTTGTAGGCTTTAAATAAACTAACACGTTTGGACGTCAAACTAATTATTGGACATGTTCTGCCACAAATTATAAAAAACATCGCAACGACTGATCTGCACTTACGGCATGGTAGCGTTTTGGCAGTTGCCGAAATTTTGTTAGCCTTATCAGAACTGGCTGCGCGTGAAAAGAAAGAGCATTTCCTAGGTATAATTTATAACACAAGATCGTGATTTGAAATTTCTTTTTGTAAGTCAGTGTATGCCATGATCAATATTCTTTATATTATGTATTTTATATATTTCTTGTATGCTCCGTTGTAGATAAGGATTTGTTGGATTCCGTGTACGACGTCTGTGCGCAAATTTGTACCGACAAGTTTTTGCGTGGTATAGGCTCGGATATGATGAAACAAGCCGTAGCAACGTTCATAAAGCAAGCATCGCTAGCACATCTACCTATAACAGACAAGACGTTGATTGGTAAATCTAACTTGAATGTGTTATAAATTTATTTTTACTTCAAATTTTTCAGAAACGTGGCAGCGAGTTTTGGAGGAGAATTTAAGTAACGTGGATGTCAATGTGCAATCCGCTTCTGTAGAAGCTATATCCGCGTTGTTTACTGAATACGGACCACAGATGGAACTTTCCGTGCAAGAAAAAATATTAAATCACTATATAAACGAATTAAAAAGCTACCAGCCAGCTACCCGGTCCGGATTTGGCTTAGCTTTGGGTCATTTGCCGGGGTTTCTGCTACAAAAGTCCGTAGCTTCAGTTATCGCGAGTCTCATTGAATGCAGCCAGATTAGTGAACGGAGCTTGTTTTGGGCCGAATCTCGAAGAGACGCTTTGAAAGCTTTGAGCGAGATCGTAAAAACACTAGGCACTGAACCTACAACGACAAGTAAGTTTTTTTTTTTTTTGCTTTTTTTCAGTCTTAAAGTCCATGTCAAAAGAAATAGTCAACCGTTTCAGAGTAGGTACCGTTCGTGTCTTAAGTCCGTTTTAATTTAATTACATTAACTACGTCTATTTCGCTCTAGCGAATGGATATTTTATTAGACGGATGGTTCATATGGAATGCAAGATGTCCTGTATTTTTTTTCAGACCAATGAATGTAAATGTGATCCTAGGTGCATTGGATGAGAAGTGTTTGGAAAATGTGTTCGATGCTTTCCTCCAAGGCCTAAAAGATTATACTGTCGACAAAAGGGGTGATATTGGTGCAATGGTGCGTGAAGCAGCCATGGCTGGTATCCAGGTAACCTACTTTCGTCCTCAGATATGACATTATACAACCAATGTTTAAACGGTAGAAAGTGGTCCAGATAACATGTGAGCTTCGATTTGCGCACATTTTCACTTTTGATCTGAGCTTGAAAATCATGACGGGTTTAGCCAAACAAGCTGTCGAGCCTATTCAGCGAACAAGAATGCTAGCCGGAGAAGTATTTTTCAACTTGTTATATAGGTGAAATTCAATAACTTTTCCTGTAAGTCGTTAACTAATGGGCTGTTTGTAATCCAGTCAGCCCTTATCCAACATTCCTGACCGGGAGAAAGTCCAGAGTTTCTTTCCCCAAAGCGAATGCCAGTCCTTGAACTGGGGATCGGAAAAAGAAACTTTCCCGAAATTCGTAAAACTCCTGTCCCTTCCTAATTATCTTCCCGCGGTCCTGTTGGGTTACATAGCCACCGTTGGAGGACTGACTGAGAGCTTAGTACGAAAACAGCTAAATTAGCACAATTAAGCTTTTAATTAATCGGAAATTTCCGTGAAATTAGATTCGCAACGCTGGAGCGCCCTTATGGGACTATTTGCGGTCCCTACAAGGTCCGTCATTGCAAGATTTTAGCCAAAACGTATTAACGCTATGGGAAACACATTTGGGAGACCGCCGCATTGTTCCTTTGTTGGTTCAGTTTCTTCAACAGTTTTTGGATTCAGGCATTGCGGATGAAGTTTTGGAAACAGGCGAAACATTTGGCGCTAATTTACTTCGCATAATGAAAGCTGAATCAGCGACAGGCATGTCACTGAAAGTCGTTCTTTCGTACATCGATTTATATTGCCAGTTGTTACACGCAACGAAGGAAACTGCTACTAAAGCACTAACTCAGCTATCAATTTTGCTTTGCTATAAGTATCCGCGTGTTCGTAACTCCAGCGCAGCCAAGCTGTACGAAGCTCTCATAACCTACTCTGACAAAATTCTCATTCCCGAAGACCAGATGGACCAAGTCCTAAACTTGTTGAGCGAAACGTCATGGGATGACGATGTCGAAAAGTTGCGGCCGATACGTAACCAATTTTGCTTATTAATGAATATTCCCGCTCCAGTGCGTGTGAAGAAATGAAACTTCTGTATTTATTCTGCTTTAAGTGATCAACACAGCATTGTTAAAAACAAACCAAAGCACAGCTTATAGATCTAAATTTCGTTTTTCTGTACATTTTGCCAAAGCTTGTAACCTGTTTCGATTGCAGACACAACATCGCGTGCATTGATATCAAGGTTGCGACTTGAGCGAGCCGAAACAGACTCCCCTTCTTCTTTAGGAGGGAAAGCAAAAGGATTATAGCGATCTAAAAATGGTAACTGGCCCAACCACCACGAAGATCCGACGCCACCAAGCAAGCCCAATACAAGAGCAGCAAAAGGTGCCAGGAAAGCTTGGGCTAGCAAAGTTAAAGTAGCAGGAATACCTAAGCTACTTAACAAAGGGATAAGGGTAGACGGGGAGCGTTTGCTAATCGAGTGCGGTGTAGTTGGTAGGTTTGAATGCATCGGTTCGCCAGCTTCTTTTTCCTCTTCTGCGGAAGTTTCGGGACGCTCTTCAACCAACTTTGTAGGGGACTCAGGCACAATAAGGTCTGGAATTATAGTTTCAGACTCCTGAGCCGTCGCAGATGCGGCAATTGGGTTAGCACGAGCTTCTTTGACTTCGGGAGCCATATCGGCTATTAGCGTCTTTTTGTCTTCGGGAGAGCTGGCATGGTTTTCTTCGCCAATTTTCTCTACGCTGTCTTCTTCGGATTTACTGTCATCCTCAGTTTGTTCGGTAGCGCCACGAGCTACACGAGAGCGACTTTGTAGGATTGTAATGTTGCGATTAACATTGTTAAATAGATTGGGAATTCGCCGACGCGTAGTAATAGTCATGGGTGATTCGGTTGTGGTAGTGGAGCTAATCTTGAAAGTTCTTTTGGTAGTCCGGGGCAAGGGTGTTGTAGTCGTCGGGTTACGATTTACGACATCGTCAACTTTGGTAACAGGCTTAATTGTACTCGATGTCGAGTTGCTGGTTTTCGGACTGTTGCGGCTTGAGAGACCAACTGCTTTCGTGTCAAGCTGATCTTCTGTGTTGGATGTTGAATTCGACGATTGTTGGACGATCAAGTCCTGGGGACGAAGAACGGCGGAATTTACCCATCCCCAAGATAAGCAGAGAATGACGAAAGTAACGCTCAGATGTAGCTTCATCTACGAAAATTTAGGATATGTAAGGTTTCGAAATTACTTGGATATAAACTTTCTAAAGTTACCTTTATCGTGGAAAGAAATCAACTGAACGTCAAACATCTGGAGAACACCTTTAAATAGCTTACGAATATCCGGGAGATTAGTCCTTTCACTGTCGCTTTTACTTTGCAATAATAAGGTTATTGAGAATCAACATTGAAGGGGTAAATTTCAAAATACGCAAATCCCCATCATGGGTGATATACGTCAAGGTCGAGAATCAACGACAATTTGGGAAAGGTACGACTTATGGAGAGCATTTGTTTTAGTCACTGCATTCAAGGTTAAAATTTTTCAAGCGCCGTCACATAATTCATGGCGAAATCGGCAAGTAACGGCCGCAAATCAATGGCAGGCTCAAAAGGTACGAATCCGAACTTCTGGCGTCGCGGCTCCTTGGCATCCAGATTGCACTTAAGAATGCCCCGCCGATCTGGTCTAATCTCGTCGCTCTTCTAGCAATTGGTAACCCAGCTGGAGGACGAGTGCGCGAAAAAAATTCGTTCGCATTTTTACGAAAGTCTAATTCCACAAAAGTTTGTCCTCTTTCACATAAGACTTGTGAAAAAATCATCAAACTTGAAAAACCGGAAGCTATCAGAGTTTAGGAGGTAAAACCCGCATTCGGATGTTTCTCTCGATTCCATTACTGGCAAAATTGACATGCCATGATGATTAAAAAAAAAAAAACAAATCTTGAAAACTCCTTGCAATATTTCATGTATACTTCTTGAAAACGGTTAGTCATACAATGCAATTATCCCGAAATATACGATGCCTTCGTATCACGTCCTCAGCGATCTCGCAGAAGTATGGTCTCTATTGCGTGTCAATAGCATATACTGTCAACCTACGTTTCGTGCTAATAGCTGTTTCTAAGAATTGCAGGTTGCTTTTGTTTACATCGAATAAAATGCTCACGGGATGCAAAATGCTCGGTGAACGAGAAATAATGTAGAGTAACAATTTTACCATGCTGTTCGATTGTATTTTATTCTTACGCTTTGAAGATGTAACTAAATCTTTTTTGTACGTATGTAGGTAGGCACTGTTTGGTTTGAATAATGCAGGGTACGTCAAAACAAAATGGCAAGAAAAATTTGGCTTCTCCAGCGCATTGCGTTCTTAGTTGGGTGCGTCCTAATTGTTCGCTGGATTCTCCTGTACATTCCACAATCTCCTACTGTTATAAAAGTTTCGTATAAGATTCATCCTAGAGATTCCATTAGCAATGCAATACATAACTTGTCCATTGTTACACAACTTCCAGTAGGATCTCCCATTTCGTCAGTTAGTGCACGGTAAGTTTCTTTAGTTTCAAATTGTAGTTTAAATTTTTCGTGTTTTTCTAGTCCTAAGATGCCAACTCGCTATCAGAATATTACCATAGCTGCAGTGGCCTGTGGTGATAGAGCCAACGAAACTTTAGTGATGATGAAATCTGCTTTATTGCTTTCTGAATATTCGCTGAAATTTATAATATTTTGTGATGAAGAGGCTACACTTGTAGTAAAAGAAGAAGTACGAATTACATTTACAGCCAAAGAGCCCTGTTAAATAGTTTCCTTTTTTTTAGTATGACAAATGGCCTCCTACTTATAAACGAAAATGTCATCTCGATATTAGACCAATCACATTTCCTAGCCAGGGCGCGGAAGGCGAATGGAAGAAGTTATTTAAGCCTTGCGCTTCTCAGAGACTTTTTCTTCCGGTATATCCTGTTTCAGCCGCGTTCAGAGTTGACGCCTTCATTTGTCTCGTTACAGTCCTTACTTAATGATGTGGACGCGTTGTTGTATGTCGACACTGACACAATCTTCCTAGCTCCCCCAGAACAAATTTGGCATCACTTTTCACTGATGAGTAATGTGCACATAGCAGCGCTGGCCCCAGAACACGAAGACCCGGCTACAGGCTGGTATAACCGTTTCGCGAGACATCCGTACTTCGAACCTTTAGGTGAGTGTTTTGGTCACCGATTATTGATGACGAAAAATAAATCTACACCAGATTTTTAATGGTAAATAAATTTCCTGTTAGAACGTATGAAATTTGTTCCTTGTTAGCTCGGATATTATATATATTTTACTTACGCTCATTAGGCGTCAATTCTGGAGTCATGCTTATGAATCTAACCCGCATGCGTCAGTTCAATTGGCAAGAATACATCCACCCGATTTACGAAGAATACAAGCTGAAAATTACGTGGGGTGATCAAGATATTATTAATATTATATTCCATTTCCATCCAGGTATGCCGTCTTAGTGTAAAAGGAATCCTAATAAGTAACTTTTCGACTTTGTAGAGACGTTGTACGTGTATCCGTGTTCGTACAATTACCGTCCTGACCACTGTATGTATATGAGCGTGTGTAAAGTGGCTGAAGAAGAAGGCATCTATGTTTTACACGGGAACCGTCGTAGTTTTCACAATACGAAACAGCCCACGTTTAGGGCTGTCTATAAGGTTTTTTGCAAGGTAACGTCTCAAGAAAATAAATTTTTACTTAGGAAAAGGATTCTTAATAGTTCTGTACGTTATCAGTTCGCCTGGGAGGATGGAATGGTTTCGGGTAGCGTAAAGTCTCGCTTGTTGAAAGAGCTGAAAGAAGCCTTGGAACCTACTTCCAATACCAATTGCGGAAAAATTAGACAAGTGTTTTATATGAATATTGGACGACTTGGAGAAGCGTGAGCGAGGAGATGGGATTTTACATTCTCGAGTTGCGAAACATAATTTCTCTTATGTCGTACTAGTCGTAGCATGGGCGCCATCATCACTTGTTTCCTACGCACAAAAAATACATATGCGTTTAAGCGTTTAAATCGTGACCTATTGTTAATTTTGTCTACTTCGTATTCAGTGCTCCCGTAGACAGTGTCATTGGATTAGTTAGTTTTCTCGAAGATAGGAGTGCGTTTACAGCTGCGACATTGGATTTTAATCGAGAATTCGATTAAAATTTGCTGCTTACTAAAACCTCGGAAATCAGAAAGAATTTTTATCAAGAATGTCCACACAACATATATTGCAAGAAAATTGATATCTTAAGAAAGCTAGAATATGAGGGTATCTTTGGGGGGGGGGGGGATAATATCGATATCGCTCACAAACTTTACGATAATTTAAATCGATGATTGAGACGCCGCGGCTACCTGGCAGAAGATCCGGAGAAGTGTGAAGTTTTGAGTACAGTGCAAAAATGTCGTCAATGGAGGTATATTTTATTCCATTAGTTGAGCAAAATTAATAAATTTGTATTTATATTTCAGTTGAAAATTGTGTCCGTACGCGGCTCAAAACCGGTAGCTACACTGAAGGTACCTCATCATCTTTACTAGCCAAGCCTTAAAGCTAAGCCTATGAAAAACCGGTTAATCATGTTTCCGTTAAGGTGTCTCCGTCCACTACGATCAAAGAAGTCAAAGGCGAGATTCGTGATCTGAAACCGCATTTATACTTCGAACGCCAAGAACTTCGCTTGGAACCCCGTGGCAAAGCCGTCGCTGAATCCAAAACGATTGGAGAATTAGGCCTCAAAGCCAACCAAGAGTTATATTTTAAAGTAATTTTTCGTAGCTCCTTTGAGTCAGTATCCTATTTCTCAGCATAATGCTGTTCTTCTCGCAGGATTTGGGAACACAAATTGGTTACAAAACAGTTTTCTTGCTTGAATATGCCGGTCCTTTAGCCATTTATGCCTGGATTTACACCAGACCCTGGCTGTTCTATGGAACTGTTTCGACCAAAGATGTAGCACCTGTTGTTCAGTAATTCTAATTTATTATTGTTCACAAGACAGCTCTATTACAACTTTTTTTTTCTTCAGTACCGCAGCTGCGTGCTGGGTTATCCATTACGCCAAACGAATTTTAGAAACCATCTTCGTGCACCGCTTCTCGCACGCAACAATGCCAATTCGAAATCTGTGGCGTAACTGCGGCTATTATTGGCTCTTCGCTGCCTACGTAGCATACCATGTCAATCACCCATTGTACACTGCCCCGTGCCAGACACAGTCTTTGATTGCCGTGGGCGTTTGGATCGTAAATCATCTTGACTACTATTACATAATAAGCACAGCAATGGTTATTACATAAATCCTTTTATAGCTATGCGAAATTGGTAACTTCAGCATTCACTGGAGACTACGTAATTTGCGCCCTCCTGGTACCAAGGAACGTAAAATACCTAACGCCACTGCCGACCCTTTTACTCGTTTGTTTAACTTGGTTTCCTGCCCTAACTATACGTACGAGGTTGGCGGCTGGCTTGCTTTTACTGTCATGACTCAGTGTATTCCAGGTACACATTCCTTTTCTTAAACGCACAAATAAGTTTTATTAATTTTTTGTTTGTTTTACAACAGCTGGGTTATTTACACTGGCTGGATTTTACCAGATGACAGTCTGGGCTTTGGGTAAGCACCGTACATACAAGAAAGACTTCCCCAGCTATCCCCGTGGACGCAAAGCTATTGTCCCTTTTGTGCTCTAAAACTGATCATGAAAACAGCGTTTTTCTAATGTTTTGGGAACTCATTCGTTTTTTATTTTTTGCTCAAAGGTTTAGGGAATTTAACTTTGGTTTTTTATAGTCAGTAATGTTATCAACATGTTAAGTTTCATCACACAACTTTTATATCAGGTAGTTTTTGTTTAAAAATACATGTCAAATTGAAATGCCAAAGACTTCGTAAGCTTGATCATCGTTGCCAACCACGGATTACGTAAAGTTAACACAGACAAATTTCACTACATATTTTCAGGTTCTAGTTTGGAGAGAAGTCAGTTACATAAATAAGAAAAGTGAATGACATGTCATAAAATATGCTCGATGTCGTGATTTAGTAACGTGCTTAGGAGACGTTCGAAATTTTTAAGTGTCTTTAATTTTTAGTAGCTTTGCCCGGACATTTATGTAACTTGGGGTATTAAAACCCGTTTAGTATATCCTACGGTTCGTTAAAGGATTTTCAGTAATGAGATTTTACTATGTCCAATTCAGTCATTCGGGATAGTCAGGAGTTCGGTGACAAATTCAAGTCGAGTCTCTGTTAAATATATGTTTTCTTAGTCAAATAAGTTTATTATTTAATCCAGCATAATCCACAAAAGTATTTATTTGGGGTAAAATCACCAAATCGCGCCAGACCTATTTGGCAGTTATTTATACAAGTGTAAAATACGCGACTGTCATCCTACCCGGCGTTGTTCGAAGTAGCGTTTGAATTTCGCGGCATATAAAGGACAAGCATCAGCCGTTGATACCGACTAGCGCTAATATCGGTTATCAAAATGGAAGACCCGCAGATCGGGTTAGTATGTGTTATTTTGATCCGATGAAAGTGCATTCCTTGCCCTAGTTATTGACATTTGGTGACCACGTTTTGTAACAAATGTTTATAGTGACTATTTTTCGATGTTCAACACTTGAAGCGCATTGAAATACTGCGGTCACATTGCTAAATTGCAATCTGACACCTTCAAAAGGTTAGGGCTCTTCCGATTTTTTGTTTTCACCGGGAGAAAAGAGAATGCCTTTCTAAGAACTATAAGAAAACAAGAGACCGATCTTAACTTATGGCCCAGGAGCAATTACAGTATGAGAAAATCTTCTAAGTCCAAAGCCAGTGAATATTCTGGACCGTCTGCGTCTGCAGCTGAACGTTTAGCTGATTATCGAGGAGAGAGCGGACCTCCCAGTATCTCCGGTATACCTTTTTTTTTACCTTGTAAACTATACCCAGAAATAAATTCATGCATTAATGATGTATCTATCGAAAATAGGTTCCAATCCGACGTCGCCCGAAAACGAATCCCAGTTAGCCCACGAAATGCCCGAAGTAATGGAAGGCTCTGCAGGATCTTCGAAAGACAGTAACAAGGTATATCGTCAACAAATTTGCATCCGTCAGCTTTTCAGCGCACTGTAAGCAGTGTCACGACATGATACGTAATGCTGTGGCTGTTTGGGTGAAAGAGTTAACTCTCTGGAAATATTTCGCTGTTCATTAGTTTAGCTTTGTCTGTTTTTTTCGCGATTTTTTTCAGGCTGCTTTGGCAAAACAGAGTCAAGGTCCCATACAACCTCGAGTCATTGTAAGTGTTTCGGGACTTGCGCTGAACAGGAACCCCAACAACTAAAAAATTATCCATACAATTTATATTAATTTCCCTCAACCACTTAGCTGATGATTACCAGAAGATAATTTACCCGGCTCATTGCTTAATTTTGCGTTGAGATTGGTTTACCCTTTCTTTTAATTTCTAACCGTTTTATTTTATACCATGTACAAAATACGAAGCAAGATTGACAAATTCTCAGCACCATAACCAGGCATGCGGCAGTATAGTACCACAATCTTTGATTGTAGTGACAAGATAGCATGGGCCCTGTTGTAGATTCGGGTGATTTGACTGCCGGAAACTGCACGTTTCTTTATGGACCCTCTTTGAAACATCGTTATAAGCTCTGAATTCTAACGAAGAGTGTTTTGCGACGTTTTTTAGGAGAAGAAATTATCTTCTGGATCTTTGGGTGGTGGAGATGGAGCTCGACCGAAAGTTGTCACAGTAAAGCATCCGGAATCCAATAAACCGAAACCGACAGTGAAGAAAAATAAACCTATTCAGGCAGACTTGGTATGGTTGTAGAATTTTTATTTTTTGTGAACTAACCACCTTTTGTTTCAAATATAGGATATTTCCAAGGAATTTTCTCGTTGTAAAGAGGAAGGAGCTAAGCGTTTAGATTTGAGTAAATCCAGTGTAAGTTTTTCTTTGTTCTTAGTCTACTATTCTTATTGTAGAATTCTATATGTAAAGTGGAGCTTGGATGCTGGTTGCGGAAAAACGACACATGTTTAAGAAATAATCTAAAACGAAAAAAAATTTTGTAGGTGACTTTGTTACCGCCATCAGTGAAGGATTTGACGCATTTGGTTGAATTCTACTTGTATGGGAACAAGTTAGCTTCTTTACCAGCGGAAATTGGCTGCTTAGTCAACCTTCAAACCTTGGCACTAAGCGAGAACTCGCTTACTACATTACCAGATACTTTAGCTAATCTCAAGTCATTGCGAGTCTTAGATCTAAGGCACAACAAACTCAATGAGGTAAGAAAATGAATTATTCTCACTGTTGTCGTAAATTTTAACATCAACCGTAATAAATTCAGACCATGTTCTAGCCACCTAACATTTAGGCGAATTGCATCATTAATACTTGAATAACATTGAAAAAGTCCTAGTACTGCGTAAACAACATGTGCAAAATGTTAGAACCCACAATAACTTTGACTATAGTCAACAGTTAATTTCGTTGCACCAAAGTAGTTTAATAATCAAACCCGTAGTGGAACTGGGATCATTTGGTGTAGATACTGAAAGAGGGAATTTAATGTACTTATAAGAAAATCGTAAAAGCTTTTTAGTACTCTGTCTGGGAATTTTTTTGTCGGTTTTAAGAACGTTTCGTCTTTATCAATCTTCCTTTTTTACTGTTTGCAGATTCCGGATGTGGTGTACAAGCTACAGTCGTTAACCACGCTTTTCTTGCGGTTTAATCGCATTCGCGTGGTGGGAGATGAGATACGGAACTTGCACGTAATTCGCAGAAAACGATATTCGAATTTGCCTTAAAGTCTGTTAAACGGTTTTTTAATAGAATTTGACCATGTTGAGTTTGCGGGAAAACAAAATCCGCGAACTGCCGGCTGCCATTGGCAAATTGACCAATCTAATCACCTTTGACGTCTCGCATAATCATTTGGAGCATTTGCCTGAAGCTATTGGCCATTGTATCCAATTGTCGTCACTGGACTTGCAGCATAACGAGCTTCTAGATATTCCTCCCTCAATAGGCAATTTACGTAACCTAACCAGGTTGGGATTAAGGTAATGCCTTATGAATATTTTGAATAGGTATATTAATTTATTAAATAGATTTATTCGTATTTATTTTATTTTCGTTCCTAATGCACTTGCCACATTTGTTATCTGTCATTCTGTGTCATGTTGAATAGTTGTCTGTTTGTAATACTTAATTTTTTTTTAGTAATTTCCAAAATAGTTTCGTTAGTATAAGTAATATCAATCCTTTGTGGGCGAACCACTTATCTAATTTTGTGCTAGATATAACCGGTTAACGAGTGTTCCGAAGTCGTTGTCGAACTGCGTTCACATGGACGAGTTTAACGTGGAAGGCAATGCCATCAGCAGCTTGCCGGATGGCTTGTTGTCAAGCCTGAGTCATTTAACGTCCATCACGCTCTCGAGGAACGCCTTTACCTCCTATCCGTCGGGCGGGCCATCCCAATTCATTAACGTGTACTCAATTAACTTGGAGCACAATCAAGTGGACAAGATTCCTTATGGCATCTTTTCCCGTGCCAAGAATTTGGCCAAATTGAACATGAAAGAAAACCAATTGACCTCGTTGCCTTTAGGTGGGGTTTTATTTTCTTTCACTGTCCTGAAAGGAACTTTTATTAACGTGTACGTCTCTTTCGTTTTTTATTTTTCACAGATATCGGAACGTGGGTAAATATGGTGGAATTGAATTTAGGAACTAATCAATTGACAAAGATACCAGATGACATTTCCTTATTGCAGTCGTTGGAAGTTTTAATTTTATCGAATAATAGCTTAAAGGTAAGCTTGTGTTCTATTGCAAACTTCTAAGGATGAACCAAATGATATTGGCAGCAAATGATATTTTTTTTTACATTTTTCTTACTATTTTTCACCCGTGAAAGTCCGCGAAGTTTTTTTTTTTTTCTTTTACTTTTTTTTAATTCCCGTTTGTAATGATTTTTTTCTTATATTTCTGTTTTCTTTCAGCGCATTCCGAACACCATTGGAAATCTGCGCAAACTACGTATTCTGGACCTGGAGGAGAACAAGTTAGAAGCGTTGCCCAATGAGATTGGCTTTTTGCGCGAATTGCAGAAACTCATAGTACAGTCAAACCAGTTAACATCCTTGCCGAGAGCTATAGGGTAAGAGTACCAATGTTAAAGTTAACATGTGAAAAGCATTGAAGATTCTTTACGAAATTTTCCCATGTTTGTAGGCATTTGACAAGTTTGACGTATTTAAGCGTGGGCGAAAACAACTTGAACTATTTGCCAGAAGAAATCGGGACCTTGGACACACTCGAATCGCTTTACATTAACGACAACCTCAATCTGCACAGTTTACCCTTTGAGTTGGCACTATGCTCGAGTTTGCAGATCATGAGCATCGAAAACTGTCCTTTATCCCAAATCCCGTCCGAGATTGTGGCTGGGGGACCTTCTCTTGTTATACAGGTAACGTAGAGGATTGAGATACATTACCGCAGCTTACTTCTCTACTCCGAGCTAAATTGCAGTCTTCTTTTATTTACTTTCGTTTGTTTACTTATTTATTATTTCCTTTAAATAAAACTTACCTTACATTTCGATTTATTGTACGAGGTCAGAAAATGTCCGTGTAAGTTTAAATTACGTAAATGTATATTTATATTTAAATATCGATTTATTTTTTTATTGCAGTTCCTGAAGATGCAAGGACCTTACCGCTCTATGTGAAGTTTCGCGTAGTGGAAATGAAGTTTGGATGACATGCTTAGTGACAGCCAATTTTGACACCTACCCCCAAGCTACGTCCCTTTTTCGGACATCATTGCGCACCTTATAATTCAGCCAGACAGTTCTGCGACCTCCAACTTTGAGTTTCCCCGTACCTTTTGATCGGTGTGCCAAGTCAAGGAAAAAAAAATCAAGCGAAATGGAACGAACCTAACCAGTTCAACCCAGTCATTAGCGAAAAAAAAGTATCTTCATTTTTTGGGTGGCTGACAGAAACCAATGACAGTTGTTGCGCGCCTGTTGGATGTTCGTTTGATGTTTTCTATTCGTATATTAACCCAGAAAGAAAACATTCAAATTTCGCCCCGCTTTTGTTTGTTTCCTGTCCCACCCCTCTTTGGTTTTATGTCTGGTCTCCGTCGACTGGAATGAAAATATGAAGAAAGTGCCGTTCACACAGTTTTTGATGGCCGGTGTGAAAAAAAAGAACTTTAAAAGCTAGAAAACTGAAGGATCTCAGCTGTTGAGAGTTTTGGCGCGAAAAACGAAAAGGAAGCAAGAATATTTTACAGTTTTTCTTCGTCTCCCTTGTCCACCGTTTTTTCCGAACTAAAATAACAAGAGCTCTGCTGCTCTCCTTGCTTTGCTCAAACCATGTTCTTGTCCCCCCACCCCCTTTGAAAGCTATTTGGATTTGAGTCTTCTTCCTGCCCTTTCTACCACACATACAAGAAAAACGAGCGTCGCGATGGAAAGTTTTATCGGAAGAAGGGAATTTTCCGCGCTTTTATCTGCAGGGGAAGCGTTTCTTTCCCTGTGCATTTTCGAGTATTGGAAGTGTACTGGCGCTTTTTATTCCGAGCTGTTGGCCGAAATTGAATGAAAAGAAAATGGATCTGTTTGATCTTTTTTAAGAAGACAAATGCGCGAGTGCCATGTTTGGGGAAGTTTTTGACGAAAAAAAGGAAGTCTTTCTTGTCTTTTGGAAGTGAAACGACATTTACATTCTGGTCTAACGCACAATGGCTAGAAGTTTTGAAGTTAAGTAGTGGATGGACTTATGGCATGTCAGAGAGATGGACGTAAGTGATTGTGGTGCTGGTAAAGAGACACATGACACTCAGCACGTATATAGAAGTATATACTCCTTACAGAACACGACAAGAAAAAACACTCAACACGTGAAGTTAGGGGCTCTTTTATG
The DNA here is from genome assembly GCA_022885665.1 of Triops longicaudatus. Taxonomy (NCBI): domain Eukaryota; kingdom Metazoa; phylum Arthropoda; class Branchiopoda; order Notostraca; family Triopsidae; genus Triops; species Triops longicaudatus. The sequence goes on from JAGQDJ010000202.1 coordinate 1,728,296, forward strand.
TTTATAGCCTCCTTTTTAAGAAATATTAGTTGAAGGTGCCATGTAATTATCTTTCAGTGGAGCTGGAAGGAGAGGGATAACATTTTCAATCTAGCCTGTACATCATGATTTCGGTGTTTAGCCCTGGACATGTTAAAAAACACAAAAATGCATGTTAGTTTCAAACAACCAAAAACTGAAAAACCCTCCCTCTTCCTCGAAACTTTATAACTGTTCTTTCCTGCAACAATAGTCCCCATCCCGATTTTTCAGTGTCATTTTTATTTCGTTTTTCATGAAAACTGGCCTTGACTGCCTTGTTTTCCGTTTCTTTTCCCCATGATGTGGATCTGGTCTTATGAAAAACTCCTTGTATTGACGTCCACAAAGAAAAGAAAAAATAAGTGCTTGCAGTACAGAACCGCCATTGAATGCCATTTATTTCACAACACTATTTACAGTAAAACGCATGTCCTCAGTCAGAATCATCGGTGCTGGTACCATAGTCCATGGATACTAACCCACTACAGGAAGGAAGTGCAGAAGAAGGACCAGCTTCAACGGATGGCGGAGACACAAAGGCTGTTTCCTCTTGTGATATATTCTTGGAAACTATTCCTAACGCTTCCTTGGATAACGACGAGTTTAAAAGCTTCTTGACCCGTGGCGTCACCACCGTTTTCAGTAACAACGTCGACGAGGAGGGAGCTGATAGGAAACTTTCGTTCTCTATAGCCGACCTTCTCGCTTTTTGGCGTTCTTCCGGAGCTAGAAACGAAATGGATGTTAAGCTAATAATTGATCAATTGATGGACGTAATTGATTAGCTATTAAGTTTACTTTGTTACTTGACTTTGCGGAAAATCGTAAGAGTAATTATAATTTCATGTGACATCGGTCTTTGGCTTTTTATTTTTCACTTTAACTGAGACTTTTCTAACGTTTAAGAGCAGAGCCTACTTTCTGCAGGGTTTAAGCGAAGTAGCGATGCCATTCTATCGTCTTCTTCCGATTCCGGAAGTAAGGGAATTGCCAAAGAGGATTTTGCCAACAATGCAGCGTCGACCATTGCTTGGATTTTCAATTCCTTCTTAGATTTCTGTAAAAAGCGAAAGAAACTGTTAAAAATTCTTGAGGAGGAAAAGAGACAAAAAGTACCCTAAATAACCCACGCAAGGCTTGATTGGCCTCGTAATCGTCTCTGAAGCGATCTTGGAGGGCTTGCAATTTGCCCAGGCCAGGAGCGGCATCTTTGAGTTTGGATGCGTCTTTTTCACCATGCTCAAGCTTAAACATGGCATCGGTGCCCATCTTTCGGATGACAGCCTTATCGTCGGGAACTACTTGACCATTCTGCGTTGGATCCCAACGGTTTTCTTGCCGTCTCGCACCAGAGATTATCACGTAATCAAGATTCTGAGAAAAAATATACATTAAAGTAAGTAATTTCTTTATTATTAAAATTACACAATGTCACTTACTCCTGGATCAGTCTTTATTTCGAAGTGATTATCGCAGAGATGGCATTTCATTCTGAATTGGTAGACCGGCGTAGAGTAATACATGCCGATTTTTTTCTTTTGAGCGTTGTAACGCACGCCCATGCCAATGTGATTGTTACATCCCTCACACCAGATATTGTATGGCATTTCAAAGCGAATGATAAGAATACCCATGTGTAATTTACGGGCTCTTTCGCGTAACGCATGGGTTCCATGATACTTGTTGACGGAACCCATTTCGGGTCGCCAGTCGGGCGGGTAATATTTGTTCACAGACTTTCTTTCCGCCTAAACAGGATAGTTGAAGTTATTGCTAAAAATAATTTTGTTCGTTTCTTACCATGTTGTTCCAAGTTTTGTAGCTTTGTACTCCACGACGCAATCAAGTTTGTATAGCACTGAAATGTTTACTACGGGACAGAAGTATATCGATTAAAAGAGACAAGGTAAGCATAAGTATCGATTCCTGAGAATCTCAATGTTTTTCATTTAGAAAGTTCCAGCGAAATTTCTCAAGAAGGCATTGAAGGTTTGAAAATAAAATAACGGCGATTTCTAACTTATTTTAAGATAATTTGTAAACTTTTTTAGTTTTTGAGGAATTATTATTGTAATCCGTAGAGGTAATGTTCATAAATACAGTCAAACTTTCGCGAATCGCGGTTTGTTTCTCGCTCACATCTGTCAAAACAAGCCCACGTGCAACTGAATTTTGGGCAGAGTCTTTGGGGTAACATTGAAAATTTACTCTCAATTTTGAGAAAATGCAGAGTAGCACTGCAAGTGTAAATGTCATTCCAACTGACCTCTCATTAAATCCAAAATGTGCACATGGACCAATGATCTTGTTTAGCAAACGACATGCTGGTGAATTGAAAACGTTTTATGCGTGTTCAGCTTGTCGTGACCGAAAAGAGTGCTCTGCTTACGTGAAATCTGAGGATTGGCAGCCCCGTAACCAAGCAGTAACTCAAAGTGAGCTTGACTCAATGCGCAATAAGTCTTCCAATTCAGAATCGTTCAAGTACAGTTACTTTCCTTAAATCTTCTAGATATGTGTCCAGCATATTTTTTTCCTAGTACGAAATTTATGAGGGATGCCAGGCTATGAATTCATTCATACCAGTTGTTGAATTGATCCATTTCACATCAACCAATTATTAATTTAGTAATTAATCTATTAGTATAGATGTAAAAAAGCTATAATTTATTTATTAATTAACTAATCAATTGGCTAACAATAATTTGTTACCTTAACTAATTTATCAATTACATGATTCAGTATTCAATTCATTACATAATTTATACGATTGCCATGTCTCATAAAATTATTGTCAGTTTCCACTATTTTCGATGCTGTTTCGTAAATTGGTTGGTACACTGTCGGAACTATGTATTACTCAATCACCAAACGAAGGTGCGAGCATTTGTTAACTATTTGAATTCTTCAATTTCGGACTTGTTTTATTTATTTATTTTTTGTGTATTTGTTTATTTATTTTATTTTAATTTTTATTTTTTCCAGTATTTTGAGGATATTAAGATGCAGCCCAGAAGATCGCGCATTTTGCAGTACCTGTTCCAAGCTTTTAACCAATGAAGATAAGCCCCGGCATTTGGGCCACGAAATTCGCCAAGGATTAACAAACGCTGATCTGACTCGACCGTCTCAGGTATTCTGATAAATGAGTTTCTCCCTTGGTTAAATTTACTATATTAAACTCTTTTTTTGTTTCTTGAATGTTAAATTTTAACTTATTTATAATTTTTTTTTACAAAAGCTCCTACCCGCATTGACGAATACGCGGAAAGAGGCCCAGTATCATTTTACTGAGCGTTCGGTAGAAGTCGTAGTATCGTTACTTAAAGCTGCCAGAATCAAGAACGTAATTTCCATCGGCGCCCCGCGAATTCACGAATATGTACTCAATAACGAGTCCACAATGCGTACATTATTACTAGACTTCGATTCCCGCTACAAGCAATTTTTCCCGGAATCGCTCTTCTGCCATTACAATATGTTCAACCATCACTTCTTCGACGGAACCGATTCTGAGGCAATTTTCCAGGAATTCCTGGTTGACGAAGACCCTCATTCTGTTGCAGTCGTAACCGATCCTCCGTTTGCTGGCCGAGTGGAACTAGTCGCTCAAACTTTAGCAACCATCCAAGAAACTTGGCAAGAAATTAATTCGTTATCAACTGAGTCCAATTTGCCCGTCCTTTGGATATTTCCTTATTTCATGGAACCTCATATCAAAGCGGCTTTGCCGCATTTCACTATGTTGGACTACAAAGTAGGATACACGAACCATGTTCTATTCAAAACAGGTAACCTGATCCTATTTCTGCCATCGCTTGCTCGTCTAAGTCGTTTTGTATTAATAGAACAAAATACTGCTAAGAGAAAAAAATCGCCTGTGAGGATTTTCACCAGCATTGATCCCAGTTTATTACCCTTGCCCGAAGATGAAGGGTATCGTTTTTGTGCCGCATGTAAACGATGGGTAGCGGCTGAAAACCAGCACTGCGAGATTTGTGACCTGTGCACATCCAAAGATGGGAAAACCTACGTGCATTGTGCTACCTGTCGTCGCTGTGTCAAGCCGACTTGGGCTCATTGCAACATGTGTAATACCTGTGCCCTTCCCGAACACCCGTGTGGTATAGTGAACCAGTTACAAGGATGCCGGAAGTGTGGCGACGAAGCACACAACTGGAGACAATGCCCTCAACTGGTATGACTCATTTATATTCCTTTTGTCTTCTACTCGTTATTCATCACAGTATGTGTAGGTCTTAAAGCTGCACACATGTTCTATTGATTAAATTTCTAAGTACGCGTAGTTTTGTATTTCTGTACGTACACTATTTGTAATTCAAGAGCTTACAGGCTTTAAATACAGCTACAATTGCCGTACAATTAATGCCAGACGAAGTGCTAAAATATCAGTACAACAAAAACACGTGCAGCTCGATTTGGTAACTATTGCAGTAAAACCTCGCTGTAACGAACCTCCTGGCGTTGAAAACTATTCGGTAAATCCGAAATTCGGTACATCAGACGCTTTCTCTCTACACTTCAGAATAGTTTAAGATTCGTCGAGGTTCTCTATAACGGCAGATTAGTAATCAATTTGGCCTGATCGTAGCACTGTCGTCCATTAAAAGAGGAAGAACACAGTGGTGGCATAACCGGTCAACAATAAAATTTCGATAAATTTAATTATTTGAGGAATAGAAAAGTGTTCCCCAAATCCGAAGTTCGTAATGTTATACACATTTTCTGACTACGCACGTAACCACGGAACACTCGAGCGCTTTAAAAGTGGTCAGCGGTTCGTAATTGCGGGGTTCATTATCGCAAGATTCTAAGAGATGTAAATTATAAGAGATTTTCTTGTACACCCGAGTAGCATTTTTGCTAAGGGAGACAACCTCTCAATCCACCAAACTGGAATGAGAAAGGTGTCCGTTATACAGTAAAACCTGGCTGTAACGAACATCCCACGGAGAGGAAATTCGTTCGTTGTAGCGGAAATTCGTTATAGTTCATATGGCCCTATAAAATCTATCGTTTTCCCTGTACCTATGGATCCCGTTCACAATAGCCAGTAGTTCGTTACAACCAATGTTTTCGTAATCTTCGACTTTATATGATAGAGTTGGCATTCCTTTGAGATCTCTAGTTTTCGTATATTTTGTCTTCAATGATTATTTGTACATTTATTCAATGTGTAATTGTGCCATGCGGCCATTATTACGAACCGAATGTTTTCATATCAGGACTTGACGTTCTGCCCGCCGTTTCAGTAAACGCGGCGATGTTTGGTAAACAATGAGAGCGTCATTTAACGGCTGGTGGTTCTGACCAAAAGTGCTCTTCTCTGTCGTGACATATCGTTTCGATTGGATTTTAATGTTATTTTGACTGTCTTTTTGTTACAGGTTATCATGAAATCCCGAACGAAACGCGTTATGGAAAGTTCACATCCGGTGGAGAAGAAACTTCGCTCAACTTCTCATTGGGTTGTTACTAACCTATAGCTCATAAGACGAATACAGATGTGGAATAAAGGTGTATTCCCTGAAACGCAAATTTGATTACAGCCAGAGCCGGTAGGACAGGTAGAATAGTTATAGACTGCATTCCTAGGTAGGAAGGTTGTTGACTCGGATGCGGTGCGGTTTTGTTCTTGCCTTAGGTAAGGAACTGTTTCTTTAGCGTCAGTGTCAAGGTCTTTTTAGTCTGCGTAGACGTGTTGGGAAGAGGAAGTTGGTCGTTTTTCTTGGGAAAGGGGGAAAAACGGTACAGTACAGTCCCGTGTGTGCCACGTCGGTGTGTATGGTGAAACCCTGTCGACGTTTTGTTTATATTTTTACCCTTTTTAAGTGACAGTAAAAGCTTAAAACAGCGACAATGGAATTGAAACTTATTTTGCTACTGTGCATTGTGGGAGCGTACGGCAAGAAAGACGAAGATGCAGTGCTGGGTGCCTTGCTCAACGGAGTGGACATGGATCAGATTGCCAACATGATCCAGAATGTATCCCCTGACCAACTCGCCGCACTAAAAGATACCGCCATGAACATGTTCAACACCATGAATGGCACTCCAAAACAAAACGGTCAACCCGGAAACCTCCAAGCTGAGCTATTGAACGCTATTAAAGACACCGGTATGCTAAAAGATTGGCAAAACAAGCTCAACGATGCGCTCTACACCGACAAATCACCCCAAAAGGAGACACAAGAATCGAAACCTACCAAAACAGCTGATATGACTGATCGCACACCGTCACAACCCTCTGAAAAGAAAGTGATTAATCCATCTCCTGCTAAAGACGTCGAGAAGAAACCCAGCAAACCTGCTAAGAAAGCCAAGCCCCAAACCTCCATTTTCCACGATTACGCTCCGATTATGCGGATGGCCTTGAAAGCAGCCGGCACTGACCCCATGACCGGTGAACTCCTGATGAATTTGGCCGAGAATTTCCTGAAGGATGCTACTGCGGATACGTTGTACGACATGGCATCTAGCCTTATGAATCCTGACGATGCCAAAGGCGCCGAGCTGAAGAGTATGCTTACCATGGCCACTATGATGATGGGCGCGAACCAAGGTGCAGCCTCTCCATGGATCCAACTTTTTGGCATCGTTCAAAGCGCGTACCATGACGGTTTTAACGCGTCCCATTTCGAGAAACTCCTCAAGCTAGCTTCCAGTTATTTTGGCAAATCCACCGGCAAGGATGGCGCCCACCACGAAGAATCGGTAGTCAACAAGCTTTTAGACCTTGGTGCGCCATATCTGGGCATTCCAGCAGGTGGTGTGGCCAATATTAAGCGATTTTTGTGGGACGTCGTTGGCGCCAAGGATTGGCCCACGGCTTTGGCTAACGTCAGAGAAATCACTGGCATGGATTTGGATGAAACCTTTAACGCGTTGAGCAATGCTGACTTAAAAGAGGAAGTTATCGACTCAGTCGCCACAACAATGGCTGATTGGATCTTGAGCATGTCCCAAACGGAGAAATGGGCGCAAAACGTGTTCTACATGAACGCGTTTTTGAGCGGTAAAGGATTGCCGACACTTGACCCCCGAAACCTGATTCCGTCCGTGGGTAAACTGTTAGACGAAACCAGCAGACAATACTTTGGTTACGAATTGGAAGCTACGCCGTATTTGCAAGAATTTCTAAGAAGGGTGAAAGGCATCTTTGGGTACAGGGATGAGGACGCGTTCGATATTCGAAAGGTCAACCGAGCCCAGCTTGTAGCGGTATTAAGGGGTTTCCAGAAAAATGAGGTGATCAACCCGACGTTACAATTATGGGAAGTCTTCAGCAAGGCAAATACCAGCCACAAGTGCGCCAAGTATTTATTATGCACCGTCAATAACCCGAATTCGCTCCGTACGACCCTGGGAACTAAGGATGTGTTTATGCGATTTGGCAGGTAAATATGATTTTTTTTTTCACCCAAACTAAACGCATGGACGTTTTCATGACCTTAACGATTCAGTGAAGCAAGTATTTTGGTTTGTGCGCAGTAGTCATGTATCGGTTTGTTTTTCAGCATAATCACAGCATGGGCCATTTCTTCGACCAATCACCGAGCACCATCTTTTGAGGAATTATTTGAGGCAGCCACACACGGATACCGGGGAGACGATTGTTCGGTAAGAAGATAAATAAATTCGTATTTAAACATTCGCCATGTTCTAATTTTGGGCGTACTTACCTTAGGTTTACGGGAAGCAGTGTAATTATTTATTGGCGGACAAAGTCACAAGTATTGAATATAACCACAGTGAATTGTAGAGTATTGATTTTCTGTGTTTCTGTGTCACTTGTATGAAAAGTCTGCAATAGAGATAAAGTTATGTCAATCAAGCGGAGTTCTGCGTTACTTGGCAACGATAATAACAAGATTATTTAGTCAGATTTTTGAAGAACCATGGAGGATACCGGTGAAAAAACGTTATTGCAAGTACTAGACGAAGATGCAAAACAGGTGCAGAATATTTAAAAAACAAATATTTTTTTCTCTTCATTTCGATACATGATTCTTATAGTCCAATTGTTATGTTATAACATTATCATAATAGGTGCTTAATACCATGCCAACTGTTAATGGCTTGGATAGATTTCGTCAAGCGTTTGAACAAGTTTTGGAGAAAGTCCGAGAGGTGTATCAGAAAGAAAAGAGTCATATGAGTTTAGTCGAGCCTGTAGAAGCGGCAGTGAGACAATCGCGTATTAGTAACGGATACGGAAGCCAGAGTAACGGGGACGAAGGAGATGCGGTTAACTCCCTTGAAAAGGTCAAATTCTATCAATCTGTACAAAAATTTTATGTTATGGTTTATTATTATTGAAACTAGGAGGTTGAAATGACAAGGCGTTTACTTGAAGTCTCGCAGCTGCGTGAAGAAGAACAGCGACAAAGTATCATTAGCCTGAAGAACGAAATCGAAGCTTTGAAACAAGTCGTTGAGCAAGAAGAAACATTGATGAAAGAAGAAGGACTGGAGTAAGTTTGTTGTCTTTAAATATTATCTCATACCGAAACTGGTACATTTAAAAGTTCAAGCTTTGTTTCACACTATACGACTTTTCCCGCTTAAGTTGAGACCTCGCGAATTTCCCATGCGAAGTTAAATTTTTTTTACCAAGTTTCAACTTATCGGGATAAGTTATGTAGCAGGTGTGGATAAATATGCCACGTACTTCCTTCCGTAGGAAGGGAATTCGAACGCAAAACGCTTATGTAATTAAAGTTTGCCAGGTTTATTGGCTTTGAAGCGAGAACTGGCAACCCAAAGCGAGGAACTCAGTCGCGATTGTGAGCATCTAAGGAAACAGCTGTCGGCGCTAGAAGCGGAGCTAAAAGACTTGAAACTCGATAAAGAGCGCACGGAATCTCACATGGGTCAAATGGTGACAACGTGGAATGTACTAAAGCTGAACGTAGAGCGTCAACGTCGGCGTAGGGAAAAATGCGAAGTAGATCTCAAGACGCTGAGAGAAGAAATGGAATCCTTGAAGGGTGAATCGAGCCTTCTACAAGAAAAACTAGAAACAGTTATGCATAATAACAAAGAGAATGAGCAACACATCGCTGACTTAAAAACCGAAAACGAAGAACTGATTAAGGAAACTGAAGCGCTCGCTGTGAAATACGGGGAAGTTTTAGCAGAGTGTAATCAGCTGAACAAAATAATCGAAAAGCTGGATATCCAGAACGCCGAACTGAGTCAGCATCTTCAAGTGATTTGCGCAACACTTTTCATTTTTTGAAATCCCCACATGTAACGTTTCACTGATTTTTGTGACAGGCTGCGGAATCTGAATTGAGGAGTCAAAATAAGGAATTAGTCACGGCGGACCGAGAAAAGCAGCAATTCTCTACTAGTCTAGAATTTTTGCAAAAAGAAATATCTAAGGCTGAACTGGAGCGTCGCCTTTTGGAAAACCAGATCAGTGAGTTAGAGAAAGGAATGGATTGTGTTAAGCATGCCGCAAGTGGTGAACATAACGCTTTAACCAAGTTATTGCGAGAGAAAGAGCTTCTGCAGCAGAAACTTAAAAGATTAGAAGCTTCTTGGGAAAAGCAGCTGAAAGCTATGGAAGTGGACAAAGATATTACCGTACGGATTCGTAAAGATTTCGAAGTAGCTCAAGAAGCGTTGAAATTGCAGCGTTTGGCCTTGACGAGCGTAGAAAGCGAGCGAAACAAAGTATTGCTTGCCTTTCTGGCATCCAAGAAAGAACTAGAAGACGTGCAAGAGCAGAAGCGTTGCATCGAAGAAACGTTAGAGAAGAAGAAACAGGAAACAGGATGGCTAGAACAGCAAGCGACAGAATATAAGCTGAAACTGGGCAAAATGCAAAGTGAACAAGACCGCTTAGAACAGCTTTTAGCTCGATCTCGGGAAGACGCGACCGAACTGGACCACAAAGTAAAAACTATGACCTATACGTTAGAAAAGCTGAAAGAAGATATTACCAACCAAGAGCTGAAGCTAGTACAAGAGCAACAAAGTACAGTATTCATATTTTCAAAATTCCTCATATGCTAAAGTTTGATTTTTGTTTAGCCAAACACCGCCTTGAAAAGGATATCGAAGCACAGCGACGATTACTTTCCGAAACCGTACGCCGTAATTCGGAAACCAAGCGCATGTTATACGACACGGAAAAGGAAAAAAGTCGAACGGAGATGTGTTTAGAAGACGTAACGGAAGAACTCCGACAAGTGCAGATCCAGTCCGACAGATATTCGGAGGAAAAAGGGGATTTACAGCGACGCCTCAGAGAGAAACAGCAGGAAGCACTGCAAGCAGCATCGAAAATAACTTTGCTCGAAGGAGAGCTAAAGAAAGAACGCATGCGGTGTGCGGAGCTGGAAAGCAAAATTAAGTTCGTTAATGAGGACTGCAAAGTCTTAACGTAAGAAAAAGCTCTTCGTAGTAAATAATAATAATAATAATAATAATAATAATAATAATTTTTTTATTGTTCTAGGTCAAAAAAAGAGAAAATTCGACAGCAGCTTCAGGCTTGCGCGCCACTGAAGAAGGAACTGAATCGCTTACAAAAACGGTTGACAGAGGAAAGAAAGAGACGAGCAGCTCTTGAAGCTGATAAGGGAGTTGCAATCAGGGTACATCCTTGGCGACAGCTGGAAGCTACCGATCCAGGGTCATTTGCGAAGCTAATGTATGAAAAGGACCAAGTACGGAAGAAAATCCGACAGAGTTCAAGGCGTCAGCCATTGTTCTCGCTTTTGCCACCGGTCAAGCCAGCGTCGACTAATTTTGACCTAGTAAATGACGCAAACTCGGCTCTCCAGCAGGCTTTACTGCAAGTCATAAAAAAAGATAGAGAAACAGTTCTGTAACCATAAACTGTGAACATTTGTTTTTCTTTAGGCATTGTGCTCGAGTTTACCCAATTTTTGTTGTATTTTGTGTGCGTAATAGATTTTATTCCAACAAAAGCGATCATTTTAATTCTCATACAAGCTATATTTTTTTTGTTTTTTTGCAAATTGCATAGAATATATTTATATTCTAAATTCTGCGCTTTCAGTTCTTGAAGAACAATCTCACGCAAGAAATTGAGCAGCTCAAGGTCCAGATAACGGAAAAGGAGAAGAAGAATTTACCCAACACGTTTCAACATGAAAAGGATCATGAGGAGCTTACGGAATCTGTAAAAAATGTCGCTACCAATACTTCAGTAGCCGAAGACCTGCAAGCATTGACTCACCTTGCTATTCAGTATTCATAGGTGGCCCGTTTGTTCCACGTATTTCAATTATCCGAATGTGTGGAATATGCAAATAAAGCTATGGAAATTATTCCCCTCCGCGCGAGGATTCCGAATCTGTAAGAATTATTGCGCTAGCTCTTCAAATAAGCGAGAAAACTGAGCTTGAATATGAAATTATGCCCTGAGGGCGTCTCAGGAGCCAAAAAGTTTGAAATCCCATAAGGAATAACATAGGAAAAAGTGCGATGCACGATGCCAGCATCATGCTTTTCGAGGTCCCGGTCACCCTTTCCTATCCCCTCTCTTGCTTCCCGTGGTACTCTTGGCAAGTCCATTTTATTGGGACATACCAGGTACCATAGGAAGCAGGACTGGGGATTGACAGTGTCTTTCCTTTCTGAAAAACCAAACCTCAGAGGCCGGGAATCGAACCCTCAACCTCATGGTCTTCAATCCAAGACTTAGACCGCTCGGCCATAACACTAATAATAAATAGATTGTTCGAAGTAAAAGTAAGACTTGTTATTTGTTACCTATGCAACTTGTCGTAGATATTTAGTACTATTCTTTAATTATTTATGCAATCCTGTCTTGCAGGTTAATAATAAAATACTATAGTCAACACTTAAGTTTTAGATAAATTGCAATATATTACGACCTACAGAACATTTTCAAGTTATTCCAATTGATGAATTTGGAATTACAAGAATCTTATCGCACACAAAGTATGAGGAATCTCCTTGAATGTCGTCTGGAAATTGATATCCCCTAGAAATCTCCAAAAGTGAGGAAGACTACTTTTTTCTAACGAGACCAGCGTGAGCCTGTGGCTCTTTGCCCGCCTTTACTTGGTATTAAAGGATGCGGAATTGAATTGAGATCGTTAAAACCAGGACGAAGTAGCTGCCTTGTATTTCCAGAACTACCCCAAAACATATTGATTGCAACAATACGAAAAACCATGGGTGATAATATACAAAAACACTCCTTTAAAACATAAAAAAATCATTACCTTAATCAGAAAGGAGCAGTTAATGGATGCGAAGACTAGGGGACGAATATACAACACGAGTATTACACCAGTTCTTTGATTTATACAATGAACTAAAACCAGCTCATATCTATTTCACTCCACAAGGGTTGTCAAGACTTCGCTTTTGCTTCGGCTATGCCTAAAGCGTCCACCACGCGTCGAAGTCGTAGTGGGGAGCAACAACTCAGGAAGATGGGGAGAAGAACGCGTACTCGTCATGGAAGGTTTCAATTCAGGTTCTGGTGGACTAGCCAAATTTTCTTCTTCCATCAACTCCTCCACCTTTTCTACCGGGGAAGACTCGGCCTGCTTCTCTTGCACAACTATGCAGGCCGCGCATAAGGGACATTTCTCCTGCACGTACAGCCATTTTTTCAAACAAGGGCCATGGAAAAGGTGACGACACGGTGTCACCCGTGCTTTGCAATCCAAAGCTTGGTAACAGATCGCACAAACATCACCGTACTGCTCCAGTTGCTGGGGCGACGCCGAGGGTAGTGCATAGATCTTCCTTGCCGCTTCTCTCCTTTTCAAAAATGAAACCCAACCCGTCTGCAAACGCTGCCAGACGTTAAAGTAACAGTGGACAACCAACACCGTACTGTTAGCCCAGGTCCACTGTCCTTCCAGCGATTCGTGGAAACCCGCCCCCACCACGAAAAGAGCAACAACAAATTCCAAGGTGCGGACGAAAGCCCGGGTATAATATACTACATCGTCCAAATTCTCCCACGCCTCCTCCCTAGACGCGTCGTACATAAAGAGTCCGTAAATGACCAGCATCCCTACAACTTGGACTGAGGTCATGACGCAGGTAGAAATGACAACCAACGTCCAGAAGTTGAGGTCGAAAATATGGCACAAAAGGTGCGTCATGTACAAAGGGAAGTAAAAGAGAAAGACGCAAAGACAGAGAATCTTGATATGGCGTCCGACCATGGATTTGCTGCGGGATGCACTCAAGGCAAGCAACATAGGTTCCGTGGCTTCATACATGGATTGAATTAACGAAGCCGTGACTACGAAGAGAATAATAGACATGGCCGCGATACGATGGGGCATTTTTATGTTGATTAACCCAGTCTGTGCGGCAAGTAATGCCATGGTTAAGCCTTCTGTTAAACCGGCATGGACAGCTGGCTCGGAGACGTAGGCTTTATATCCTTGAATGACAATTTTCGTACAGGCCAAACAGAATGCGGCCAAGTAAGATACAGCCACGCAAGTCGCGGCTAATTGCATAGGGGTTTCGCATAACTGCGAAATGGCATACAGAAGGACAATATACCACTCTTCAATAGCAACGGTAGATTCTGAGCCGACTTGCATGACTAAGTTATAGATTTGAAGAGCAAAATGGATCACGAAAAACGCTAAGAAGTGGGGAGGGATAAAACATTTTGTCCAGAGATCTATGAGGAATGAGACCGGGCCCAGTAAATGGATTTCGTAGAAAACTTGCGTGTACGTGTTCTGCACCCAGTTGACAAACAAAGGGGCCCAGGTTAGTACGTAGTAGATACTAATGAGGATAAGGAATGCCGTGGCAATATTGTGAACTAAAAGGAGTTCCGTGATAGGAAACGCAGATAAACGGGCGACGATGGGAAGGGTGTACACCGCCATAGCGGCTCTTTTGGCATTGCACTCGATATCGAGGAAAAAGGAAACGGACGTTGATATCAACAAATGTGCGCCCAGGAAAGACAGTTGACGACGAAAAAATATAAAATTGTCGTTGTCGGGCATGTCAAATAAGCCCAAACTCCTAGCTGCAGATTTTGCTAGCAAGCTTTGATTTTCTGCATCGCCCCCGAATCCTGGTGGCCTAGTCAGACACACATAATAATTCTTGTGCGTAATTAAAATAAATATTAATTTTACCTGTACTGCCTGATGAATTTCCAGACCGCTTCGGGCGTAAGGATTTGTGTTACGCTAGATATTGCAGGTGTTTGAAAAAGGTCAGGCTGCTTATCTGTTTCTACCCAGTCCTGCTCTGTCATAACATAATGGCGTGAGATTAATGACGAAGCGACTAACAGACCAGCGCTGATGTAGTGCATGTACAGCACGACAAGCTTATTCAAAGGTACGAGAAGAATGCAAAGTCCTTGAAGCAGCACTAAAAATTTCAAACACAGTTGTTAGGAATAATGCAGCAAAAATGTTGGGTAAGGACTTACATGCATGGACCAAGAGTGAAGAAAATATATTTCCATAGTCGTACGTGGGAGGCCATATTGTGTCCAAGCTTAAGTTGCTCCAGTACAAATCCAGCAACACGAGACCAGGTACTCGTAAAATTACACTTGCAATGCTTTCAAAATGTTCACCTTTGAAGTCAAAATACCACATCTTTGCTTCACTTGTTTTCTTTCTAGATGCGGCTGCTTGTTATTTTCGCAATACGCACGTTGGCCATGGTTCCCAACTGCACTACCAGGTGGCTTCAAGTCACTTATACGGGATTGTTTCCTAACTCGGATCACATACATTCTAATCTGTCCATTGAGTTAAAAGTTCGACGATTAATATCTAGTAATTAATACAGGAATAAAAGTATTAGAAGGGAATAATTTTAACCGCAATTATTACAACGTATTATGATTCAATGGATATAGATTCTAGGAGTGTTATGGCTAAATTAAAGTTATGACGCTGGAGTGGCAAATCATGTAGGCTATTTGTACAAATTACGGAGTTGTGCGATAAAGTAAAATTAATTATACCGAAAAGGTAAAATTCAGTCAAAGTCAGCAATCGCGCTGGCTAACACCAGCTTAAGTTTTTTTACAAGAACAAAGACGATTTTTTTTTTGGTTAACATGGAAGAGTTTAACCTAACCCATAAACTTCAACTTGTCTCTTTCGTTCAAGCACTCAGATGTATCTAACTCTTGACTCTCTTCGGGGTATTGTTGCTTTGTTTGAACGTGAGTGAAAAAGGCAAACAGAGAGTATAAAAGCGCTTGGATCTCGAGAAGCGTTGTCATTGTATCGCGTCTGACAGGAAAAACTAACGTCTCTGCGAAAACTGCGCAAACTGCTTATTACAATGGGTAAAGATTTTTACTTTGCGAACAACTAAACATGTGCTGAACTAAAATTCATCTTGCTCTTGCTTTTGCAGCGAAGTTTGTTTGCGTCTGCTTTGCCGCATTACTAACGGTGATTTCTGCAGCATACATACCTAACAAGGCTGACTACGCGACCACCTACAAACCGAGCTATTCCAGTTACGAAGCTACTACTTACGCACCAGCCTACCCAACGTACGAAGCAAAGAAGGCCTACAGCTATGAAGCCCCGGCTCCTTCGTACCCTGCTCCGTCGTATCCAGCTCCTGCCTATAATGCTCCTGAGTACCCAGCACCAGCCTATTCTGCTCCGTCGTATCCAGCTCCTTCGTATCCAGCACCGTCGTACCCAGCGCCTTCATATCCCGCTCCTTCTTATCCGGCCCCATCTTATCCAGCTCCCTCTTACCCAGCTCCCTCTTACCCAGCTCCCTCTTACCCAGCTCCCTCGTACTCAGAGCCCGCTTATCCATCGCCCTCTTACTCAGCTCCCTCTTACCCAGCTCCCTCTTACTCAGCTCCCTCTTACCCAGCTCCCTCCTACTCAGCTCCCTCTTACCCAGCTCCCTCTTACCCAGCTCCCTCTTACTCAGAGCCCGCTTATCCATCACCCTCTTACTCAGCTCCCTCTTACCCAGCTCCCTCTTACTCAGAGCCCGCTTATCCATCTCCCTCTTACCCAGCTCCCTCTTACCCAGCTCCCTCTTATCCAGCTCCCTCTTACTCAGCTCCCTCCTACCCTGCTCCTTCTTACGCAGAGCCCGCTTATCCTGCTCCCTCTTACTCCGAACCCTCTTATCCAGCTCCATCCTACCCAGCTCCCTCTTACTCGGCTCCCTCTTACCCGGCTCCCTCTTACCCAGCTCCCTCTTATCCGGCTCCCTCTTACCCGGCTCCCTCTTACCCGGCTCCCTCTTACCCGGCTCCCTCTTACCCGGCTCCCTCTTACCCGGCTCCCTCTTACCCGGCTCCCTCTTACCCGGCTCCCTCTTACCCGGCTCCCTCTTACCCGGCTCCCTCTTACCCGGCTCCCTCTTACCCGGCTCCCTCTTACCCGGCTCCCTCTTACTCGGCTCCAGCGTACCCAACTTACTCTAGCTATCCCGAATATAAATCCTATTCGTACCCAGCTTACTCCAGCTACCCAGCGACCTACTCCACTTACAGCTCCTATCCAGTGTACCCCATGGCGTACCCGAAGTCTAGCTACTAAGCGTCATTTTTGGTGTGGTTCGAAGTTGTATACGTGTACTGTCGCTGAAATAAAAACTGTTAATACTCAATCTAGTGTCGTTTACTTTTCTATCAAATCTTCTCTTTCAACAAACAAGAGACCCTCGGCTTTATAAGTGATACTTAAAAAAATCTCGATAAACCCAGTGCCTATATCCTCAACGAATAGGCCTATATGTCTCATAAAAATGCACCAATACAAATAAACGACTTTTGAAAGTTAGGGAGAGCTGGCAATAAAATTAATACCGAAGTCAGCCTTCAAGTTCGCACTAAATAATCCACAACAGTTGCCATTTTAAAACTTCGTAGTATTGCTGGGATAATTTTTTAGTCATAACAGACTTTATATTTATTTTATATATATTTTATTTTAACATGCTTTTCATGCCTTTTACATTATAAGGCATACACTTTATTAAGGATTGGAGTACGTATAGTTCGTAGCTTATACTTTACATCGCCCTGCTGTAACGAATATTGTTAAATTAAACAGCATTGCTGCTGAACTGATAGCTTCCGAAGAATTACTCTTCGGCCCCCGATACTTGAAACTGGCATCCCTTTTTATTCTAGATCGTAAAACACCACACAAGAAGTAATTTGAAGAGAATGGATTCGGCTCTACTTTAATATATTTCGGAATCTTTACAGTAAATATACTACAGATGATATTAGCAAGATCTTGGAATTGCATTAAGTTGAATCAATCTGTACGATCCACAAAAGGTTATATACCAAGTTTTGCTGCTCGCTGTGACCTGGAAATTGCACAGCACTGTTGTATAATACAATATTCTATCTGTTGTACATTAATCAGATAATCACGCTTAAGGTTGTGAAATACAAAAAGTCGAACCTGGCAGAAAGTGCTAAATTTCAAATCACATGGGATGCTCATAATCGAACTCACAACCTTGTCTCTAGCAGAGTAGATTGAAAGCATAAATGACAATATGCTGTTGCCTTTAACATATGCCAATAATGACGTGGTATGTTTAATACGAAATTTTAGTGTGCTTTCTACTGTCAGCTTTATTAATGTTTCGCGAAAAATCAGAAAACTCGAAGTGTTTGGGTTTGAAAGGATGGAGTGATTCTCATTAAGCTTACATTGACAATACAGAGCTGATGAGCGTGTTAGAAAATTCAAGTTTATAATGGGGAACTCTCTGAACCAACTGAGATCGTTCTCTGCACATAACATATAACTTTAAACTAACACTTTACAAATCTAGAAACGCAATAGTAGCTATAACTTCGCGACTCAAACAGTTACGAAACAAGCGGAAAAGAAAGAATGGTAGAGAAAGAAGAACAACAGTCTAGTAACACCCTTGGGCTATACAGAAAAAAAAGAAAAATGTTTCCGCAATGTTAGAACTTAACTGACAGTACCCGAAACTTGTACATTTGGAGAAGTATATGAACTGTCTGGGTACTGAGGGCTAGTATAAAAGCTCGCTGCTGCAAGTCAGTTGCAGGCTTGGCGGTTCAGTAGCAGTATCTCTTACAAGGACTACTGCAACAGTAACCACGAAAATGGGTAAGAAATTGACTTGTACTTGATTCACTTTTATATACTTTTGGAAGCCAGTTTCTAATGTCTACTATCTCGTTCCTTTCATTTCAGCCAAGTTGATTTGCATGGTTCTGAGCGTTGCGTTTATGGGAATGATGGGAGGAGCGGTGCCGATGTCTTACGATACCAAGTATCCAACCTACGAGACCACCACATACGCTGCACCTGCATACCCTAAGTACGAGTCTTACCCGGCTCCAGCCTACAAGCCTAGCTATCCAAGCTACCCGACTTACGAGACTACAACTTACGCAGCACCTTCGTACTATCCCCCTCCAGCTTACCCTACCTACGAAACAACCACTTACGCTGCACCCGCTTACCCTAAGTACGAGTCTTACCCGGCTCCAGCCTACAAGCCTAGCTATCCAAGCTACCCGACTTACGAGACTACAACTTACGCAGCACCTTCGTACTATCCCCCTCCAGCTTACCCTACCTACGAAACTACCACCTACGCTGCACCTGCTTATCCTAAGTACGAGTCTTACCCAGCTCCAGCCTACAAGCCAAGCTACCCGACTTACGAGACCACAACTTACGCAGCACCTTCGTACTATCCCCCTCCAGCTTACCCTACCTACGAAGCTACCACCTACGCTGCACCTGCTTATCCTAAGTACGAGTCTTACCCAGCTCCAGCCTACAAGCCTAGCTATCCAAGCTACCCGACTTACGAGACCACCACTTACGCAGCACCTTCGTACTATCCTCCTCCAGCTTACCCTACCTACGAAACAACCACTTACGCAGCTCCGGCATATCCGTCTTACCAGCCAAGCTACCCTAGCTATCCTACCTACGAAACCACGACCTACGCTGCCCCGGCTTACCCATCTTACCAACCCAGCTACCCTTCCTACCCAAGCTACCCTACTTATGAAACTACTACTTATGCCGCTCCAGCGTATCCATCTTACCAACCAAGCTATCCTTCGTACACGACTACTTACGCTCCTCCTGCTTACTATCCTGCTCCTTCTTATCCCACGTACCCAAGCTACCCAACCTACGAGACCACGACTTACGCAGCCCCAGCTTATCCATCTTACAAGCCTAGCTACCCGACCTATCCTACCTACGAAACTACCACTTACGCCGCTCCCGCTTATCCGTCGTACAAACCAAGCTACCCCAGCTATCCTACCTACGAAACCACGACCTACGCTGCTCCGGCTTACCCATCTTACCAACCCAGCTACCCTACCTACCCCAGCTACCCTACTTATGAAACTACTACTTATGCCGCTCCAGCATATCCCTCTTACCAACCCAGCTATCCTTCGTACACGACTACTTACGCTCCCCCTGCTTACTATCCTGCTCCCTCTTATCCTACTTACCCGAGCTACCCCACCTATGAAACTACCACTTACTCTGCTCCGGCTTACCCATCTTACAAACCGAGCTACCCCAGCTATCCTACCTATGAAACTACGACCTACGCTGCCCCGGCTTACCCATCTTACCAACCTAGCTACCCTACCTATCCCAGCTACCCTACTTATGAAGCTACGACTTATGCTGCTCCGGCCTACCCAACATACCAACCAAGCTACCCTTCCTACCCAAGCTACCCTACTTATGAAACTACTACTTATGCCGCTCCAGCGTATCCATCTTACCAACCAAGCTATCCTTCGTACACGACTACTTACGCTCCTCCTGCTTACTATCCTGCTCCTTCTTATCCCACGTACCCAAGCTACCCGACCTACGAGACCACGACTTACGCTGCCCCGGCTTACCCATCTTATGCACCCAAGTACCCTAGCTACCCAACTTACGAAACTACCACCTACGCCGCTCCTGCTTATCCGGCTCCTGCTTATCCCGCTCCTGCTTACCCGGCTCCTGCCTACCCGGCTCCTGCCTACCCGGCTCCTGCCTACCCGGCGCCAGCTTACCCGGCCCCTGCTTATCCGGCTCCAGAGTACCCAAAACCCGCCTACTAAATTACTTTACGTAATTGTGTTGTTGTGTACAGTGGTTGTTACGAAGTCGCTAAAAATAAAGTTTTTGGAAAAAAAAAAAGAAATTGTGTTAGTCTTTATTTTGATGGCACTGTCCAGCTGTTATTCTAATAACTGTTTCTTTTTTATTTGATAACCAATATCTTTTTCAGCTTGTACTTTGGCTTCGTGGACATTCACAGAAATACTTCAGTTAATATGGCGTTCTCTCACAGTTCTCTCTTTTGATTGATGATGGCGACACCGTATTTAATATCTTTTCTGGGCAATTTTGTGGATAAAAGAAAAGAAATATAGCAGAAGTACATTCTGTCAAAGGTTAGCTTCTTGAATTTTCCCCAAAAACAAAATAGTGGAGTAAAAGTCGAAGAAAAAATCTACAGAAAATTGGAATATCAGTTGAATGTATTTTCAATTAATTTGTGAGATTTGCGGGTTTCTGGTTAAGCGAACTAAAAGAGGAGAGTATTTTCGGTCAAACATTCATTTGCCGTTGATTTACTATCAGGCGGGCTCATGCGATAAGTGTAACACAAAGAAAATCTTATTCGTACTGAATCTAATATGAACGGTCAACAGTTTGAACGACGCATTTTGTTCCGAGAATCAAGTCAATCTTACGATGCATATTTTTCGTAGAATTTACTGCTGTCAGGCTGGCATTATATAAATATTATTAAATAAATACATTCTTTCACTTCTTCTTTTAACAAAGAACTTTTGAACAAACAGTACAAGAGTTTTCAGGAATTGTGGATCGGTATGTACAGAAACATGCATACTACAAAATGTATTCGCTACAGAACTAGAAATCAAGCAAGAGAGTTAAACGACATGGAAGTTTTTCTTGACATTGAAAAAGCCTTTACGTCTCTTAAGGACAAAATTATTCGTTCATTCAAACGAACATACTAACCCGTCATGTATGCGCTCAGAAATACATATTAAAAACGGGGCCACATATAAAACAACTAATGGCTGAAATAAACGCTTACCTAGAGGTTCTACAGCGGTTCTTATAAAGAGTTATATAGGGATTCCTCTTATGTTTACATATAGCTTTTATGCTTGTATTGAACAGACCGAAGTTCCCCTCCCTCCCGAGACGTATGGCTAGTGCGCAAGACGAATTCAGCTTTATGTGTATCGTTACAATTTAAGTAATGCATACGATAACTTTCTAATTCTGAATTATTGTAGTTCAAGGCATAAACAGCAGAGCTTTAACGTCAGTGTCAAATTTTGTCCAAAGAATCACACTTGGTCTTAAGTAATAAATGTAAAACCCTCAAATTCTTATGGCCACAAATGAGAAGATACCATCGAAAACTATTATTTTAACCGGTAAGCTGGTCCGCAATAGCTTAAACGTAGGCTTGTGTGTTTTGTTCTTTTGTTCTCTTTTCTTGAAAACATGAGTGAAAAAAACTGGAAAAAGAGTAAGCTATCGTTCTACTGTTTTCCTCTGAACCTTCCAACATGGAAAGCTAAAACCGAGTGATTTTAAAGAGACGTGCTTTTGGATCTTACCAATACTTCAAAGACAAAAGTTACAGAACAGAGGCACCATAAAAGCTTGGCTCTACTATAAAGGCTGTGCATTGTTGTGCAGGTTACAGAGCACAGCAGTTGCGTCTACGTATCTAGTTCCATCGATATATAGAAGAACAGGTAGACGATTTATTCTAACTGTTGTAAACTTTGCAATTGGGTAACTTTCATTGTTTTCTTTTCAGCCATGTTGCCTTTTCTGATCTTGGCTCTTGTGGGCGCAATGGCATCTGGTGGCTACGTGCCACCGGCCAAGTATGATACCTATAAGCCACCCTCGTACCCATCTTATTCGTCGTCGTACCAAACAACCACATACGCACCGAAGTACCCAAGCTACGAGGTCACCACCTACGCTCCAAAGTATCCCAGCTACCCTGCTCCCTCTTATCAGGCTCCTTCGTACCCTGCTCCATCCTATCCCGCACCAGAGTACCCAGCCCCGTCTTACCCGGCTCCGTCGTACCCAGCTCCGTCTTATCCGGCTCCTTCGTACCCAGCTCCGTCGTACCCAGCTCCCTCTTATCCGGCTCCTTCGTACCCAGCTCCGTCTTATCCGGCTCCTTCGTACCCAGCTCCGTCGTACCCAGCTCCTTCCTATGCCGCACCTGAGTACCCAGCCCCGTCTTACCCAGCTCCGTCTTATCCGGCTCCTTCGTACCCAGCTCCATCCTATCCCGCACCTGAGTACCCAGCCCCGTCTTACCCAGCTCCATCCTATTCGGCACCAGAGTACCCGGCTCCAGCCTACCCTGCCCCAGCGTACCCAGCTCCAGCCTACCCTGCTCCTGAGTACCCTGCCCCTGAATACCCAGCGCCATCTTATCCCGCTCCTGCTTACCCATCCCCCTCTTATCCGGCTCCTGCTTACAAAGCTCCCGCTTATCCGGCTCCTGAATACCCAGCGCCATCTTATCCCGCTCCTGCTTACCCATCCCCCTCTTATCCGGCTCCTGCTTACAAAGCTCCCGCTTATCCGGCTCCTGAATACCCAGCGCCATCTTATCCTGCTCCTGCTTACCCATCCCCCTCTTATCCGGCTCCTGCTTACACAGCTCCCGCTTATCCGGCTCCTGCTTACACAGCTCCCGCTTATCCGGCTCCTGAGTACCCAGCGCCGTCCTACCCCGCTCCTGAGTACCCCGCACCTGCATACCCAGCCCCCGCTTATCCCGCTCCTGAGTACCCAGCTCCGTCATACCCAAGCTACGAAGCTACTCCTGCATACAAAAAAATGTACTAGGCCATTCACACTAAGTACGAATCCGTTTATACAACTTACGAAACAAGAATTTACAAGTTGCTGGCCAACCATTCCGAACACCTATATTGAAAGCCTGTTTTTTGCTTTGTTGAATAGTGTACAAAATGTGCTATATTTCTCGTGGTCAACTTGTAAAGTGGCTCTAGTCGCATTGTTAAATAAAACGTGTTTCCTACAAACAGGTAGTCCTTAATGAGAAAACGGAAAGATTTTTTATTAAGTTTCAATCGTTGCTTCCAAAAGACATGCGAAGAATATTTGGAAGGTACTGTACTGGGACTTCGACAACTTTTACATTCTAGAGCTAACACTGACATCTCTTCCCAATAAGCAGCGTATATTCGTACAAGGGTCAAGCAAAAAGCTTCAAGAAATGTAATGCTCTGCTTAAAAGGATTGAGCAGATATTTTCCATTGTGTGTTTCTTTCAGTATCATTTAGGAATAACTGCGCCGATTTCTAATGTCAAGAAAAACGTTTTTTCTTTTTTTTTAGAAAATAAAAATAAAAAAATAAAATTAGTAGGTGGTATAACTTCGAGGTTTTCGGCCATCGGGGACGTGGTTAACTTGCAACGTAAATCAGTTTTTGAGAATTTTATTATTTAAGTTACTCTACTGTACTTAAACCAGATAAGAACTTAGTTTAAGATCGAAGAAATATTAATAGGAAGATTCTTTTAGCTTAGCTATAGAGTTCGTATACATAATAATAATTTGCGGACGTTACTTTTGCTACCAAAGACGTTACTACAGATAACACAGTGAAACAGTTTACAACTTTTCAGACACATCCTTTTAGTCGCCGCAAATTACCCACTTCGAAGAACATCAGGACGCGAACAAAGAAGGTGATAAAACGCATATACCAGGCAAGTCTCTAGACATTTTGTCGATGATGGACAACTTGAAAACAGTGTTACTGGGTACGAAATTCCTAACGAACTTCTATTAGTGCTTTAAACGTATTACACTCGGTATTTGTCTCTTGCTACGACGTGAGTGTTCCTGTTTCCCTTGAAATATGCCAAAATACATTAAATTTGGCACAAATGTTGTATCACTTCAGCGTGGCATGTTTCCGCATGAAAACTATTGCCATACAATCGCGTGATTAACAACGTCAAGAACAAGACGATTTTCTTTATATTTTTCAACTCCGCCTTGTATTCGCATTTCAACAGTATTCCCAGTCTTGGTGTTCTCGCGGCCGACACGCAGCTGGGCATTTGGGTAAGGGTCCGCTCTCATGATATAAAGGTATACCAATAAAATCGTACCCTACTCTCTGCGTTGGAAAAGGGTGACTATTTTCAAACACCTCACAGCGATAGGCATCATGCCGAACCTAATGTGATGTAAAATTTTTAACAACGTAATTTAAGATATATCCCTAGCCTTACAATATCCGATTCACCGACGGCCGACCTTAGCAACTTCAGCATTTGTTGGTCCCAATCACGCTTCTTTCGCAATCCAGCTTTTTCCTTCATCTTCAAGAAAGACGTCCGTAATAGGTCTCTTTTGTCTCTATATCGCAAACGAGCTCCCCACATTCCTTGCCACCTTTTATTTTAGTGTCTGGCGCAAACGCTTCCTTATTTCATTAAGCATACCTCCCATTATGACGGCATTGTGAAAGGGGTGGTCTGCCATCGCGTGAAGCGTTGCATTCGTGGAGTGCAGCCAGTAGTTCACAGCTGCGGCTTCGCGTTCTGTTATCGCACTGTCCAAATCGCGCGATAGAAAAACATCTACTGTTGGATCGGCCATGGGCAAAAATCTCCACATCAATGAAAAAACCTTCTCGAGATTTTCTGGCACCACACTGCCGGATGTCGATCCCAAATCCTCCACATTACATAGGTCTACATGGTTGAAACGACAGTAAACAGGGCATAGATGGTCAGTAAACGCCGCATCCGTTGCGCCGTACCTGTGATAAATCCTCATAACCCATCCTGACAGGCAAATTTTAGGGCTACAGAAAGCTTTTACTTAATTTATAGTAAGAAAAAACACACCTGGATAAATTTGTGCGATTTGAGTTGCAATTTTTCCAAGATACTGTACATAACGTTCGAAGATCTCTGCGTTATTTACATCCCCTTCTAGGCTATATGAAACTACTCGTTGATGAGGGCCTCTATCGGTCATCGGCGATTGGCAAAGAGACTTTACTCCATAAGCTACGTCGGGTCGTCGTACAGTTTGACTTTCGTTACAAGAGCAAATAACCCCAGGTTCACTTTGTATGGCATCGCGGAGCAAATCTTGACTAGACCACTGAGAAAAATACGTTACAGTTGTGCACAGGAGAAGTACGACCAAAAATGTCAATTTTTTCCTCCGATTTGAGGCCATTCACTGAAATGAGGAATTTGCTGTGGAAAGACGGCGAAGTATTGCAATAATATATAATTTTTCTGTGGTGAAATTCTCGCGCGTTTTGTTTAGCCCAGGAGAGAAATACACACATTCATGACAAAAAAGTGAAAGCCGGTTAGTCCAAATGCGAAACTTTCGAAGTGGTTATATGTTGTACTCCACCAGAAGTTTGATCCGTTACAGAACGTCACACGAGGGTGAGAACTGGGAGAAGGACCTAAGGGTAAAAGGTGAGTCACCAATAGAACTAGCTCGAGGGATACGGAAAGATCGGTTTGAAACGGAAAGGGAATGAAACCAAGAAAAATGGTACCACTGTGTGTGAGATACTATGTCCCTTCGCGAACAAAATCCACGTCCCTTCGCTTCCTCGTTTATATAAAAATACATTCAGGTTAACTGCCAACAGGTGCAGGTGCGAACTAATTCCAGTTTTTTACTAGAGTAAAAGTGTATGGATTAGTTCCAGCATTAGTGAGACAATGAACGCTACTCGAATTTCCGTGGCCCAGACCTCAACTTAAACGAAAACCAAGGGTGGGAAGGGACCTGGACACCATGGATTCCTTCCGGATACACTACGTTTTATTAGTGCAGTACACGTATAAGGCTTCGCAAGCACTGCGTAACGGTGTGTGGATGAATTTCTATAAAACACGTTTCACGGATCATTGGATCCCTACATGGGACCTTTAGCTTGATGAATAGTAGGGTGAACAGGGTGCCTTTGAATAAAGAAACTAGCTTAAACGTATTTTTTTTTTTATAGATATCAGCAAGAAAGCGTTGAAGACCTTTTAAGTGAAACGCACGCTTGCTTTAGTGCATTTAAAAAGGCTCAGGTATTCGATTAAAAAAATCGCGTCGAACTGTACACTACACGTTGCTGGTGGCTTACACTTAATAAAGTACTCTGATATCGCAAATCAGAGATTCGTAGTGAGATCTTATGGTGTTTACTGAACTCGTTTTTTATAATATTGTAAAAATGCAGCCAAAGACATCACGGATTCCGGAAAGAATGGGGGGGGGGGGTGTGCTTAAAACCAGATAATTAAACCGATCCGTTTAGTAGCATACCCTAGGTAGTCAGTAGTTTCACTTGGGTCACTAATTACACAATAGGATATAACGATTAAGCTAGACGGTTTACCGACACGTGCGGCCGTGTGCATGATAAAATTTCTGCACATGGATGATAATGGCAACCGAAAACATGCGAACTCACGTGGGTGCACGATGTAAAAATTGTCGTGTTATGTTATCATTACATAGCACGTAATTCTTGTCCAGATTAGAACAAAGTCAGTAATAAGAGACGCTCTGTAAGCAAAAGGATACACTTTAACATCTCAATATAATACACTTATCTATGTCCGCTTTCACAACGTTGTTGTCGTCTTGAGCACTTGAGCCAAAATCCCCCTCACAAACCACAAAGGCCCTGAGGTTTATTTTTGTGTGTCTAGGCACAAGAAAGGGTTCGAACCAATAAAATCGCCTACGAAATGAAAACCGGGAAGTTCGAAAGCTTATTTCTCAGATGATTCAACATCAGATGGGCTGTACAGTACAGTTTCAAAATATTAGGGATAAAGTGCTCGAATGACACTTACATGCCCAGGCACCGTCGAAACCGCGGTGTGCTGGAAGGGCAGCGAAAGACCAGGAGTGTTTTCAGTATTGTCTGGACTTGCCTGTGCGCACTGTATCCCTTTTCCCGGGGGAAAAAATGGGACTGTAGACTTCTGTACGATAATTAGGGGTGTGTTCCCATTACACCATGGGAGAAAAACTCGACGGAAAAATATGACAAAACGAAAACTGCGAATATTCAACGTAAATAAGAGGAAGCGGTGCTAGCTTGGTCGGTAAAACAAACATTTGTCTTGCAATACAGCTTTTTCTGACTAAATGACTTGACAAAGCGAATTTTAATATATTTAATTTTATTTTCTGATGAATGGGTTCGTTGTCAAATCCAAACCGACTTTTTTTCAATTTTAGGTAATTTACCTACTATTGAGAAGCACTGTTGTGAGCTTCCTCCCTTTGTTTGGGATTTTAAAATTCAATAACAATTGTAGATTTGTAAGTAGATAACACAATGGATTTTTGATGTAGATAACTTGTGTTCGCGGATCGAAAAGTGTGATGTTCAACGTATGCCGATCTAGTTCATTAGAACAGTCGTAGCTAAAGAATAAAGTGTCCCTATTTTGCTTCGAAATTCGTGTACCAAGGTATGTATTCAATTAAAATAAATGTGGACACCTTAGTAGCGAAACGAATGTCGTTCATAATCCGTAATTTGTTCTCGTACTCGAAAAGAAATGAAATTCAATACGGACAATTACAAAAATAAATCATTTACCAGAAATATGAAAACAGTACACTTACATTTAATGTTTATGACCGTCTTCGGAATTTAACGCCACAATTTCACTAACTACTTTACTGACACATTGAACTTCGTTCGGTTCCTCTACCGGCAAGGGAACCTCTGTTGATACGGGATCTTCTACTGGCAAGGGATCCTCTGCTGCCACGGGATTTTCTGCTGGCAACGGATCCTTGACAATCCCACAGGCTTCTCTATGCTGTAGCCACCCAACATGATCATTAAACTTTTGTTGACAATTCGTGCAGTTCAACATGAGCTCCTCGTCGTCCTCAATATCGACAGTGCTGCTGTCGTCAAGATCGACAGTGTTATTGTCTTCGACATCAAACGTGGGCACCACAAGTCGATTTTGGCATTCATCGGCTTCTACATGTTGAGCGAGTATTTCTTCCGTATCAAAACCCGCGTGGCATGATTCGCATGTGTACTTCGGAGGCTCGGCTTTTTCTTCGACTTCCACAAAAGGTACTAGACAAATAAAGACAAAACCTTACAGTTATAAACACAAGCAAGCGTGCGCGAAATACCTTCTTCCTGAACTGAACCCCCCTCTTCTATCGAATCTCCTTCTTGTATAGAATCCGCCTCTGGCATCGAGTCACTTTCTTTTATGGTAACATTTTCGTCGATTGGATCCTCTTCCTGTTTCGTTACCCCTTCTCTAGCTGGACAGTCGTCAAGTTTGTGTTGCATGACCTCTTTCTTGAACCGAAACATTTTTCCACAATTGTCGCATGGAATATTTGGTTCCGCTACAAGAAAATAATAATAATAATGATAATGTATTAAAAAATAAAAATATATTTAAAAAATAAAATTATATTTAAAACACAAAAATTCGCATAAACATAAATAAATCGATTTTACTGTTTTTTCATGTAATAAACGTCCGTAAGGTTAGGATACTTAGTAAGTTTCTAAAGCCAGGTTGACAAGTGTGCTGTTCATACCTTCAGGTGCTTTGGGCATCAGCGAATTCACATATGAAATGCTGCAATTATGGACGTTCAGGAGATGCTTTCTCAAGGTACGTCGGTTACAGAGGACTTTATTGCATTCTGGGCAGGCAATGCGTTCGCAAGCGCCACTCTTGACATGTTTCTTCTGTTTTTCTTTATTGTAGAATATTTCTTGACATTTGGGGCATTTGTACTCCGTAAGCTTCTTGGGAGCCCGGACTTCTGAGATAACGAAAAAAAAATCCAACCAAATATATACAAAACGACATAGGGCGCATTTCCTCAATTTACTTGTGGCAACTTGTCCTTCACCAACAAGACTCTGGATTAGATCCTTGGTCAGGTTATGTGCCGACATTAAATGTTCTTTAAGCGTATCTACATTGAAGCAATGTAATCCACAACGAAAGCAAGTCGGTGTGATTTTCTTAGCAGCCCCACCCCTTATGTCTGGTTCGCAAGGATAGTTTCCTACTTTTTCACTCGTCTTGCCACCGTTTGAGCCACTGCCATTGTGGTAAGACGAGTCTACATTACTCGGAACCATGTCGTCATCTGTAAACAGAGGCAAACAAATCAATATAAAGAATTAAGTGGAAATAATGTTTTCTACCTTCTAGCACGATCTGGTGTTTACATTTCATGTGAGATTTTAACCCAACCCTGTACGTAAACCGTTGCTGACAAATATGGCACGCGAAGTTTTTCGGTTTGCAATCGTTTGCAATAATGTGGCCGTACGCATCTTCGGTTTTCACATACTCTTTGTTACATGTCCTACACGCCAAGTTGCCGTTTGCTGATAGCTTCAGTTTTCCTTCCATATCCTAGTTAAATTAAAGTAAATTAATAATGCAACAAAGTAAATTAATAAAATAACTAAACAGACAAACAAGCCAATACAATTTAAATTATAAAAAATAAATGGAATGTAAAATAACGAAATAAACAGACACAACAAAACAAGACTACTGAATCGTCTATTACCTTCGGTATCGGATCAGGTTGCGTCGGAGTGTCACCATAGTCTTCGGAACGACTGGATTTTATTTGTGATCGCGTCGTACGGGGTGTCGCTTGATCAATCTTTTCCAGAGTTAATTGTACATTATCCACAAAATCTTGTGGTTTTAGCAAAGCGATTTCAACCCGAGGCTGTTTGACAAACAAGGGCGTCTTAACAACCATTTTCCTTTTTTCAACTTTTGCGCTCTTTTGAGTTCCACTATGGTTGATCGATACTTGTGCTGCATCTACCGATACTTGCGAAGGACTACTCCAACTGGGCCTTCCACCGTTTGATCCCTCGGACCGCTGCAGTTCCGCAGGATTCTGATTCGCTTTCCCCTCACCGCGATCAATGATGATATCCAAATTGTTGAGCAGATCACCTAATGAAAAGTCCGGTGACGCGCCAGGGCTGTCGATTTCAACCATTGGGTTAGGAGCAACTCCAACTTTTGCTTTCTACAGTAACATTCAGAAGTAAGTAATTTTACAACATTTGTGCTTCGATGCAACTAAAACTAAAAAAAAAATAAAAAAAAGAAAGATAATAATATTTTGATATAAAACGTATTTTACTGGCTTGGGTCCCGGTTTGCCTTTCGGTTTCTTCGCGAGCGACTTCCCTTGCGCTGAAGCAGGAGCCTTTCCTTTGCTAGAAGAAGGACCAGGATTAATGTTACCCTGCATGTTAGCAGCTGAGACGGCGTTAGAGCCGATATGGAATGCTACGTTAGCCGGTGACGACATGTCGTTAGAGGTTAGTGCCATATTGGCATTAGGCTGGCCAAGGCCAGTAAGCGAGGAATTGGACGCAAATTGGTTGGAGGTAGACGGTCCAAGAGTACGCAAGGAAGAAAAGGAAGGCTGCTGGGATAAAGTGTTATTGCCGGTTTGGGATTGTAACAAATGCTGAAGAAGCATAGAATTGTTAGATGGCTTCAGAACGTTGGAACGACTTGGATCTACGGCTTGGAACGGAGAAGTCAAGCTAGGTGTTTTTTGGAAGGGTGCTGCATCTTGATAGATGCCAGGTGAATGAGTGACGTTTGGGGGTCTCGGATTGCCAAAATGCTGGAGCATTATGGTATTCGTCGTGAAGTCTGTATTGCGTTGCATAAAAGGGTACGCATTGCTAGGGTCGCCGTTAGAGATGCAGAGATTGTTGAAGACGCCAGAGTTGCCGAAGGAAGAGAATGTAGACGACGCGTTTGAGTTTTCAAAACAATTGATCCCGAACGATTCTGCAGCTTTCAGGAACGGTGTCACGTCGTTGATCTCGAGCTGGACGCGTCCACAGTACATAAACTGAACCATGGCGTGAAGAACTTCGAACTTGAGCTCTTTGAAGGTTATGACAATGTTTTCGGAGAGTGCTTGGCTGACGAGGATTTTCTAGAGAATAATAGATGATTAGAGATAACGCTTTACACTGCACTTGTAGCTGGTATTATTTGAGGTTTTGAATTTCTCAATCGTCTATAAGCAATGATTAGTGAAGTTTGGACGACGGAAGAAGGTTGCTTGAGGATTTTGGGAGGTTTTGACAACACAGATCGTAACATAGTAAGTTAGTGAACAAAAAACGTGACACTTACTCGAAAATATGGGCTACAAGCACTCAACACAAGCCGATGAGCACGAATGCTTCTTCCTTGGCAGGATAAATTGACATCCACAAAAATGCTATTCTCCAGAAATGGAAACAGGAAGCCCATTATTTGATTGTAATGCTCTTTCCAATGAAGCCAAACGCGCTGAGTGTCTGCCATTGTAAGAAAATCAAGATTTCTATAGTTTAACACCTGTGTTTTTGATGATGGCTTGAGTTTACGTTCGTCAAGAAGTAACGCACACCCTAAACACGCAAACAAGCGTTCTATTGACCCGCATACCGTTTGAGGGAAAAAGATATTCACATTGCTATTTCCACGCAACTCGACGCTACTACTGCTTCGACTTTACATCGAGTCATTGTAAAAAGACAATGAATTTCTTTACAAACCACGCTTTATGCCTCATTTTGAACAGTGAACCACGATCTAATTAGATTATTTTAATTATATTGATCTTATTTCCGCAACTTAATAAATGATTTTACTACAGTAGTATACTACAGATTTTACTACTTAATTTGGAATAGCCTGCCTTTATTCCTAAATATCCCTTTTGCTAAAACACGTAAAATTACCCAGCAGAAAAACAAATTTAAGGCTGACACATTCTTTATTTTGTTTTGGAATTTGATAATTGCCCATATTCACCATTATAAAATTAAAATTTCTGAGAGGAGTGAGGGTTAAACCCTTATTACTCCTGGGGTAAGGGTTGTAAACGCGCGACTTTCCCTTTCAGCGAAAACTTAAAGCTTATTTTACAAAAAGACTGCATTACTTTGCGATTATTTTTTTCTGCGTAAATCGCAATTCTTGTCGAAGAAAGAATCAAGCATATTTGGAATTTCTATTGAATTTGTTTACACACTGTACAGTACAGGATTGTCAGTAAACGCCTTGTGTTGAAATAAATAGACTGTTGTTTCTTAGTTAGCTGAAGAAGACACCTTGTCGACTAAAGCTTTCTTTCCAAAGACTCAATTGTTTTTCCGCATGAATAGCATGGCTCCAGAGCACCGTGAACAGTATCGATATGCCCTACAAAAATTTAGTTTACTAAACTGTGCCAGTTTACGTAAACTGTAAGTATATATAATAGAACTTATTACCAATAGAAACTTATGAGTCAAATGATTATGGTACCTAATGATGTAATTGCCGATATCGAAATTTAGAAATCTACGATTAAACTCCTCGATTTGTTAAAAACTGGTAACTATGCCTAGTTGAGTGAGCTTTTCGATAAAAGTAGAGCTACATTTAGGATAGAATTGCGAAATATTATAATATTTTTCCGATATATGTTTTGCTTAAGCTTACATTTGTTTTTGCGTGTGTATTTTTATCTAAAATATTTACGTTTCTTTCCCGAAGCCTTTGATTTTGGAGGCCGAGATTTTGGGTTTAAAAGTGTTAAACGCATAGATAACTCCGCTTAACTTATAAACCTAATAGTGAAATGGTACGTGACACTGAACGCAAAATCAATTAAAAACCTATAAGAATACAATTGACCACCATTTGCAATTTTCATACCCGCCCAACACTAAATTGCTTTGACCGTAACCAATCGGGAAAAAAGCCTTCGCTTACGCTGTTCGGGTGTGTGTAACGAAATCACCTTGCGCCCTAAGAATACCCTTCCTGTCATACGAAAGCTTGACTGTTACGCTTCCTTTGTGCGCCTTTTAAAATCGAAAATCACTACAAAACTAACACCGCCCTTCTTATAAAAGGCAACAAAGTACCCCGTAACGACAGTTTTCAAATCAGAGCAACTACTGCTTCTCCAAAGTGCACAATGCAAGCTCTTTCATTTCTGCTCATATTTGCGTTGTTTGTGTCGGTGCAACAAGTGTTAGCCGGGCGACTACGTAACAGATTTCAAGGGCTGACTAAAAATTTCAGACTTCCTAATTCAGCGTCCACCAGTCAGAATGTTACGGAATCAAGCGGTGACAGACAAGAACGACGTAATAATATTTATTTAGGAGTGAAGCCTTCGATCTTTTAATTTGTTTTTCAGTTTTATCTCTTTTTACTGTGGTAAGATTCAATAATGGCCAATGTACTGGCCTAAGCGGCTATAATGGAACGTGCATGACAACCGCAGAATGCAGTGCCGCCGGTGGTACGGGCTCAGGTTCTTGCGCGTCAGGTTTCGGAATTTGCTGCATCTGTAAGTATTGCCTGCCTTAGTACGAAGCAAATAGCTGCAAAACAGTTGCAATATTTTCCTAAATAATAGAGAGAAGACGATTTATTTATGCTTGTTTAACAGTTACGGTTACGACCTGTGGGCAAACGGTGAGCCGCAACAATACGTACTTTCAAAATCCTGGAGGAGTTGGAACGTCTTACACAAATTCGGGACAGTGCCTCATAACGATACAGAAATGTTCTTCCGATGTCTGCCAACTTCGTTTAGATTTTCTCACGTTCAGCATCTCCCAGCCGGAGCCTCAAGACCAAAAATGTGCATTGGACATATTCACGACATCTGGTGCTTCTAACAGCATTCCACCTATTTGTGGGGAAAACTCAGGACAACATAGTAATACTTCGCAAAAATATTCTAGTGTAACAGTCAAGAAAGCGTGTTCATTCTTTACATAGTTTACCTCGATATGACAATGGGACAAAATAGCTGGTCGCTTGGCTTTATAACAGCCGGAACCAACGTATCTCGTAACTGGAACATACGAGCGACTCAAATTCCTTGTGATAGTCGTTTAACAGGTATCTTCATACGAATTATTCTTAATCAGCTATAAAGATTCCTTACCATGAAAATAGCACCCGATCAATGCCTCCAGTACTACACAGAAGCTGTTGGCACAATCAGCAGTTTTAACTTTGCTCCTGCTGCGTTATCCACAACTTCTTTGCCCACTGGACGTCAATTGTCCAACCAGGATTACCTCATCTGTATTCGCAAGAATCAGGTAAAATTATCTTAATTTAAACTATGCCCAATGCTGAGCTGAATTGATGTTAAACCTTGTGGTTGAAATAGGGGTTTTGTGGAATTGGTTATACAGCTTGTCAAGATACAACCAACACGAGTCCGATACAATCATCGTTTACGGTATCAGCTTATGCAGGAAGCAATCCACCCGTTGCATACACTGATAATAGTTGTACAAGTGATTGGCTTACTATTCCTTGTGCTTCCAATATCATGAATTCTCCCAATCTTTCTGACGGATCGTCCTGCGTGAATAAACTTTGCGGGACAGCTTTCAGTGCAATGAATGGCGTGAACACAAGCGGACCTGTTTACAGTAATATCTTTTTACTCGTAAATTAAGGGTTAAAATTAAGACATCATTGTACAACAGGTTATAGTGCACCTTTCGAATTGCGCTTCCATTCTGACACTTACGAAGCCACTCTCTTCGAGGGAGCGAACATGGGTTTCTGCCTGAATTATGTCCAGCAGCCGTGCACAAGTCTGGGGTAAACATCAAACCTTGAACGTTGTCTCTCGGTTTGTTGATTATTAAAGTTTATTGAATTTCGTTATTTAATAGTTTGCTGTTATCTTTGTTGTTATGCTTTTAAATACATATGTTACTGAAACGGATGGAATATGATCAAGTTATTACCAGTTTCACCTGGCAATTTCACCTCAGTTTAGAAGTACACACAATTTATAGATGAATTAAGAAAAATTCAGTAGAGGGTAAGATACAAGGAAGAAGTGTATTTCTCACAGCAGAAAATGAGGAAAAGGGGATAACAAGGATCGCGAAGAGCAAGAACTTTGCAGAAATAAAATGTGCCTATGTGATAAGATATAGTAAACCATATATATTAGAGCAAAATAAAGCACCTGTCATTTTTAAAAGGATAACAAAATGTGGAGAAAGGGAAAACTTGGGACTCAAAAGAAGAGTAGATTATCAAGGGAGAAAGAAGTTAATTTTACCTTGCCCGTAGAGAACAAGGAACGTCTTTGTGCACCCATGAAACACAAGTCCAGTGTACACTACGGAAAATTACTAAGTGCTCTTTTGTCTTGTTTTAAATTAACCACTTTGGAGGTGCTGCGACTGGTATAATTTCTCTTAAAATTGAGTCTGCCTAGGTATAAGTTGCAAATCGTTGTCAAAGAACTATAGTATCGTCTGGCAGCAACTTACTTCCTCTTTAAAAATGGTATACCAATACTTTTTTGCAATGGCTTTCAATTTTTTGGTCGCCAAGATCTCAAACAAAATTCTAAATACACTCCTATATCATACGAAGGGGAAGCTATAAGCAGTGTTAAAGCATCCAATATACAATACAATTTCTTTGTGAAACAATTTGAGTTTGGGGATGTATAATTCCTCAAAGAACTTGGAGGAAAAAAAGTTGGTTACTTTTTCACAATTGTTACTACAAAGTTCTTACAAGAAAAAATTCCAAACACAATTTGAAGCTATGCAAATAAAACAAGTTTCCATAAACACGAACTGTACTGGACCTTATTTGCAATTCTCAAGCATTCAAATAATACGCCGAAAAAAAAAAAATTCAGACTGCAGCAGCTACCGCAAGTTGCCCCTTGGTTTATGAATAAGGATTGCCGTCAACAGTGTTTAGCTAAAAAGGGTTTATCTCAATCTCGCTCCCTCTCTTTCGCTCGTTCTCTTTCGCTCGGTCTTGGGCACCGAAGACAGATTAGGGACGCTGAAGGGTAGTTGCCGGCAGTGATCTTCATAAATCCTACAAGAAAGATAATTTATTTGAAAGACTTGAACAAGCTGACTTATGACACAATACGTAAAACTAATGAAGATGATTAAAGATGAGGTAAGACAGGTAAAGTTTATCAATATAAGATAAAAATACAATAATAAATAGTAATACAAATAAATAAGATAAATAAAATAAGAGAAAGGTAAATAAGACAAATAATAAGGACAGGACCGGGTAAGCTTACTAGTTGTTGCATGAACAGTGTCTAAGCTTCAACGGGCTTCTTCTTGTCCTTCTTCTTCTTCAAGAACGAGGGCGTCCTCAACCCGGATTTCTTCTTCTTTTGATCTTTCTTCGGGGAATCTTCGGAGGCATCTCGAGCTGACGATTCGTCCCGAGAGCTCTGGGAAACGGTGCTATGAGGATTGTCAATATCATCGCCATTGACCGTATCTCCGCCTATTCGGCAGCATCCACGTTTAAAAAGTGAACAAATTTATTGTCAAAAATGGATTAGAAAATTATCACAAGCGGAACATTGAGAATCACAAAAATCACTCAAGACCAACGGGATTAGCCAAAGCTCCCTACAACAAACCCACCACAACCTGGACGCCCCTTAACTTTTCAGAAAAAGCAAGCCAACATTCTAACGAAGGTGCACACGCAGCGGCGATCTTTGCCTAATCGGCAAACAACGGCATTCCACCACCAGCTCAAATCTGTTAGTCCCTTTCAACCGATTTCTAGTATCCATAACCAACCGGGGAGATTCTAATTCGGCCCAGTGCACTTTCAAAATTTCTGTGCTGGTTAAATGCTCGTTAGTAGCTGGCATTTCAGGCTGCTTTCCAAGCAAATCTTCGGTGTCACGTTCGTCTTCAAATTTTAAAGTAGACGATTGAGAATCGCATTCCAAACTTTCAAACCATTGCTCCACCCCTTCAAAAATAGGGAGGGTGCATAGAGAATCTGTAGTGAAAAGAAAAAGGGAAAAAAGAAAGGCGGTGCGGAACAAGGAAAAACATCACATGCCTGAAATGATAAACCAACGCAAAATTCCGTGCATCGGTGCATAGAAAACTTATAGTTGGGTGCCTTTGGTGTATTTGGCAACGAAAGGAGCAAACCCTACCTTTGCTTCGCCGTTTGTCGCGTCCCAAGGACCAGGAACGACGCTTATACCAAGCATCGGTTGACCCTAACGAATCCCCGCGACAATCCCAAAACAAACAAAATTCCAATTAAAGCAAACATAACAAAAAACAGTCACAAGATGCAACATACACATTCAAACTCCCAGAAACCACTTCCATACTCCCTCATGCACACTACTTAACCCCCCCCCCCCTCCCCTCGATGGCTAAGAACGCCTTAACTTACCCTTATTGGGCAAACGAGTGGATGCAGATCGTTCAATGCTGGTTTCAGGCGTACGAGCCAAATCTTTCGAGTTTTAGAAGAGTACAAGAAACAGATCCCGATGCAGATTAACAAACCGAAACGAAAAAACAAAGAACGAGAACATGTAAATCAACGACACATGCTTAATACAACACATGCCACAAACATAAAATAGTTCAACAATGTGTTAATACCAAAGAGCGATGTATGTTAGGAACTCGGACGTTAACAACCCCGCGTGACATAACCACAACGTTCATGGCAGCTTGACATGTGAGTTAAGATGTTACGCACGGTTTAGTACGAAAACTACCATTCAAGTATTAGAGCAGACACAGAGACCCATTAGCTCTTCAAGGCTTAAACTGACACGGAAACATTTTTTTAGTAAAGTCCTACTTTTATATCGCGATTGCGTTATAGTTTACCATAAAAAACTACCTAAAAACGTTAATTGAAGTTCTCCGCAATTAGACCTTCTTTCTGGGCTAAGAGACATAAATAGAGCGTAACGATAAAAATGATTACACTGCAAACTTCACTGATTTTAATAGTGAGCAAAGTAGTAACAGTATACTCACGCAAAGGCTTACTTTTCAATGCCAAAGCAAACTTTACCAAACTTTAAAGGTAATTTCTTACTTTTCTGTACATAATTCATTTTTTGTGTTCCTAGTAAGTTCTAAATTATTTAAAAAATCTACCCCTCTTCGTCTTTAATTTAATTTATATTTACATTTTTCTACGGATTTCATATCTTAATGTAGCGTCAACATTCGCTTCTTGCCGTTATTT
Organism: Triops longicaudatus; assembly: GCA_022885665.1. Lineage (NCBI taxonomy): Eukaryota > Metazoa > Arthropoda > Branchiopoda > Notostraca > Triopsidae > Triops > Triops longicaudatus. The sequence continues at coordinate 1,766,528 of JAGQDJ010000202.1, forward strand.
GTGATTTCTGATATCCCCCATTGAGTAAATTAAAGGAGTACACGGCACTACAGCATCAGATACATCAATTGAACTTGAAATAAATTTATGTATATAAAGTACATAAATTAAATTTTCCTTATTGTACTATAACATTAATATCGAATATTCCGTGTCAGTTTTACCCTTTTAACTGTTAGTAACAAGAGACGTGGCACAACAATGCGTAGATTTCTTATAAAAATTGCTTGAACTAACCGTCCTCGGGCAGAACGTGGCGTTCGACGCGTTCTGCGCTGGGAACATTACGTGTTTCCACTGTGAGCATTTGCCTGGACGGAGTGGTTGTTCGCGAAACTAAGCGTAAGGAAAATTAGAACTCCCACCTCATTTTTATTTTATACTAAAATTCTTTTCAGAAGCGAACCCCTGCTAGAAACCTTACTCATGCTAATAATACTCCACCACCTCCTACTCCCAAAAGCTTTTTTTCTTTTGCGTATCTTACCTTTCTATTACTCTCGAAAAGGATTAGGAGTTATTCCTCACAAATAAATTATTCCTTGATATTTAGCTTTTTATATTAATTTAAATTAAGCTTACCTTCTTCTTCTGCTTCAGCATCGAAGTCTGAAGTGGGAGATTTGGGTGGCGTAGGTGAAGCTGGCGATAAAGCCAAGTTCTTCTTGGGGGACATGGGTGGTAAAGTAACCGGTTCTGCCACCAAAGGTTCCACCTCTGGACCACGCGATACGACCACTTCTTCCTCTAACCGTTCTGGTAGATCTTCGGGTTCGCCCTTCAATTTCCGGTCCACCGTGCGCTTGTATTCTTCCAATTCTTGGTCAGAGACGCCGTCAAACGGGTTTTTCGCGTACGCTGCTTTGTATACATTAGCATGATGTTGGAAATCTCGCTGGATAATGCCCTTAGACGCTGCGCCCATCAGAACAACGTGGTCCCCGGAGACGCTCATTTGGGCATCCTAAAAAATTTAAAACTTAACAATCTGTCTCCAATCGAATTTTTCCCGCATATTTTGTTTTAACATACCTGAAGTGCTTTAGCCTGATCCCATGTTGCGCCTTCCAAAATTTGGGATTGGGGACCGGCGCTAACGCCACCTTTGCGTCTGTTTTCTTTGATCTAATTCAAATAAACCATAAATAATTCCATTTCGCATTTAATTTATTTAAGCAAATTATTTTTCTTTTTTCTTTTCTTTTTTAAGTGTTTATTTTTATTAATTGCTTAAGTCTTCAGTTCCTTTATATTTTTTTCATTTATTTATTTTTATTGTATATTTTTTATTTTATTTATTTTTTGCTGAATAATCTGAAATTTCATACCATCTTTTGTTTCTCCTTAAACTCTTTGGAATTGGTGTTCAAGGGCACGAACTGGTGAACGGATTCGAGTTTCACTGGTGTAGAGTGCGTCGGCGATCCATCGGGAACCCACTAATTTTTTCACACAACCAAGAAAAATCCAATCAGCCCAAATGTGTCTATCCTACAATGCTTCCGTGTTCTAACATTCTTTTGCAAAGGGTTAGATGTTATACTAGAGCAGGAAACCGCACCCATGACACCCCGCTGGGGACAAACACAAGAAAATGGCGTGCAAGAAAAAGGCGCTTTTCTCGTTGGTAAGCAGATAGCATTACTTTGCGTCCAAAGGTTTCTATTAGTAATTAACACACTTTAAACCCCTGTTTTCCCAAGCCATGTTCCTGCGTTTGCCGAAAGCGGTGTATTTGTCATCAAGCCATACACGGTTCAAAAAGGTATGTGGGCGTTACGAATACCGTCAGAGAAATTCGTTATCAATAATACCAAACAAAAGTATCAAAAGCTACATCAACTTCCATGCACTTGTCTCCATTTAAAAATAAAATGAGGAAATCCATCAAATCACACATGGAACGTTTTCACAAAACTGGCTTTCTTAGAAACGGCGTGGCAAGTTAGAAATGACTACGATTTTGGGCGGGAAAATCTCGGGAGAGCTGCCAAAGAAATCTAAAGCTTGAATCTTTCACTCTTTCAAGGATAAAAAACGACTAAGAAGTAGGGCAAGATCGTAGATTCTTTTGTCGCTGCCGAACATGAGATAGCTCAAAAGCGACTCGCTTTGGTTCAGACTACATAAAAAACGATAAAAGCTACACGAAACCGGTGAAGCCTTTTCGCCGTTATAAACCTAGCTTTACTTTGCAGATTCGTTAAGTAGACTCAACAATCTCTAGTTCTCTCACTAGGCCCAAAAGGTCTCTTGCGTGAAGCGTTTCGAGGTATCACTCTTTGTTCTCGACAGTAATGACTTCTACCTTTGTGATTTTTTTGGGGTCCGGACTACCCGTTTCAAGCACTTCCACTTTCTGGTACACGTTGGGCGAATTGATCCAGCGACTCTTGTCTCCACCGCGTTTGCCTTCCAAGTATTTACGCAAAGGACTGCAAAAAGAAGGAGATTATTATTATAGGAAACATGAAAGAACACTAATGGACTGCCTCAAAACAAGAACCCCCCACAACAAAAAACATTCCGAGTCACAAAAGAATGTCAGTCAAACGAAGAATCACAAAATTTTTACAAAGGTTTATAAAGTAACAAAAATTTCTAAAAAAAATTTGCAAAAAGATCCACGTTTTGATCATTCAATTTTAATTAAAAAAAGTTACAAGCTGGTGCTTTAACGCCTAAATAATCTAAACACGCAAATATTTGGATTGACTTCACAAGAAACTCAATACTAAAGTTCAAGTTTTATCCCAATTTTGTTGAATTTTCGTAATTTTAACACGAAAAACTGTATCTGCGCGAAAAACTCAAATTTTCAATAAATCGTCCTTGCCATTCTCGTCTCCAAAGTTTTTAATAATAGAAAAAAAAGACTATTTACCTATTTTTGTAGAGTTCATCTTCTTCAATTAAATAGCCATAGGAAGACACTGCAGGGGGAACTTCCACATCATTTTTCGGTCTGGGTGGCTCGTTTTTGACGACAGGCTGACGGTAATTGTATCCGGTGCGATAGCCCTGCAGGAGAGCAAAAATTAATTCCATGTTTTAGATAGACATAGTTTTCTTATTTGATTTAGACTTACAGCGTTATCCAAAACCCGCATGTAGGCTTCAAATTCCAATTCCCCACTCCTCCATTTCTTCTCGCGTCGCGTGGTTCCTTCTTCTTTCTTGGCTTCTTCCTTTTTGCCCTCTTCCGCTGTGGAGTCGTCCAACTTGATACCTTCCATTTTGGAATTGACACCTCCCGCTCCTCTCTTGACACATTCGAGCGTACGGCGCCTGGCTTCCTCTGAGACCAGCACCAAATTTTCAATACCTACAGGCATCATCTTGACTTGCATTTCGCATGCCGACACTGTGAACATGGTTAAGATGAAGGCTTCCTCAATTGTTTCACCGCAAGCGACCAAACCGTGATTTCTCAACAGCATAACCTATAGAAACAAGATCTGGATATTACACTTATAGTTCCGAAAATGCATCCCGGTTAAAAATAACTATATATTTTTATTTTATTTTTTTAAAAAATAAATAAATAAAAAATAAAAGAACATTTACAGAAAACAAAAGTTTACCTTGTTAACTGGTCCCAAATTACGACCGATCAATTCACGTTCGTTATGGTCTACTAAGATTCCCTGGTAATCATGGTAACTGACGTCACCAATGATGGCTGCATTCTGGCTCAACGGAAGCAAACCGCATTTCATGGCCGACACCTACACCCACGAAGGAACAAAACCTCTCAGAATTGTTTACAAAAAAAGAGAAGGAAGGAGAAAAGAAAACAATGCTTACCGCGACAACGTTGGGCAAGTGAATATGGATCACGCACTTGATATCGGGACGGGCTGCGTGTACAGCGGAATGGAGCATGAAACCGGCCACATTGACTCCGAAGTTGGTAGAACCAGGCTCGATAACATGACCTTGCATATCGACTTTGACAAGCGACGACGCCGTGATTTCATGGTACATCAGACCAAAGGGATTAATCAAGAAATGTTCTTGATCTTGGTTCAAACGAACCTACATGAAAAAAAGGAGAAATAATAATAATTAATACTAGAAAAATACGTGTGAAGGTATGAGACACTATTTACGGCGAATTAAAGGATAAGGATAACAGACGCAAGTCGACATCGATCATGCGTATTACAAAAAAAAAATAAAAAAAAAAAATTCTGACACCAACGCAAACTACGCCACAAGAGTTGCTACGAGCAACCTTCATTCCTAAGTAAGCTGCGGTCCCATTTGACGAATAATCATTTTTTAGCTATAGTAATTCCTTGATATTACTTGGTTTTCTATCTCTCGATAGTGATTCTTAACAAAATTGCTAAAAACGATCGTAGTTATTCGGCAAGGGAGATCGCAGCCTAAGAAAAAAAGGGAAAAAATAAACTTATAAAACAAGCAAAATTTCTTTATAACGAGCATCCCAGAAAAAAAAAACGTATTCTGTAAAACGTATTCCGATTGCTCAAGGCGTTCGTCTCAGCGAAATTCTATTGCCGCAAAAAATCAAAAACAAAACAGCAGAAAAGAGCAAACGTAACTACACAATAGATATTCTTTTTCCAAACACAAGAAATGCGGGTCGAATTCCCGCTTCTTTAGGATCTCAAGTCAAAATCGGTACGTAAAAGGATCCTGGGAAAGAATTTTTTCGTGCTTATCGTGACAAAAGATTCTCTTTCATATAAGAACGGCAACAACGAAAAATCTCATTCTTTCTGAAAACATTATACTACACATGACATAGTAATAGCCACGTAACTAATTTTAAGTATTTACATGAAATCTTAAAATATGTCTTCAGTTTAACGCAGAATCCTTCCCAAATTAATACAAAGAATAAATTCAGTAACAACCCACTACACAATAACAATAGTAAATGAATATACCACTCGTTTCTTACCGTTTACTGTTACTAATACAGTAAAATTTCGGTAAAAAGAACGCTTTTTTAACGCACAATCACAGTAGACTTTTTTCTACAACAATGTGAAGCTATTTGTGGCAGTAGGCGGGTTATAAAATCCCCAATTAAGAAAATGTACAAAAAGATTTTCTGACAAAACGAACTTCGAATATAATGTTTTTTTTTAATTTATTTATTATTATTTTTGGGGGTGGGGGGTCCGGGGATGTTTGTTATAACGAGATTCTACCGAACTAGTTTAACTGAAGTCCGTGAAGCTAACGTTTTCTTATGTACAGCTTTATCAGATGAAACGATCTTTCAGGTAGACTCCCCAATGTTCTTTTCACTATCGTTTGAAAGAATGGTATACATCCCAAGCTCTTACACAGCTATAAACGTGAAAATGCGATTCTCAATTCTATCAACGTCTTATACCCTGATTACGCCTTATCTCGTCAATTAAAGACTTTACAACACTGATAAAGTCGTTTCTTCCCCCTGGGACTGAATCCCAGGGATCCGTGCTACTTACCGTAATGTGATTATAAATGCTCTCGGTCCATCCGAACAAATCCACTAATCGGTACACGGCTGCCAATTTACACCGCAGTTGCTTTTCGCCTTTGGCAAAAGCCAGATTTTCCACGCCGCGGATGTCATTGATAGGCAAGACGCAAGTCCCGCCCCTTAACACCGAACTCCACGAGCCTCCGCTAACTGCTCCACCACGGATCCCACCGGGTAAACCCATCATATCCGAGAGCTGCTGCAAAGCCACGGCAGCGTTCCCGTAGCCTTCTTTGAGTTGGTGTTCGACAATGCATTCCAATTCTTCACGGAACATGCGACTCCCCATCATTGCCTCGACGCGTTTCCGGCGCTCCATATCGCGCACATCCTGCGTGGTACCGAAACAAATCATCATCACTCCCTTTCCTTTTAATGTCTTTTTCTTCCTCTTTTATTACGTATCATTTCTCAGACAATCAAAAGTTTAACTTAAATACAAAAAAAAAAAAAAAATAAACTACACAAAAAATAATAAAACAAATGGTTCTAAGATCGTTGGCAAGACCTGATCTAGTTTAAGTGAATAATGACCACATTTGTATGTGAGAGAAAATACAAAACACGTGAAAAATAAAGTAAATCAAATAAGAACAAGTTGGCTATAAACAATAAGTAATAGTATAAACAACTTAACAGAATGTGACAAAAATCTGACAAAATTTACCGCATCAATATCAGGTGGGCGAAATTTCTTTTGCTCATCTTCGTCAACAGCATCTGGGTTGAATTCTTGATAGCCGTTTTGCTGCTCTTGGGAAGGTTCGGCTGCCATACTATCCAGGAAAGATAAATGAATAACAACCATTTAATTGTGCCTCGTTACCAGTTGGCTCGAAACCTGACATCATGCGCAAAATGAAAAGAAATTATAAAAATATGCTTTAAAAAAGGGACCCCGCCCTTTTAACCGACCCAGTCACGAATTAGCCCCTTCCACACAAATGGCAGCGGTCGGTCAATAGCCCCTTGGTTCGCTAAAAATGTCATGTTGTTTTGGCATACTACTATGCAATCCTTCGGCAGTGTAGCAGACATCAAACGTCGATATTCATACAGAAAGATTGGTACAACATAACTGCAGCCAAGCGTAGACTGACCAACTGGCATTAGTCCATGGCACGTTTTCGGGTCCAGTACATTACAGTACCGCGCCGACAAATCCTGGGCAAAAATTCTGCCGGCTTTTCCTGGTCGTCCATGTTTTTCTCAGCTGTGCTCCCTTGTCCCTTCACATTCTCTTCCCCTCTTCATTTTTCTCCCCAGCTTCCTTTGCTTAAATTACACGTATTTTTAGGCCTGACGTCACCTGGTGGCTTGTGTCCTACTCTCTCTTCTCCTGTATTCGATCCACGAACTTAGATTATTTACCATTCTAATCCTATAAAACGTCCCCAGCCGTCCGTTAAAACCAGCTCATCTCTCGTCCGAACCTTAAGATTCCCTTCATCTGACCCCCATTGTTTCCCTAATTCACTTCTAAAGAACGCATCAATAATGCATTTCGTTCACTGAAACTGTCTACAACTTTAATCAAGTGCGTTGCCTAGTTACACACCCCAAATATAACCAAGCAATACGCAAACAATGGAACTTCCAATTCTCCCCACACACCTTTAATCACTGACTGATCACTTGTCAAGTAGAGCTATTTACCAAACCCTTTCATTTGAAAATCTCCGAGATTACTCAAATAAATGTCTACTATTTTTTAAAAGAAAAAACACATGTGCTAGAATTTAGCGGACGTCTGTAGGAACAGAAAGCTTTCATTCAGTGCCTTTCAGCATTTTCACAGTTTAGGGTAAAAATCTGGCTAAATATAGGTTCTAAAAAGCATTCCCTAAGCGTTTTCCATACCAAAACGAGGAACTGAGGAAATAGCCTTGATTTTCACCTCGTGCCCTTCAACATTGCCGATCATTCACCGTGCATATACCTGCCAGGCAATGTTTCGCGTCCCTTAAGCTGACCAACAATGAATCAGAGCTCTCAAATTGGTTCTTTCCGTTGCACGTAAGAAAGGGATTGGTAACTTGAAAAGTAAAAGCGAGGGCAAAACAACTGTAGCCCTAGTTTGCGCACAACGATGCCGTTTTCGCCTCAAAACCTCAAACTCGAAGGTTTAACCTGTCGAAAAGAACCAATGATGCAAAAAGCTAGAGTTTTCGCAAGAGAGCAGCTAAACCTGGTTGGTCTGCATTCCTTTTGCGGTAAAGGCAAAAGCCGCGTGGGTAGTCCGTGACATTTTCGAATCTTTTGCCTTGGAACACACGTTGCAAAATCGGGAAATAAACGAGCGCGTAGGCGAATGAACTCTCGAGATGACTGCGGCGTTGTAGCTGGATTAACGGACTCACATGTATTCATAGTCGTTTGCCAGGAACGCCCAATTAGGAAGCTTGTCACATTAACAAGAAAGAAAAGAAGAATACTTTGTGGAAAATCACGCGAAATGAGCCAGAACCGGTTCTGTAGCGGCTCTTCTGGGCTTCAATGATTCGGATTGTATGATACACCATGACAGGATATTCTATAACAACTTATCTGGCTTTGCCACCCTACCTTTTTTTTCTAGGAAGCGCAGAAACGCCGATTTGGCTTAAAATTCCACTCGTCACTCACAAATAAAATTTCAATAAAAATTCCAAACTACGAACGAGACGATTTAAAGGTACAAAGTTAAATTCTTAGGAACGCGATTGGTCCCGTTATATTGTGGTCCAATTGGTTCAGTGAAAGAGTTTGAAGCTACGCAGAAAGAAGTTGTGGATAAATTTCACAACCGTTAGTCGTTGTCTGCATTGCGGACCTTTTAATGTCTTGTTTTTGTGTGACAAATGATGACCACTTGAGTATAATTAAGTGGAAACGCCCTTTTGAGTCTTCCTCAGCCTGGAAACAGATCTAACGTACTCCCAAACAACTGTCTTTGTACTGGTCATTGGTTTGGGGAAGAACAAGCAAAAATTGCGGTAAGTTGTAACGAACAGGTAGCGCAAGCGCAGCCCCTGACCAATTAATTCCGCTCTGATCTTCGATAAAGCCTAGATTAAATTCCCTAACACTGCGATTTTAACGTATTAATAAAACCTGAGCAAAATCAGACAAATCATTTGAAAATAAGTCATTTACACAGAAAGTAGTAAAACGAAACTGCTCCTATTTGGTGATAACATCCGCCAAGTACAGTAGGTACTAGTGACCTTTGCCTCCAATTTAAGCAAATATAGTGCCTTATAACCTTTCTATTTGAACCAAAAACCTCGAGGATAAGATAAATGCTTCGTAAACAGTAGACTGTACGGCGAAAATCTGATACAGCTAAAGAGGTTTGGGGAGCTTCGTTTCTGTTGTTTGTCAAAAATCCAAGGACACACCCAACGCCCAAGTTTCGCCGGTACAACTAGGGCTTTGTAAAGTAATAAATACAGGCTTTCTGAACGAGAAATCGAGTGACAAATAAGAAACTAGACTTTACCTGGGTTAATGTATCCTTAGCACCACTAAAAACTCTTCTGTGGCTCTACAAATCACTGAAATACCATGAAGCTGCACTGAGTCGGTGTTACTGATCGCCGGCCATGTTAACGTGAGTACAGCATTGCCAACATGGGGCAATGCCGTGAAGCTTGTGTGTGCGAATATTGCTTATATTATTTAATTCAAAGTAAATCTTAGATTTGAGATTTATAAGACAGAAATAAGTCAATTTTAAGTAGTATGGCACTCATAAATATGTATTTGGCAACATAGCGCCAATTGTGGGCGCGCACTTTGAACAAATAAGATAAAATGAGTATCCGGAGAAATTAGCAACGGTTTGGTGGAAATGGAGTTTACGGAATGCAGATTTGTACATCGAGAAATTTTCATTCTTGTTAGTTCCAGCAGCACGGGGTGCGAGTTTTTTTTTAGCCTTGTCCGTTTTTAAGTTGTTTCCATATTAACTGTCGTCCATGTCGTCAGCCTCGCTCTTTTAGAGGCACGAATTTTGTATATTATTGTTCATCCCTCACAAGCAATAAAAATAATTACCGCCAAAGGGTACAAGAATGTCAGAGATTTGTCCGTTTCCTGACCGTTGTCCGACAAGCAAACGTAACCGCCCATATCGCTCCATTCCAACTTTCGGATGAGTAAATCGCCACTTGGCAAAACCTGCGTATAGAAGAATGTAATTTTAAATTTTTCGAATACAAATGTCACTTGTCATTATAACACGTACCTAGTTACTAAAACTAATAAGTTACAGATTTAATTATAAAATTTAGATGCCAACTGAAAGCCTACAGTATGCTACGGGGCATATAACACGTTCGTCGGAAAGGGGAGCAGTCGAACCAAACTGGGTCGGACTTGTCTTCGCTGAGCCGGCTTGCGAGTTGGTTAGCCAGGCGGACTGCTTCCAAGAGATTCGGGCAGTCCGCACGCGACTTTTCAGCTCATGGTCAGCTCGGTGCGAAACATTTTCGATGCTCAGCAGATAAGATTGCCAAATATGAACATCAGCTCTAAATACGAAAGTCCCTATATATTATTGGGAACGCGCTTTTTATGGCAAGATTCCGGAATGACGTAGCTGATGCGCAACAAGTTCCAAAAACATGAAACTCACTGTTAGACTACGTCATTGTTCACTTACAGGAGTAAGGCAGGTTTCGTTTGAAGAACTGTGTTAATATTTGGCTACTACACTTTACTGTATGCGTACTGTAAACGAGAAGCGAAGTACTTTGTCTCCTGGAATAGTCCACTTAAAACTTTCGACATATTCCTACCTCGTATTTAGGACCCGTTTTTAACTCTTCGCCGTCTTCATTCAACCAAGTTGTCATAGGTCGGGGAATGCCAGTAGCTCTGCAAGTCAAAATGGCGTCCCTGCCAGACTGGTCCACGTACGTGTTCGTCGTCATGTAAATTCTTGTCGGAAGAATAGGACGCCTCAAGTAATCGCAAGCCGTTTGGTTGTATCCTAGAAGAGTCCACGCGTAATAAATGAATAAAGGGAACTCGCAAAGAGCGTTAGTATTTATCCCGGTGGATTACCTTGAATTCGTACGTACGTACTGGAGACCACGCGGTCGTACGGGGATTCACCTACGCAAGTGTAGATCGCTTCGGCTTCTTCGGTTAAGCAAGGGATATACAAGCGCGACCTGGTACTGGCCAAGCCAGTTTTGGGTGTCGAAAGATCGTCAGCTTTAACATAGTCTTCGATTTCAAATGGAGACTGTGTCGGGATAAAATAAATAGCAAAATATCTACGTCATTACACGCGTCTTGCAAATAATAGGATTTTGTACCTCGGGAATAGGTTTGCCGTTTTTCAACCAGTAAACTGCAGGTGGTGGGCTACCGCTCACTTCACACGCGATATCTAAATCTTCGCGCACTGCGATAGGGATCTCGGAAGGTGGCGCTGCTTGAATTCGAAGGAACCCATGATGGGGTTTCGACTCGATTGAACCTATGAATACGAAAATAATGTGAACACGGCTTTCGAAATTCGAGAGCTCTATAATAGGCTATCGTTCTAAAAGTTTTCTTTTTGTTTTGCTTTCCATATAACAAATACGCTTTTCGTGCCGATACCTGATGACTTCGCTCGTGTTTTTCTCGCCTCGATAAGCTCCTGGTACTGTTTCAAATGGCCAGCTCTCTATAAAAACGAAACCAGACAAAAAGTATCAAATAATTGATGATATGCTGCCAACAAGATAGATTTGCCAAATTTTGTTCCCCTTTCCACATCGCTTTGTAAACACGATCATTAATCAGCCCTACTATCTTCTTTCTTTACCGCCTTTCCAAGAATTCGTCAACGTAAGTTTCGCGTTTCCTTGGCGAGAAAGTTACGACATGGCTTTTCTCCAATGCCGGAGTTCACTTTTACCGTTAAATGTTACGAGTGTTAATCAGATACTATAGTAGAGCATAACATTTTTCGTGCGACATAATACTACTTAGCAGGCGGATAAACATTTCATCTGTCTAGAACGTGGGGTATTCCGCCCTTGTCTAGTACCCAACGACTTACCCATGCTCTGCTCCGTAAAGGTAATCGGGCACTTTCGGTACAGGTCCAACAAACCAAAACTCCAAAGATCAACAAGAGTCGCATTGTAGTAAACTAGAACGGCAAAACAAAAAAAAAAAAAAAAAAAAAAAAAAAAAAGAAACAAAGAAATGAGCACATCGTTCGTCACAATTTTAAAAATTGCTTCCCTTGCCTCGTACAAAAACGGTAATTACCGTAGTTAAGTTGAAACGTACTCGAAGAAATTTCGGTATTCTTCGCTGTAGGTACTGTTACGTGTCAGGAAGCTAAAATATCTTGCAATATCTAGTGCAAGTGTAGTAGTGCTGGATTTTGGATAAAACACTGGCGGTTTGTGGACCACGAGGCTCCTTTTAACGGGTTGGTCCACTGTCTCTGCGCAATGGATGCTTCACTTGACACTACGTGATCCAATTAAAATAACTCTGGGGGGTCTGTACATCGTGGATTCTCACTATAACGGACAGCGAAGGGTGCGAGTCACTTTACCCAAAGTACTACCACTTCGTCATTTTTTTTTTAATTTTTATTATTTCAGACAACTTATCCCTTTTCGAGCGCAGATAGTCCAACATAATGTATTGGAACTAATCGGGGTTACTTGTGAACCTGTGTGAATCAGTTGTTTGTCCCCTCAGTGCATCATTCATTGTGTAGAGAATTTGTAATTCATTCAATTATTCTCCTAAAACGCCATAGTCAGCTTATGGAAAATGAAAAGTATCATAAAATGGACTTGAGGTTATTAACATAAATATTTGCCTCCCGAGGACTTTGGGATGCGTAAACCATTTTTTCCCCAGATCTCGATATGATTCCTAGAAATGCAAGCGATACTCGTGGATTTTGTGTCAAAAACGGACTTTTTTGCGAGCTGAATGTGTACGAGGCCCTATGGTGGTTTGAGAAACTTTTATCTGCTTGCGAGATAAACATAGTAGCGTCTCCTTGTGCGACAGGAGATGCGTATATAGGAATATGCTGAACACGCATCTTCAAATTTTCTGTGAAAACGGTGGCGTGAGGAGGTGATGGTAGTGAAGAGTCGGACGACTCGCCGGAAATGCGACCTGTGAACTCAGGAGATACTCATATAGCTGCTTCTCTTTATCGACTGGTAAACAGCGAAGAACACGCGGAGCAAAGAACTCCGTGATGCGTAGGCTACGTAGACAAAAAATAATATAAACATGGTCGTCGTTGCCGCAATTGCATCATCTCTGTCCTTAACCTGTTTAATCTCGAATTACTGTCTTCCTTTTCCATTTTAAATGACCCCCCTCAAAATAGTAACCTATGGCGTTGACCGGGACAAGTACGGTTTTTTTTGCCAAGCGTCTCAGTACACGTATCTCTCGACAAAGTAGCTCTCATTAGTTGGAGGTTGTCCTTCAGACGACTCGGCAAAATTCCTCTTTACCGCTCTAAATGCAAAAATCTGGTCATTGCTGTGTTCATTCTTCACGTTTTGTGCGACATTAATGCGGAAAATGCTAAAAATTTCGAATTTCCCCACATACTCCAATTTCTTTGCATTCCAATATATTAAGCCATTACTTCTGTGAAATACTGCACCAAACCAGGGCGTCAAGGACTTTTACACTCAAGCTCTTGCATTTTTTGTTGTTGTTGTTGTCGTTAGATTGAAAGGAAAGAGAAAAACACAGATTTAAAAAAGCGAGGCACAATTGCAAGAATAATTCTGACAGAAAGGTTAAACTGATTCAAAACCCTCACAATCAAATTAAAAAAGGAAAACAATAATAATTAAGGCAGTTATTGCCCCCAAGAAAATTGTCATTTGTTAAGTCTCCACTTTACTGAGGAAAATTCTTGATTTCCCACAACTTGGTGTTGCAGTCCTGACCCACTGAGGCCAAAGTTTCATTGTCCACCCAGACCACGCGTGTAATCTGACTTTGCGGGTGAGCATCTTGAAAAACAAAGAAAAAAAATTATCAATAAGATATCGTTCGCATATCAAAATGCCTGGAACATGACCATAGACATAGCAGAAATATAATCTAAATTGACCTTAATGACATTTCCATGACATTTCCACAAATTATCTCAACGAAACTTAATAGTATGTTGCTAAATTTACTCAACTTACGAAAATCATACAACATACTACAGAGCTTCGCTATAACTAGTTTTCTGGGGAACTCAAAACCCATCCAGTACTATCGATGCTCGCTACACCGAAGTAGAGAGATACTACTTTATAACACAAAAGTCGGATTGTGCTATAGTCAAAATGTCTTGGTTGTGAAATTGTCAAAAATAAACGTTCCATATGGAGAGCATCGGATATGTTGCATAATTTTCTGTTTGTTATAACGAGAAGTACTGACCAATAAAGAGGAATGAGTAAAACATGCGAACAAGATGATATGCACAGGATGTGGAGTATGAACAATTTAGTAGTTGTAGTACTATTAGCGTTAACCGTAACACTATTTTCTGCAAAATCTTCATTTTCCAAGAAAAAAAAAGTTTAAAAAAGAACGCAAATGAGTAGTGAAACCTTAGTGCGCACCACCCATTTCCGGTGTGTTAGAGGCGCATAAGATGATCTACAAGTTCCTCTTACTTTTGATAATTAAATGCTTGTTCGGCTTCTCGACGCTCCAGATAATGAGAGATGTGTCCAAACTGCCGGATGCCACCAAAAGTGAATTGGGACTCCATGCGATGCAATTCACTTTGGCAGAATGGAAGCCCCATTCTTCATTGGACAACAGCTGGATAAATCACCGAAGGGTTTGCAGGAAGAAAAACAAAAACGGCAAGTGTTATTTCAACCACGGCCTGAAGGGGTCAGGCAAAACACATAGACTGTGTTCATATACTCTTACCTCATAACCCGGCAGGCGGTAGCAAATCACTCGGCGATTTGCATCAGAAGCCACCATATATTGGAAATCCGGAGAAAAGGACACATCCGTAATCGGACCCGAGTGGGTCAGCTCCATACGGGGGGTCAACTGCCCGCCGGACAGCACGTACACATGCACCTAACCGCGAAAATCACTCAATTGACTTGTACTCTTTGGCAGAGACCAATAAAAGCTTTGTTGTTTTTCGTTGTCTTTATAACCAACCTTGCTATCGGATCCACCCACTACCACATCAGGGTGATGACCGTTGATGGCCGCTGAAGTGGCTTCGTAATTAATACTCAAGCTCGATACCGTACGTCCATTTTCAATTACAACAATCTAATTTTAAAACGTGTTATCCGACAAAAAAAAGAGCTGGTGACTGTAAATGTACACCAAACCTCTTTCATGCACGGGACAATGAGAGTTTTATCAGCAGCGGCAAGTCCGCGAGGTTGGGAAGACAGTTTGACATCCATGTGCGTGTAAGACTTGGTCACGGTGTTAATTTCTTTGACAGAGTCATCGATGCCGCAGGTGAATACCGATTCGCCGACGGTAGCCATACCGTTGAGTTGATTACCGTGACCAGTTCCGCCAATGCGCTCGTTTTCTCCTATAAATACGAGCAACATACAAATAATGTATTTTTTTTCGAAAAACGCTAAACCCTAATTTGCTCTAGGACGTAATATACATAATAAATGATATTTGCTACCCTTTGGCTTGCGCCAACGGCAAATCCACTGGAAATGGGCAACTCAATCACACTTCCAGTTCAATTATATTAACACGCGACTAGGCGCGTCAAAGGGGGAGACGGGTACGGACAAATAAGGGAAAATAAGCAAACGTTACCTGTGGCTATATCCCACATGGTCACATGCCCATCGTGCGAGCCTGTAAACAAGGAATTCCGATCGGCGCTTAATCCTAGGACGGTGATGGGCTTGTTGTGGCCCTAAAAATAAGGTTCTATTATTAGCCGTCCAACACACGGAAGCGACAAAGCACCCTACCTTGACGATACGCAAAGGCTTGCTGGGGTTGTTCACATCCAGGTAGTTAATGAACCCGCTCAAAGAGACGGAAATGACATGCTTGCCTTCCCATAAACATGACACCTAGTTTGCGTTATACATATGGACAGACAAAAACAAAACTTATCCATAGCGCGGTTCGTTTGTTTCTTTTACTTGCTGGTCTTCAATCTGGGTTCCCATTACGAATTCGGCCACTTGGGAAAGGGTCGCAATATCCCATAATTTGCACGTCTTATCTCCCGAAGCCGTCAACAATTGCTTGCTATCAGGGCTCCAAGCCACCTGTCAGACGCCAATAAAAGGCCATTAAAGTCCTATCAAAATGAAAAAGCCATTTATTTTATCGTTACCGCATAAACTCCGCCTTTATGAGCAGGACTGCCTAATTCGCCCACCAAATCTGCCGTTTTGGCATCGTAAATAAAAACTTTGCCGTCAAATCCACCTGAAGCGAAATGATCACCCGAAGGCGAATATCTCACCGACTGAACGAAACGTTGATGGTCCTAGTAAGAAATTGAAAAGCTAAGTAGTACCAAGGAATTTCACTTTCAGAATCCTCAAACGAACGGGATTACTTGTTTGGTCATCTTGAATTTAAACGGAGGGCCTTCAAAAACAGCCACAGTGTTATCCTCACTGCCGGTAATAATACGGAAAGGTCGAGTGGGTTTAAAATCACACGAATTAATGGCTTTGGCTTGACCCATAATATCGCCATTAGAAGTACCCGTATCGACTAAGAAAACGTGCCCAAATCTAGGAAAAGCATTTGAGTTTTACATGTCATTAATCACTGTTCAGAATGTCACTATTATTATCATAGGATTGCTACCGTTCTTTGCCCTCGCCGGCAACAACCATTCGTTGGTTATCAGGGCTCCATGCCAAATCCTTAATGGGTCCCGAGAACGGCTGGAGTTCGATTTTGCAAATGTGCTCTTTATTTACAGTGTCCCATATTCTAACTTTCCCAGACTGATCTGAAATATTTTTAAAAAGAAAATATAATTACAGCAGCGCATTACGTTACGAGCAGTGTACCAGCAGAGGCGATATAAAAGCCGCTCGGGGAGTACTTGGCCACATTGACAGCGCAGGAGTGTTCAGTATAGGTTTCAGAAATAGAAGGATCCTTTGGATAGTCAAAATTAGTACCAATAGGTTATATAGAACAGCTTACGTCGATATCACGAATGATCACGCTATTCCCGTTGGTATACAAAAATTTCTTGCCCTTCGGATCGCCTCCCAAAACGATAGGCTGACCTCGCTGGGTCCTTGGCAGGGTTGCAAAAAGAGTTTCTATGAGCAGCAAGCAAGTTTTGATTAGTTCAATCAACTGCTCTAGGTAAGACTTAGGCCTTTGTTTTGGGGCTAAACAAAGAAAGAAACATGAGACAGGATCAACAAACAAAACTTACTGCAACTGTACGACATCTTAGTCTACGATTAGAGTAGAAAGCGAAATGAGATCACTTTAAACTTCACTCTAAATAATTGTTTTCCGTGTGGGGGGTTGACGTATTTTCCCTTCAAGCCGAACGCCGCTTAATCACCAACTTATACCCCACCCACCGGAACCGGAATCCATGCTCCATATAAGGGCACATTGCTAGCCCCGCCTTTGAATCCGAACTGCACTCGAACTATGGTCGGTGGCAATTATCCGAACTCCTGACGGTCGACGTATAGTCTTATCCGAAATCTTGCAAAAAGGCTTAACAATTTTCTCAATTCCTTCGTGTTACTATCATGTTTTATAATTTATTTCTTTACCGATTCCTTCAAAACTTACTATGGTATAATGAACTTTCATTTGTATGAATTTTATATCTGAAAAATTTTTGTGGACTTGGGCATGGAAAATGTAGATTGCAAACAAACTGGTGAAACCTATTATTCATAGGAAGATTAAAATGTATATTATATCAATAAACGGAGAAAATAATAAAAAAATCGAGAACCGTTAATTCAAATTTTATGACAGCATCCGACTCGTGAGCCGCCAATCTTCCATTGGATAGGAGTATTTTATTGCTTTATATTTCCTTTATGAAGTTGGAACTAGAAAATATTAAATTTTAAAATTTTTATAATAGTTTCTAACTGTATTTAAATTTTTGCTCTACAGTACTATTATTATTGTATTTGCAGTACTTTCACCGTTTAAAATTATTTCGGTCTTCAAACCCTTTTATCCGCATACGCTTTGGGTAATTGGAACTTTGAATGACGTCAGAATGGTATCCATCGGCGAACTCATTAGTTAACACGTGTGTAAGGTGGTCGGCGAAAATGATTCTGTCCAGAAGGAAGAAATTAGAATCTCCGCAAATAGACATATTGCGTCAAAATACTGTTAAAGAAGACCTGGCGATTAATGCTCTCATTCAAGTGCATCATTATTAGCATTTTCTGTAACATTAACTGTTATGTTTGTTTACAGGAAGTTCGAAATTGCGAAGGGCCGGCGACAACGTTAATTGAGCTAAATGCCCAAGTGCGGAGTCGATTTTCTAGTCTAAGGCAATATTTGGACCAATTTCAACAAGCTGCCAATGAGCATGATAGCCCGGAAGAAAGGGCAAAGTTATTAGAAGAAGCAGAAACGTTTAAGAAGCTCATGAATAGGTAATCGAAATACTCAAGATGAAAGGAACATAATACTCTAGTACTGCATAACTCGTTAAGTCTTGTAGATTTTTTATGCATTTTTCAAGTATAATCGGCATATTCCAGTAATTAATGCAATCCGACTAAGTAACGTATGCAACGCAACAAAATTTCTTACCAACTTGACCCTAAAGCAGCGTACTCTGAATTCACACATCCTAAAACATGCCGTGACATCTTTTAAATCGACTTGGAAGCTTTAATCACTTAAGCCCTGAAAGCAAGGAGTCTGTGGAAATTTAAAAACTTTAATTTAATTTCATCGATCTACCTAATTTAGTTCTGAAAATTATTTGCGAAATGCGAAACTTTTTTTGTGTTAAGATACACTAAAAAATTTCTGACCTTTTCTCGCAGTAGTAATTATTTTGGAGGAAAAATAATCAAAACAAAAGTCTGAGAGGTAAATGTCTGTCTCATTAGCATTGAAAGCAGTTTCTTCGTATAACAAATAGAAAACAGAATATACGATATAAATGGTTTGCAAAGGTGCACAATTACAATCGGAAACATAATTTTCTCGATACTATTAATTTTAATGTTTGCGTTTTAGTTCGCAGATTACATTCCGGAAAGCCAACATTGCTGCCCAGATGGCCATCGAGCAAAAAAGCAAAGAAGCGCTTTTTTATTGCGATACCCCAACGACGAAACCAAAACGGTTGGTTATCAATTTGGCAGATTCTCCTTTGATTCAGTGCCTGTTTCCTCTTAGGACTTTGCAAGCCAAAGAAGAGCTCGTCAAGTCGACTTCAACTGCCACGGACAATTTGCTGGCTATAAGTCAGCATCTAGCAAGCGTTGTGGAGCAAAGCAAAGATACGTTACACTCTTTAGGTAATAAAAAAAAAATTAAAATACTTATTCTTTGTAAACCTCGAGCTATTTCAGTATAATATCGTTTCTTGTAGCGAACTCTTCTCAAGCGGTTAAAGACAACCAGGAAGAAATTAAGGGAATGGGCTCTGTGATAAATAGTTCGCGGAAGTTAGTGTCCAAATACGGCCGACGAGATCTGACGGACAAAATTCTGCTGTTTTTCGCCTTGTGCTTCTTTTTCGCTTGCTGCTTGTATGTTGTTCAAAAACGTTTGTTTTGAATAGGATTAAACTTAATTCAAATATAATATACAGACTATTTTTACCGTTCAAAACCATTCTTTTTTTTTTAAATTTAAAATAAACGGAATGAAAGGAAATATGTACATATTTTTAATCAAACTAAATATAAGTATAATAGTATTAAAGTATCTTCTTTGAAAATGCAAATGTACATATACGATACTCGGCAGTAGGCAGAAGCATTAGTCGGTTCTCACTGATAAAAATAAAGCATCATAACGCACGCAAAATGAAAAACACAGTCTGTAAAACTGTACAAAAATTGCAAAGTATTAAAAGTACTTTTTTTATTTACACGCCCTAACCGTTAGATTTTTATAACATTTTACAGTTTTCAACGCAAATAGCATTTTTTTTTCATACGAAATAGTACGAATCCTTAGGCGCTGTGAGCGTTGAGTACATGCCAATGTGCCGGAATAAATTGGGCTCGACTAAATAGGATTGGAAGTTCTTCTTGCGAAGGAAATCGTCAATGGCGATGTCTAGTGGATAATCTGATGAACAATTGATTTTATCAAGATAACTTATTAATTTTTGTAGGATCGCCCATGGGTACATAACCGCTGGGATGCAACAGCCTGGGGCGTCGATGACAGTCAACAAGTGAGGAGACCATAGGCGCCAGTTCACTAGATACTGGCGACCGACTAGGCTTATGAAAATTGCTGTGACAGTCGCGATTTTTAGGAAGAAAAACAACAAGCTAAACCAGCTTGACGATGAACACCAACAATATCGTATTAATGCACAGGTTCCTGACGCAACCAATATTAAGGCCAGCAATTCCACAACCCTGTCGAATTCCCACGCATATCCTTGCCATTTTTCAGGATAGTATAACTTGACTTGTCCCCACTGCAGGGTATTTGGCACCAATTCGCCTTGCCGAACGAGAGATTCGATTCGGTAGCGTAAAAGAAACTCCAGTCGGTAAAATAAATCCGGTAAAGGTACGGCATCGTCTTGAACAACGAGGACGTAATCAGTTTTCATGAAAGACACCTTTTTGAGACATGAAACGTAGTCGACTTTTTCCTTTTTTCGGGAATCGCTGACAAGCACCGGACTAGACGGGGATATGTCTACCACTGGGAAGAGTTTTGATAAACGAACGACTTCGGTATGCTTTTTGCTGGTTTCGGTGTTGCATATGAGAAGAGAAATGTTTAAATTTGTGGCAGATTTTACTTCCCGGTCCAAGGCCGACATTACTTGGGTCAGATAAAAGGTTTCTTCCGAGTTATTCTGGTTGTCGCGAAGGCAAGTGATCACCATGACCAGGAACTGAGAAGGCTTGTATAATCTACTTTCGTAAAATGCTAGGGTATCTTGCGTTGCAAGGGACTGGAGATAGTCCCGAGCTTTGGTTGAGGCTTGCCGATTCTTGGCCAATGCTGTCGGTAGCCATGCGTCATTGTTGCCGTTAAAAACAGGAGAGTAGACTAGCCAGTAGCGACCTGATACAAATAATAACAATGCAAATATAGCGAGCACTAAAAGTGTGGGTAAAACTTTGAATTTGTCTGAAGCAAGGGTAAACTTATTACAAATGGGTCGACACTTGGCCATGCTGTAAACGATTTTTGAGTCTTGTAAAATGTTGAGTCGTCATAGCAACAATTCAGTAAGCATGAGTTAATAGTACATATACTACTAGTTTATGACCTTACTGATTATTTTTACTGATAGCTTTGTGTGATAACTCGTTTTGTTCACATTTTTTATATCCAGTTTTGTTTTTCGATTGAAAAGATGATTTACGGTTAAGCGTACTGCTTATCAGGCAGCAGCACGGCCATCTAGCAGCAGTTATCCGAGAAATTTTGGGCTCCGCAAATTCGAATGCTAGCTTTCGTTCACAGATCGATTTAAAAGAATTCTTATCAAATAACCGTTGATTAAAAAACTTTGCATAAATTAGTTTCCTTCTAGAATATATATTTGGCCCTAAAAATATCGTTGCTTTTAAAAACTTTCATACTTCAACGTTTAGAGTATTAGAAGTTGTAGTTTCAGAGGAACATTTCGTACCTTTTTTACGTCGGTGAACTTCGAAATTACATAACGAGATTAGTACGTTAAAACTCGCTTTACGCTATTTTTAGCTACAAAAATATCTTGCTTTGAAATTGTGAAACACGCAACAAGCATTATGCCGTGATATGATGTATAGTTTTTGATTTTGCACATTAAGTTTTATTGAAAAAGCCAACAATACAAATATAAGATACTCTGGATGGCTCGATTAGTAGTCTGAACGGGTAATACTATACAACTTGTTTTGGGTGTCTTTCTATACACTCGACATTTACAGATCTTAATTGTCCAGATGCAAATGTAAATGGGGTATGGCCGTATGGCACCTTTTCCTATATATTGAAAAAAAAAAAACGAAAAGAAAAGAAAAAAAAAACAGCAGCTTAGAAAATATTAGTATAAAAAATCGTCTCGGTTAACAAGTGCAGGGCTGCATAAAAGGACTGATACTGCTGATTACCTACCTTTTTATTTATCAAGAAAACAGATTTTGTTAAATTCATTATTTATTTTCGTTATTTAACTCTTAATTTTTAAACTAGTTGTCTAGGGGCAATATAAAATGTAATATCAATACTACTTTTGTATTTTAATCTGCGTCAAACCTTTTTGCTGACATTTATTACATCACATTTAGGTTTTCAACATAGACGTTTTGTATTATCCATAATAACCATTTCAGTGTGGTTTTCAACCCATAAATTCATGTGTTACATAACAACCAGTTTGTTGTTTGTTCTGCCTCAATTTCCGGGTTCTAACGATCACACGAACCTTACGTATTTCTGCGATATTCCTAATCCAGGAAGTCCCGTAATCCGAACCTGTGATGTCAGAAATCGTTGAAGTTCGTAACATGATGACCAGGGATTATCCGCTTGCTAGTTATATTAATTTGTTTAATAAAATGTTGTTCTCGCTGAATCTCTTTGGTTATACTTCAACACTGTCCGTTATTCAAATTTCCTGTCCGGACCACCTGGTTAATATCCGACCAGTGCGTCTTCACGGCCTCCGACGCCCAGAGGCATTTTTAAGTTTCGAACTTGGCGCTTGATGGCGTATCTAGCGCCAAATGGCTTTTGCTTGGTCTTGAAATATTCCCCATCAGTTTCCATTCCCTGTGTATTCCTTTGACATAGCCAAAGCTCATGGGTGTTTACCAGGACGTCAAAAAGTGTTGCTAATGCAGTGACCCGTTGTGAGTTAAAGTGTTACTCCCAAAATGACTACACTGACTAGGAAGTTATTGTTCCTGTGTATAGTGTGTAAAGTGCTAGTGTTTTATTGTCCTGGAATTTTATCAGAAATTACCACAGGTAACGTTCAAAGAACACAACCGGTCCTCTGTCTTAAAAATTTGGATTGTTTCCAGAAACAGATACCCTTTACTACAACAAAAAGAATATCTCTTACATATCTAACCTTTACTTAGCTATAAAGTTTGTGTTATAAGGCTTGAAACCCACCATAGGACTTTTAGACATGGTTAAAACAAGCCGCAGTCCACGACTCAGTTGACTTCATTAAACACCCCCCAATTGTAATAGCAGAAACATACAACTGGACTGCACATGTGAGAAATTATGCGACATAATATTCTCACGATGAAACAGCTGCGCCTTGAGTTGCACTAAATCGGTAACTTGACCTTATAGTGTAGCATCCTCGTATCCCCCAGAACACAAAAGCCAAAAAAATGGCTTCAGAAGCTCCACCGATGTAAGAGTTCCTGCACATAAATTCACGCCGTTTACCAGGAAAGAATAGGACATTTATGTCGAAACTAGTCGTACGCCGATCGCGTTTGAATGTAACAGAAAGCTCACAACACATCTGACCTCTTGAAGGCTAATTGCTTGCCCGTTTTTTAATGACTTGGCCATATGCCCTTCTAACCTTTCCTCTCTGCGACTAAAGGGTGGTGTGAGATCTTTTGTTTCATTTAAAACCAGACTAAAAAAATTAAATGAGGCAGAAAAACAAAAAAAGCGTCGAAATTCAGTCTACACGTGGTATAAAAGGGAGTGGATGTGTGACCGTGGTATCACAGGCGAGGTCTCTCCCTTAATAATATTATAAATTACAGTCATGCCAACTCTGTCACAAGTCCCCTCCCATGAAAACTCAGCGAGATAATGCTGCGTCGTTCATGCCGGCGTCGCGACGCCCTAACCAACTTTTTCAGCAACACAACGGGTTGAACGGAAGCGAAGGCGGCATTTTGCCAGCATCTTGAAGACGGACAAGAAGAACGAGATCAGTAAGCAAGAATAAAGTAAAAAATAATTGAAAAAAAAAAACTAGAAAAAAAAGATACGTAAATTTTGGAATGTTTTTGCGCATAACCGGAAATGAGCACATGCTTGGCGAGTTAATAATGCTTGAACACGTCCGTTTTTTTCTTCGGATGGTTAGTTGCGGTGGAAAGAAGCTCAAGGTTCGTCTACCTGGCAAGGTGACGTCATGACAAAGTGGAACCAGTCGCTTTTCAATTCAACCCCATCCATTTCTATTTTCGTTTGTAAGCAATATTTGCATTTGAGAGAAAAAGGGAGGAGACACGGACTAGAGAGGGCGAGGGACAGCTTCCACATTAGAAGAAAGATGCAAATAGGGAAGAGTTGGGGGGGGTTCCGTGTTTACATAGGCTGAGTTTCGCACATAAACTTGAACCGTTTTCGGAGGGTGTACTATAACGTACTCCGGGCTGGTTTGGAAGGATCTTAGGGACCATAAACTCAAGGTTAGAGTTAACATTGATGTGTACAACAAGAAAAGTCGACACTTTAAAAGGAGACTGATTTCGAAAAGTACCGAATTTGTTTATACGACAAAACACTTACCGGGCTCCCGGATACTTTTTGACTCATTGGGTTGTGGGTTACAGAGGTCGTAACAAATACCGGAATATCCTGAACGAAGTGTTCTTTTTGGCACGTAGGGAACAAAGGAAATAAAAATGGTAACGACACAATATAGAACGCTCGAGGCGAGAATGGGTTCTTTAAAAGACGGATCTTAAGTAAGGAATTTATTCATGGTACCCCGGCGCCCGATTTGTGATTCTTTTCGCTTATGGAGTCAGAATTGATAAGAATCTGGCGTCTTGCGGCGTAGGATCCCATATTGTTAACCTGGTTAGCCGTCTAATAAATATAAATAAATACAACAATATTTTATGACTTTTTTCGCGGAATGTGAGACTATTGTTAGGAAGGTTCATAATTTTCCCATTTGTATTTTATTACTTTTTTTTCCTCGTTGTTATTGCGGGAACAATTTGACCCTGGTTTGGCTGGTTTAAGTTGTTTACAGTAACAGGATTTGAATTGTTTACTGTAACAGGATTTGAATTGCTTAGTGTAACGTAGCCTTTGCTGTAGCCGTCGCTGCGGGACGCCATGAATTTTAATTTATC
This sequence comes from Triops longicaudatus, assembly GCA_022885665.1. Taxonomy (NCBI): domain Eukaryota; kingdom Metazoa; phylum Arthropoda; class Branchiopoda; order Notostraca; family Triopsidae; genus Triops; species Triops longicaudatus. The sequence goes on from JAGQDJ010000202.1 coordinate 1,791,278, forward strand.
AAGAAATTTTGACTTGTTTTGAGCTCGAGTTGTCATAACGCCCTTTCGCCAATTTGCCTACGTAGGTGTGAATTAACTTTACTGCACTTCTGTTACTGTATTACGTAATCGTTGTGGCACATTTGCTGACTCGCCGTTGATAAGCTTGTTAGTGTTTCGTGAACTTTACGGTCGTGCCATCTGGGAGAATGGCATCACCCGTTTCAAACCCCCTAGCAAAGCTAACGGGACATGGCGAAGATTTTGTTTCCGCGACAGTTACGCCGTTAGATGTCCATCGAACACATTTACAAAATCGATGCGTCCGGTAGCAATGTGTATCGTCAGATTAGGGGGTCATTGAGAAAGCGGATGGTCGTGCAAGATAGGAGAATAGCACAGTAGTATCTCACTATAACGAACTCCCTTATAGCAAACTGTCATTTTAATTCGGAGTTTCAAAGGTGAGCTTGTTTCAAGCTTCGGTATGTGAACTTCGGATATAGTGAATTTGCGATATATCGAATCATTTTCTCGTCAATGAATTCTTTATATGTAGATTTTATATAGAGAGGAAATAGCTCGTATCGGATAAGGCAGGTTATTGGCTTAGTTAACATGACATGCGTGTGAATTCAGGTAGAGACAATAGGGAAAATTTTCTATCCCTATTTGAAAACAAAAATTGCATGTTTGAGGAGAAACATCTGTCGCGCGTCCGGTGACCGGGGGAAGTCCGCAAAAATCGTTAATTGGCCTGGTTGCAATTATTCCAACTCTCCTCGTGCCAGCCATGAAAACGAGAAGGTTTGGGAGCTCGTGCGCTCCAAGAGCACAGAGAAGGGGCGAGAAACCAGATTGTGGCTTGAGGCAAAGCGAACTAAATGATTGTGGTTCTCTTGGTTAGGCTATCCGGTTCCTGTTTCCGACTTTGCGTCCCATAGGATCACACGCCCTACAGTCTACCATGGACGCGAAAAACGGCAAATTTCTCACACACGCCATACGGTAAAACTTGTCAAAACTTAACTTAGTTGAACGACTCCTTCTTTGAAGAAAAAAAGGCGAAAATAAAGAAAAGATTCATAAAAAAATACTGAAAGACATGCTAATGAGTTTCTTTTTTATCTTGTGTGAACGGATGGAACAGGATGGACATGTATCTGATTTGACGGTAACCTTGGAGTTGCACGGCAAAGTTCACATTGTTGATCTTCAGTTGAAAAGAGATTTATTGAGCCAGAAGTATTTTCAGAAACACTATGAAAGTGGCAATGAAGTGATTACGCGGCCTTCTCTTCAAGTATATAACCTTCATAAATAGGGTTTTTCCAAGACAGCTGGACTAAAAAAAGAATTTCTATCCCCCCCTGCCACCCCCTACTTGTGTTTTAATCCCCGTTTGAATGGGGACAGGAAGCAGATTTGTGCCATTACCAAGGTCACGTACGAGGCGTGAAGGAATCTTGGGCTGCGTTGTCAACCTGTGCCGGATTACAGTAATATAGGATTATGGAGGAATGCCGGGAAAAGTGAATTGATCCTTTTTTTTCTTGCATTTTCAGGGGTGTAATTTATGATGGCCGAGATTTGCATTATATCCAGCCGAAAAATGAAACGTTGGACAGTGATCATTTTGTGTATAGACATTCAGACCTGACCCGGAATTATACGTGTGGATATCACAATGATTATATTTCTAGTCACCTGCGGGTAAGTCCTGATGCACGTTTTCTAGTCGTGTGATGCGAGTCGCGGGATGGAGAATAAAAGCGAGCCTTGTTTCACGTCGTCAGCTGCGGAACCTTATATTCGCTTCATCATCCTTTTGTATGAAGTGAATGTGATGCACGATCTGAATTGAGAAATGTTAGTTTGCGAAATTGCCGAACACTATACAACGCAAGGAAACGATGAGCTATGCGGAAATTAAAATGAAAGGCGAAGACGAAAATGAATTACACGGAACAGATAGCCCTATGCTTTTGCTCGTAGTTATCGTGTGCGTAATTCACCGTTGGTATCTGCATTCAGTAACATTTCCTAAGCATCATTCGCAGACCCTCTTATTGACTGATTGTTCGTGCCAACACCGTCGCGCAGCATATGTCGTCATGTTGAAACTCGTTTGGTACTATTTTCTGTGCCCAGAATGGCCAGAAATAATCGTCGTTAGGATCAAACATGGCTCTTAATATTCATTGTAATATGTCAAGGCCGTAGCAGGGGAGCCTTAGAGGGTTGACCCCCACCCCACCCCGAAATTTTTATTTTATTATGGGGAAGATAGGACAAACCTCAAATATCCAAAAGAATTGCATATAAAAACATCCTCCTAAACCTCCAAAACCCCTTCTGAACCAAAATCCTGGCTCTCTAACATGTAGTTAGGTTGTATTAGACATTTCTTTGCATGGATAACTCGTAATCTCACAACCCGTCTAGTATAGCCCGCAGTTCGTTCCTTAAAGGGTAATTGCAACGAGACTACTACATACATAGTTCGCGTTTTTATGTATATTTTTCTCCTGTAACGATTTACAAAACCGGAATTCTGTTACAGGTATCCTGTTTATTTCCGTTTTGCATTATTCATTTTTACTACATGCTGGAAGTATTAGGGAGACAACAAAAGCGTTCTGCGTTCAGATTTGTCTTCGCAAGTGTTGCAATGGTATGTGTAACTGAGAAAGAGAGTAAATTGGTGACCATAGTCGTTCTGGATCCTGCGAACGTATTACATGTCGTTTAAATTGATAGAGAGAGGAGGAAAAGGGCCCAATCATGATGACTCATGGGTGACCGTTCATCCACAAGATAGTAACGGACAGTGTTTCCTCGGGAAAAAGCTAAAAGGTTTCCCCCCGAATTGCTTTTGGAGTACTTTTCGACATATAATTACTCTGGCAAGATTGTGAACCCCAGAAGATGTGGTTCACACTAGCCTTGCGTGTCACGCATTTTGTTAGCTTTATCTGTTAACATCTCTCTTTACTTTTAAAGGCAAAGTCGTTTCAGAAGAGCCCAAATATTTTCTTAGAGCCAATGTAGCGCACGGCTTTTATATACTGTTAGAGGGTTCCTCAGCGGCAAGATTGGTCATTTTTTGTTTTCTTTCCGTTGTTCCTCATTTCCTTTTTTTTGTGTGTGTTTTTGTTTCAAGGGCAGGACTTGTAATAAACCTCGCCGAATTTTAAGTAAGTCTAGAGTCTAAAATAGGAGTTTTTTCTTTTGTAGGCTGTTCGGTCAGCGCCCCAAGGACCGTTTAAGGCTGATAGCCGCTCACGCTACTTAGAATTAGTTTTAGTCGCCGATAACAAGGAGTTCACCACCGCAGGCGTTGGAGATTTGAGTGTCATGCATCGACGCTGTAAAGACATTGCCAACATCGTCAATGCGGTATTTAAAAAAACGAATGAATAAAGAAAAAAATTACTTGAAAATGACTAATTTCTGTATGTTTTTGTATAGCTGTATAATCCTTTAAACATATTTATTGCCCTGGTGGGAGTTGTGGTTTGGTCGGATAGGGACGAGATTAACTTATCGCGGAAAGCGGATGAGACGCTAACCAATTTCTTGACGTATAGGCGGATGCGTCTTTTACAAGATCACCCGAACGACAACGCGCAACTTTTAACGTAAGAACCAGTTCTTCTATTCATTCTACCTTCTTTTTAACATAATTGACAGAAGAAAAAAGGTTGAAAGGAAAGGAAGGAAATTAATGGGAAACGTATGTTTTGAATAGAGGAACGACCTTTGAAGGGGGTATTGTAGGTAAGGCGCTAAAAGGGCCCATCTGCACGTACGAATATTCGGGGGGCGTCAATATGGACCACAGCTCTGTAGTCGGACTCGTTGCCAGTACGGTCGCGCATGAAATGGGACACAATCTGGGAATGGAACATGACAACGAATCCAATTGCCAATGTCCACATGATCGTTGCATTATGGCTGCGTCGACGAGGTAACTATTGTTTAATCGTTATTTTTCATACATTGTGGGAAAACGGTTCATGAATATTTTTTTACATATCTTTATTTTTCTATTAATTTAACTTTTATGTTTGATAAAATTATAAAAATTAGATTTTAAGAAATAAAATTACACAATAAAAATTGTGATATTAATAACATTATATGATAAACATTTTTGCGTCTTATTTGCAGTCGTCGGATGTCTTGCATTTTTCTTTCTTTTTTTCACGTACCCTTTGTCGTGTGTAAACTTTGTCACGTTTGTTTCTCTTTTCTGTTTGAAGAACATTTTCTTTCATGTATTTGCTCAGCTATTGTGTGTGCCCTCTTATTTGATGTGAAAGTAGTGTAAAAACAAGCTACTTTCGTTGAAAACTTCTGCTTTCGCCCTTTTCATTATTATTCATTTAAGATTAGTTCATAACGAATTCCGCCCCCATAGAGTCCGAAAACCTTTTCGATCTCGTTGTCTATTGTATGCATAAGTAGAATCATTCGTCAGCTAAAGTGTAGCAAGCTTGAGTAAAGTTCTGTGTTTCTTCTCTGTCAGTCGTGACAGGCTATTTGTTACCTTACTGAACTTTTTAAGAAAGGCTTGTCAGGGTGTTTGCTTTAGAGCAAGGTTCGTATACTAATGGGTGGGAACAATTTTTTTTGGAACTAATGCGTAGGAGAAGACAACTATTGTAAACGTTGTTTCAGACTTAAGAACGTTTTTATTTTTATTATTTTAGCAATGTTAGTCCGACTCAGTGGAGTACCTGCAGTTTAGAGTCGTTGGCGTTTTCGTTTCAAAAAGGTATGGATTTTTGTCTGCGTAATAAGCCGGCGGCCCTGTTTGACGGGCCCACGTGCGGCAATTCGTTCTTGGAAGAAGGGGAAGAATGTGACTGTGGCTTGCAGGCACATTGCAAGAACCCTTGCTGCAATCCGTTGACATGCAAGCTGCATGAAAATGCCACGTGTGCCACAGGCGAGTGCTGCGACTTCAAAGTAAGCGAGCGATTAACTTTAATGAAGAACAAGCCCACCGTACAACCATAAAACTGTTTTCGCCTATTTTTTAAAAAAACCGCTTTTCAACATTTTTACGTTTTAGACCTGCAAGGTGAAAACAGCTGGATCCGAGTGCCGCTCAGCTGCTGCGGAATGCGACTTGCCCGAATTCTGCACAGGAAAAAGCGAATTTTGCCCCGCTGATCTGCACAAGATGAATGGGTTGTCCTGTGGAAATGAGAAGGTAAGAACTCGTGGGATTTAAGTTAGTTTTCGTATGGGGAATCCCTTTCTCTGACAGATCTCAATTCTGTTGCTTTTCCTCAGCTGTCTGTCAAGGGTGAAAATGTGTAAAACTAATTCAGTAGCATCGTGTGAATATAAGCGAAGTATTTCCTGGTTTGCGTTTCTTGTCATTAACTTCCAAATTATTTTCTATTTATATTACTTGAATAATCGCTTTTCTCGTTTATTTCATACATTGTTATATATTGATTGATTTACTTCCTATTTCCTCGTTTTGTTTTTTTTTTTTTGTTTACGTATATTCTGTTATTGGCTATTTTATAAATATGGTATGATTATATTACAAATGTATTTGTGTGTATTCTTACCGGACTGTGTTCCATTACGTAAAAGCACATTACATTATTGTGTTCTTCCAGAAAAAATTTAATGTTAGCTTAAGAATGCGTTGTTAGAGTAACGAAGAATAACGAATACTGATTTCCCAGGTTTCTGATTCCTTTGTTTTATGTACTTAAGGGCCTACATAGAAAATCTGTAGAGAAACGCGTAGTAAGCGGGTCTTGGTGTTTGTTTATTTGTCCTTAGGCATACTGTTACAACGGTTCGTGTCGGAGCCATTCTGATCAGTGCAGACTGCTGTGGGGTCCGTCTGGGAAGGATTCCGAGTTGCAGTGTTACAGGCAAAACTCACAGGGCAATCGCACCGGGCATTGTGGTTTCAACCGAATGACAAACAAATTCACCCCATGCGAGCAACCGTGAGTATAAACATGTCGTACACGTGGAGAAGATTTTTTTTAAGTCCTCTGACCAGTATAAATATTCCTTTTTCTCTCCTTTAGGGACATCATGTGCGGACTGCTGCACTGCTCTCATCTTAATGAGCAATTGGAATTTGGCATGGAGTCTGTCGCCGTGTTGTACCATTCCTTTTTCAATTCTCAAGGTAGAATCATTCCTTGTCGAACTGCATCAGTTGATTTGGGATTAAGCGATCCAGACCCCGGCTTAGTACCCGATGGTGCCATTTGCGGCGAAGGAAAGGTACTTTGTAGTCATAAAGTCGATGTACGCAATCTGATTGTGTGTGGTTGGTTTGTTTCGGTGGCAAGATGTGCGTAAAACAAAAGTGTACCTCCGTGAGAAACATTACAGCTGGCCTCTGTCCGAACGGTTGCAGCGGTAATGGAGTTTGCAACAACTTGGGCAAATGTTTCTGCAATCCCGGCTATGCCTATCCTAACTGCGATGTTCCTGGCGTAGGAGGAAGCGAAGATGGAGGACCGGCCGCGGATCCAAACAGTAAATCACATATCTGCAACATATCTGCAATTTAGTTCTTGCCAAAATTTCTATTCTTAAATTAAAACTTCGTCGGTTTTGTGCCTTTTTTATGTTAGATTTCTTTTAACTCGATTTTTTCCTCATATTCTCGTCTATTTGGCGTTAATGTTATGATTGTCTATTTTTCTGTATTGACCTTTGTAAGCGTCCGTAGCTTTGACAATTCAACTACAGTAAAAACTTCCCTATAATAGATACCTTTTGTAATAGACAATGACCATTGTTTACAAGTTTCACATTTCCTGTCGAAACAAAAGTCAATGTTAGTTATTCTGGACAATTGGCCTTAAATGACAAATTCTCTATTCTCTTGGCTGTCCGTTATAACGAGGTTTTACTGTATAAGATTAATCACAATTATTATTATTATTATTATTATATATTTGCGTTTTGTGTGTAGTTTATCAACGATACTTAAGTTTTCTGGTTGCTTTGAATGTTTTTTGAGGAAATTTAACTGTAAACAATTTATCATTTTTTACATTTTCATTGACGTAAAACCGTTTTTACTTGATGTAGGTATTTATTTGTAGATGTTAATATTATTCGTGTAATATTTATTTATTTTGTACATTTTATTTTACAGAATCGAGTGCCTTCGTCATAGGTTTATACATCTTTTTCCTGGGAATCGTTCCCTTGCTGATCATCTTGTTCTGCCTATGGTACCATTGTTGCAAGAACTCGAGAAACCGTCAACAATGGCTACGGAAGTTGACCGGCCGGGGCACGACCAAAATTCCTTTGCCGTACGTATCGGGTGACAGTTGCATGGGCACTTGGGGAGACAATGCACGGTTCAAGATGGCACGGTGGTGGGAGGCTTTGTTATCCCTTGCATGCTGCATTAGGTTTAGGGTCTGGTTGAGTGGCGCCCGCCAGTCGTCCAGCAGGGTGGCTGTGGAGACTAACCCTCGCGTGATAGGCAAAAGCTCCATTGTTCATCCAAATCACGTGACACCTAACCGGAATTCATCCGAAAAGGACGACCCGCCCCCGGATGGCTCCCCGCACTCCAGTCGTCCAGATAGTGGTCTCGACACGGAAGGTGAAGATTCGTCTGCTGAACCCGAGCTCGTAGGCACTATCCGCTACATTGGCGAGTTTGAACCTCCCGCATCGCCACCACGCGTCCATAACACTGTCCAAACCAGTGACGCGTGTGGCAAAGAATCCAAAGGCGCCAAGTCTAAAACGAGGGCAAAATTTGTAGTCAATGACACTACCACTACCGTTACCGCTAGTACCGATGCAGACCCAGCTGTTAAATCCAAAACTGGCCGAAAATCTCCCAACATCGATTTAGGCTGTACGGACGTGTCCATTCAGCTGGTTAATAAGTGCGAGAAACCGAAGTTAAAGATGTTCGGTGTAGCCAGCGATCGCTTGGTGACTGAAGTCATCTCCATAATGCCGATGGAATCTCCCGAATTACAGAGACACATTTCGCATTCCCCGAGCCCCTCACCTTCCAGTTCGCCCTGCTTACATCGTAAGAAAGACAAGACTGCCGAGTCCGAGAAACGGCAGTTCAGCACGTGGCTCAAAGATCGTGTTAATCTGAAACTTCCCATACCGGGTAATAAGCACCCATCACTGGCCAAAACACCTTCCACATCCATGTCAGATGTCAGCACCCCACATACGGCAGATACCCTTGCGTCCTTTGACATAAACTTAGAAGGTGACGCCGGAACGAAAAAGCCAGTGCAGTTTTCACTGCACAGTCCTCTTCCTCCTCCTCTTCATTTGCCGCCCAACTCACGGGCACTAAATAAAGGACCGTTGCTACCGTGTAAACCCAAGCCGCCATTAATCAAGGTATCCTCGATTCATGACTCAGAATCCGGTGACCTATCCCCTCGGGGTAAAAACCCCCTTATAAAAACCTTCTCTACTGATTCCGACTCGGGTAACACCACCAAAGCCAAGCAACCGCTTGGTAAATCGTTATCGACGGGCTCAGAATCAGCCCGAGTCGTAACGCGACCAGCTGACAAGCCTCCTCCGCCGCCTCCAGCGCCACCCTCTAAGCTTAAGCCTGCTCGAGTCAAGATTTAATTCTTTAATTTACAGATTTTTGCTTGCTTTAATTGTCACATATTGCTTTTACTTAATTTATTGCTTATTGCATTCTATTTTCTATTGTTCTATTATACCATTTTATTCTATTGCATTTTTATACCTGCTGCCAAGCTTAAATCGCTTTTTTCGCTGTTTCTTCATTCAGGTCGCGAGGCAGTCCAGATTTCACGCGTCCGGTGGGTAATGCCAAACGAGGTGCGTTTTGGCAAATCTGGCGCAGTAAAGACCCATCTGCTTCGCAACGTAGTGACGAACTTTTGCCTACAACGCGCCAGCCGAACCATCCACTGCCGCCAGTGCCGCCTACAGCTAATGGCCATTTGTCCAGCTTCAATGCCAATAGCGCTAGAGGCGAAAAAGAACCTCTAGGAGCTCTTTTTGGCAACTACAAAGGCTTTTCACTCTCGCCATTGTCTGAGCAACCTGATTCTAGCTTTGATTCTGTCGACTCTTGTGTTGAAATCCCCTTAACGCCACCTGCACAGCCACCGGCTCCAGTTTCCACTTCCCAAGTCGCAACCTTAAAATCCCAATTCTTGGCTACCTCCAATACAGCCCCGTCCTCAAATCTTGTTAGTACCACAGCGAGTGCGGCACCGGTTCGACCAGCTCCGACCGCACCGCCCACCGTCCAGCCAACCTCGATGGGCATTTTGGCTGGTAGAAACACGTTAAAGTCCTTGATAAGTGCCCCTATACCCGCCAATTCAACTATTTCATCCAAGCCCAGTATTAGTGCCCCCGATGTGCCTCCCACCGTTAGTAAAAGCTCCTCAGCAAGTAACGAGGTACCTGCAGTGACTTATGCTCACCCGAATAAACCCTCGGCGACCATTACGCCCATGCGGCGTGCGCCTTCCATCCCGCCTACCAAGGAAAAGGAAAAGGTTCCGGAGATTCATACAGAAATTGTGATCACCAAGACTATCGAACCTATAAAAAATGAAAAGTCGGTCGAAGAAAAGCCGTTGAATACTAATCCATTTCAGTTACGGAGTTTGTTCAAGTCGAAGGAAGAACCAGATAGTGGTAAAACGCCCGAAACCGGCGGGGTGATGTTCCGGTTCCCGTCAGCGAGAAAGCAAGACAAGGCAGATAAGCAAGACAAAGGCGACAAGAAGGATGAGAAACGCTCGGATTCTTCGGCGTTGCAACGCGTAACGTCCTTGTTCAAACCCAACATTGTGGAAGAGAAAAACGACAAGACGGTCGAGCAGAATAAAGCAAAAGAAAGTGGGAAAGTTGAGGAAGGTAACGAAGTCAAAGGAGCGATGACGCTACCTCGTGTCCAGAACCTGAAGGCCAGCAAGATTGACCGTCAAAGCTTACGGAACTTGGAAATCTCGGATCCGATACCTCAATCCAACATCGAGTTACCCACCAAAGTCGTCCCGGTGCGCACTGCACCGACGCCACCTTCGGCTCCACGGGTGACGTTTAGTACGTTGCCGCGTCAAAAGTCTATGGAAGGGAAAGACGCTAATCGGGCTGAAAGTATGCGTTTGAGTCAAGTCACGTCACGCCCTGCGATACCCCAATTTGGCTCAATGCGAGGGAAGCGCCCACTTAGCGTTCCTGCGGCGAGACCTACGTCACCACCGCCCAATCCTCCTCAGAAGGAAGCAGAATACATGTACGATGACTGTTTCAATACCGTCGCCCCGTTAGCCAAACTGGAAGAAGAAGCAGGCTCGCCCGGTGATAATATCTATTCGGTCATCGACGACCCCGGGACGCCGGCCGACCCGAGGCTAGTGAAGCTGAAGTCCTTGGACGATACCATTTCCGCCAGTAGCAACAGTAGTTCGGATGGTCTGTTGTCAGAGATTGTTAACGAGCTTCAGAAGAAGAATCTCAATTCCATTTATTCAACCACAGTCAAAACGTCCTCGTCAGCGACCAGCTCGACTTCCTTGCCAGCTACTACCTGTGTTACGTCAACTTCTTCAGCGTACCCTGTTGCGATTCCAGCGACGGGAGCGCAACGTGTGCCCAATCCTCTTACCACTATTAATTATACCAAACCGGTCTTTTCCACTCCTGCGTATGCGTCCACCAACATGTCCAAACCGGCTAGTTTCAGTCCGCCCATCACGTCCTTGACGACCCCGTATTCCGTGGGGAAAGTACCTACTACGTCGGCTACAGCCAGTACAGCGAGCAGTAGCTTGACGGCTAGCAAACCGTTGTACTCGGTCACCAAAGTTCCTACCACGTCGGCAACAACCACCGTGACGCCGAGTACTGTCACTACAGCTAGTGTGAAAGTACCGTCGGGCTCAACGTCCTCGGGTGTTTCGCTCACGCCCGTATCAACAGCTTCTGCTCAAACGTACAAGCCGTATTCGGTGTCTGCAGCAGCTCGGTCTCGGTATTTGGAAGGAAACACCGCCTCTAGTGCGAGTACCACGAAGCCTACATCACTTACATCAGCAACATCACCTGTGACGACAGCGACGTCAGTAGTAACTGCCGGAAGTACTCCAGTAGTGTCTTCAGCAGTAACAAAGAGTCCGACGAGTTCGTCGGGTACTGCGGTGAAAAACAACCCGGTGGTTAGTTCAAAAGCAGGAACTACTACGACGAGTTCCGCCTCGAGCAGTTCAGCTACTGCAAAGACAGCCAAGCCGGTAGTGAAAACCACTGGGAGTAATGTAGGTCCGAGTAAAGTATCGGTAGGGAAGCCTGGAGTGGCAAGTGCAAAAGTGTCGACCAATTCCAATGCGAAACCTACCAAGTCAAGTAGTATCGCTATTAAATTGACTTCACCTGTGACGGCAACCACCCCTTCGGTTCCCGCGACCAGCGTATCTAGTCTTGGTATGAATAACCTTAAAACTTCGACTGCAGTTGATGGCCGACCGTCGCACGTTATGTCAATGCAGCAGAAATTTGACACTACGAAAGGGAAGGCCGCTACTAGCGCGAGTAGTTCGAGTGGTGCTCGTAAACAGGGAACTACGCCTGGGTCTAGGTCAACGAAGAGTTAGCCTACCGTTTTGTGTTAATGTATTTTAAACCCCCATTGCTATATTTTGTGTATGAAGTTTCGTTTCTGGTCGTGTACAGTTCATTTTCCCATTGTAATTGCAAACGCGCTCTCTTGCTTCTCATAAATAAAATATTAGAATGATTTTCTGATTTATAGTTAGCCCATTTGATTATCAGACTAAACATTGTGAAGGAAGCTCATAATTTTACGTATAATGAGCGCGGGAATTTCTGCTCGTTTTTTTGTAAAAGCAAACAAGGCAGTTATTGTATTTCGCTCAATCTAGCTTTGGCATGTTGAAAATCAACGCATTTTAACATCTTCTACAAGTATTATATTTAAACAGAAATTACACGACGGCTTCGGCACATCTATAAATAGACGAATTAATTAAAAAACGCAACACCTGTCAGCTACATTGTTTACAATTTTAATATTTTTCTTATCTGAGGCAGCCGTAGACGGCAATACTGTAATCGCGAATTCGACATCCGTCGCCTTAGGTACGAATATAAACAAAGGGACGTCCCCTTAGGTCAACGAGAATCAAATCTCGCATAGCAGATTTTTCTTTCGCTGTGTTTATGCCTACAGTTGGGTTAAAAATAATAAAAAGCAGCTATGATTTAGGGTCCACATTTATACACGTGCGAGCATTCTTTATCATCCCACGTAGTTAGGTTGTTTAAAGAAAACGTTCACCTTCACAACCACGGAATTAAGTGTTGCGTTATTTCAAAGCAGACCGTGAATATTACTTTTGTAAAAATCTAATTGCAGAACGTTCTGCGTTGAAGATTCCCTTGTTGCGCAGTTAAGAATTTCTTAAAGAAAAAGCTGTATCAATTTCGCATCTGGCACAAAATTAACCACGTAGATTAGCACGTTGTGGAAGTATAATAAAACTGAGCACCTGTAGCTGACTAATATGATACACAAGTTGGTATATAATACGGCCGTGAGCCCCAGTGGCAGTAAGCGAAAGTATCGTTAGTGTCAAGATGTCGCGAATTCCGGCGTTGTTCGTTTTCGGCTTCGTACTGGTGGTAGCTCAGTCGATTATTGCGGTTAATATAAATGAGGTAAGGTTTTGGCTCAGAGAATCAAGTTTTTAAATTATTTCGGGCTCATTTGTCATATTTCGCTTTTTCTCAAAGGCTGCTAAAGAGAGATCCGCTAAGCCAGCTGATGCAGGTTTCGTTGCTCAAGAGAATTCCGACGTAGACACAGATCAAAACGGTCGTTATCAGCTTTTACCGGAGTCCGAGCTCTCTGATAGGGCCAATGGAACATCAAAAACACAAAAACCGAAAGTCACACCTTCGAAGCCAACCTTCAAACCCTCGAAGCCAACAGTCAAACCCTCGAAGCCAACTCGACCTAGCAAAGATAATGATACAACAACTAGTCAACCGAATGTCGCTATTAATGGCGCTTACTATGGCCACTGATTGGATAACATGGGTTCAATGAGAGTTATGTTACTATGCTACTAGGTGTTCGTTGTACTTTAATCGGGGTTAATACAGTCGTATACACGCAGACGTACTAATACGTACTAATATACAGAGCATATTTTTTGTTTGTTTGTCGGAAAATTTTTCGTATCGAGAATCTATAACTCGTTCCCATCATGATAAGGAACTTTACTTCTTGCCCCTAGTTACGAGATGAAGCATACTACATTCTCTTAAGCTGTGGTTGGAATCTAGTCCATTTCACGTGTTTAGTATTGATTAAGTTAATTCTTGCACAGTCTCCTGCTAGTTCTTTTGTCTGAGTGTTGCAATTCTGCATGGTATCAACATGATCTACGAGTAGAACGGAACACCTGCTACAATTTATTGGACGATGTGCTAATTTCAAGTTTGCCAAACTTTTAATCTTTACGCACAGGTTTCTATTTCCAGCTTCAGAAATGACTACGGTAGATCTCCAACTTTGTGAACAGGTCTGAACCGGCGATGCTATTGGCATTGAGTACGTGTTGCACGTCTAATGGTTTAGGAATATTTCACAAAACTGTGATGCGAAATAGCAATGAGAAATAAATTACGTTTGTATTCTTTACACTTTATTTTATTCCATTATGGGAAAATCTCATAATATTCATGAGTAAGGCATCAAAATCAACGTAAAAATCCATCGTTGCCGAAGAAAACTTTTCCCATGGAGATTAATGTAATCGGGAGTTTCCATAATCATGGTGACAAAATTACAGTCCTTCCGGAAAGCCGGCATACGCAAAGTGAAGGCCGAATATAACGTACTGCTGCACCGAGGTCACGTTCTTTTTGTGAATGTATCCTACAAACTTGTATTATTAACCGATTATATATGTTATGTGTTATTAATCAATTAACTATCACCCTGCAAGGTGCAATATTTTAAAATTACTTTTATGGTTCACCTCTCCTGAAGGTCAGGTTCACAAAATTTCTGGACTGCTTTGAAAAATATTGTAGCACTAAAAATTGTTCTCGGACATTATTCTCGTGTTAGTATCTACTGGAAATATGTCTACTTATATATTAACTGGTTCTATTAATTTGAATCCACATGTTATTTAAACTACTCTACGATTTCATTGAACAAAAACTGTTAACATCCTTCCTGAAAATAGAGACTGCATCCTGAAGTGTAAAAACTTAACGCTTATTTCTTCCTTTCGAAGCAACATACTCGTTACTCAAATTGCGCTCGCAGCTTGTCGCACGTAGGCCCTCGCTACAAGACAGATGTTAAATCCAATATTTTACTGCAGCTTTCCTGTTGGTATTCCGGAAATGACTCAGCCAGCACTACAAGATTAATATTTTATGACCTTCTACACTTCTATGTATAATTTTATATCCATAACAAAACACTTTTCTTCAACAACGATACGTTTCGTAACGATATGTTCTGAAGACCTTGACGATTCTCTGGTTTGAGTACAGAGACTCACATTAACACGTGCACTAATTCGCCACTGCGTTTCATTTCACTTCCAATTAAATCCACGTGCAAAAGATTGTTCCCAATTCGCCGTCAGCCAATTCCAATCGTAATGCTCCAAAAATTAATCAGGTTTGCCAAGGTATATTTTTTCATTCAGTTCTGCCTAACTCATACTTTGTGGATACAAGTTTATTTTTTTTACGATTTACTAATGGTGATGATTCATTATTAACACATTTTTAAGTGCCTATTCAAAAACATTTAGCAAATGCATATAATGGTATTCCATCTGTTACAATTGTGTTAGTAATGAGAACGAAATTGAAAAAAATATATATTTTATTCACATACTCTTGGTACACCATAGCATACCAACTTCAACAAACAGCACTAGCTTTACCATTTTTCCGCTGCACAAATTAGTCTTCATTTTTTAGTCCATTTCCTAACGGATTGTAGAAACGAATTAGATAATTAAAATATATCTCAGCTTTACTCTCTAATTAAAGAAACCTTATCAGAGAAGACCAATGAATTCAATAGGAGCAGTTGTTCGCTGAGTAATGATTCTCGTTCAACTGTATATTCAATACGATAGTACGACGATATAATTTAATACAAAGACGTAGAATGCGGTATCCTCGTATATCTAGGAGATAACACTCTCTGGTCATTAGCCAATAAAAATCTCTGATCTTTTCAATTTTAAAGGATTACTGAAGAGCAGTTTGTATCACTATGGTTTGCGTCATTAGGAATGAAATCTTATCAAAGACGTGATAAAACTCTATGTAGTGTTACACACGTATACGCGTTATTTACTAGCTTGCAGTGGGTCGCTCGTGGGCTATCTTACAGGTTATAATCATGGGTGGTTGGGCCGTTTTTACCAGTGAATTTAGATGGAAACATCTCACGCACGCACATAACAATCCGCGGTTATTCTCCATATCACAGGTACAATTGCCAAAACATAACTAACATCGGCTCAAGTTCTTTTATGGATATTAACAGTGGCAAAACCCACATCGAGTATCGGTAGCGTACCTTTATTACCGCCTATTTTGGGCCTTCTTTGCTGTTGGATCATTAGTAGCCTCTTTCCTTTGTTGGGGTGGTGGCTACTGGTTTATTTATTTGACAGACCTTGGCTTCTTAGCTTTGACGTTGCATCTTATTCTCCATGCAGTTGTCGTTATTCAACATTTGTTCGACGAGCGCAACGGTAGGCCTACCCCTTTTATGGTTTTAACCATAATAGAAATATTCCCACAATATATATTCTTACAAGAACATAATACGAGTTTTAAGAATATGACCATAATATTATGTATCCTAGGAGTCGAATTCCGCCTGAGTCCGTTGTTAAAGTTTGCATGGTTCATTAGCAATTCCGCCACGCCAATAGCTTTGGTCATCAGCCTCATCTACTGGATATTTCTCTACGGGACTATGCGTACAAGCATCTAAAGAACAATTTTTCTCTCAATTACCTACCTATATTTTTAGCTATGAGCTACGCTGGAATGAACGCAATTGCCCATGGTGTAAATAGCTTCATTGTATTGCTGGACATCTTCACAAGCGCAAGTCCGTTTCGTTTGCTCCACTTTTACCAGCCACTGCTCTGTTTGGTTGCTTACGTGCTTTTCAGCGTGATCTATTATTTCGCTGGTGGAACCACTGCTGATGGCTCTCGTGCCATTTACCCAATCTTAGACTGGGACAACGTGGGCTACACTCTGATATTTGTATTCGGAGGATTTTTCGTTTTCCCCTTATTTTACATGGCAGTTTGGCTTCTACACCAACTGCGGTTATACATTGCAGCACGACACGCTCATAAAGCGCAAAGAGACCTTATAGGTTTTGTTAATCACGGCCTTGCTTAAAAGAAGCAGCGCTGCTCATGAGGGAAAAAATTAGGAAACACGTTCAGTGTAGTTGTGTATTCTTTAATAAAACGTGCAACCCAATATAACAAAAAGAGAAGCGCCGAATGGAACTGAAACACTACCACCTGGGAGACTATGAAGCCTTATGTCACAAACATTTTTTTCTGTCGCCTTCCCTTATAAATTGTATGGACCATCGAGAAATATCATATCGCATATAAAACACTGCATCCTTTCGTAGCAAAATTTGTAGAAATGATTTTAGATGGTTAGGTAAGTCTAAACTAGAAGAGCACAAAAGGATACGAATTTCAAAAAGGCTAACTACACAAGAGGTTCCTCACGTTCTGTCTCACGTAAATTACCTCCAAAACATACATATCACATATTTTCATGTTAAAATGTAGCAAGGTCAAGACTACGACAAAATACAAGCTCGGGTTGTAAAACCCATTATGTTTAAGGTTGTTGAAAGCATAGCCCCAGTAATAGTAAACCGTCGCAGCTCTTGGATTTCAAGCTTCACGGAATTGGCCACACATCAGTGTACGATCGTCAATTGACGCCGGCTCAGCCAAACCCTAGAAAAAGAAACACATATTAAATTACTATAGGACCCTGTGGTACTTCATAAACAAATCAGATAATATAACTGAAAAAATAATGCGAGCCTGCCAGGAGTCGAACCTGGAATCTTCTGATCCGTAGTCAGACGCGTTATCCATTGCGCCACAGGCCCATGTTTAACTTTAGAAATTACAATTCAATGGGCCGGAGGATTGCTGTGACTAATTTTAAAGTTTACAAACTAATTTTGAAGACATCAAGGAAAAAAGAAACCGCGAGCCTGCCAGGAGTCGAACCTGGAATCTTCTGATCCGTAGTCAGACGCGTTATCCATTGCGCCACAGGCCCATGCCAACTGAGCCACATTTGACGTTTTTTTATGACGGAGTTTACCGTTGCTAATTTTAAATCCGTGACTAATTTTTGCCATTTCAGACGTAAAAATTATCGAGCCTGCCAGGAGTCGAACCTGGAATCTTCTGATCCGTAGTCAGACGCGTTATCCATTGCGCCACAGGCCCTTGCTAAATTCGACGTAAATTTCAAACTATCAAAGCAGTAAATTAAGCACTAAGAACTTAAATTTAAGGACATTTAAATTTTGCAAGCCTTAGCACTAAAGCAAAAAGCGATCGAGCCTGCCAGGAGTCGAACCTGGAATCTTCTGATCCGTAGTCAGACGCGTTATCCATTGCGCCACAGGCCCTTGTTGAACCAAAAGTAACTTTCAAAGTCTGAAAGCAGTAAATTAGGACTAAGAACATTTAAATTTTGGAAGCTTTAGCACTAAGGCAAAAAGTAAGCGAGCCTGCCAGGAGTCGAACCTGGAATCTTCTGATCCGTAGTCAGACGCGTTATCCATTGCGCCACAGGCCCCTGCCCTTTCGCTTGGAAATTTGGAGTAAGCTTTGGCTATTTAGGTATTTTTCAAGAAAAGAAATTGAAAAAAGAAACCGCGAGCCTGCCAGGAGTCGAACCTGGAATCTTCTGATCCGTAGTCAGACGCGTTATCCATTGCGCCACAGGCCCTTGCTTCACTCCGCAGCTTTTTATTTTCTTATTTCGAGACTCTATACAAACAAGTTTGGACGTGATCGGCCGCCTAACCAAGACACTTTCATTCACTCTTAGCCCATCAAACTTAAAAAAATTACTGTAAGCTCCATACTTTTTGGACAAATGCAACTACCCTATCATATCCTTGAATTTATTTCGTACCCGCTGCAACAGAACTGTGTTTAAACCAAGTGCGCTGTATTATGCTCACCCCACTTTGCACGTTACGGTAAGTTTAAAAATTGCGACATCTTAAATGGAGAGCTATTGAAAACCACAAATACGCATTTTTAGTAACATGTTTCATCTAGATTTCGGAATATCAAAATACTTCTACGATTTCCAAAGAATGGAGCGTTCCGAAACAGCATATTCTACATGACAAAAGAAATGCGCGGTATCTTTTTCTCCCTGTAAACGGAACTGCGCATCATTGAAGGCGTAAAAAATCTCTCGGAATATTTTGAGTACGGTCACCTCATAAGAAAAGGCAGTTTTTTTTCCTGAAACCAGATCCCCGATATGCAGTTGCACAAACACCCCGTTTGACCTTCGAATACAAACACAGCACGTAAAGCTATCACAACTTACCCGATGCCTGCTCCCAAGATGAGCGATAAAAGATTGGTGATAACCACTGTGTACATAACTTCTTTCGAAAAAAGGCCATTGTTGCCAATCTTGGAACAACGCATCGAATAATACGTTTTACGCTTCACACCACTTTGTCCCTGTGCCGGATGATTGAACTTCCAGTCCCTGAAAAACGACCATAACGAAAAAACAATGGCGTGAATTAAAAACCGTGAAAACGTTATATTGTCGGGATTCTTGTAATGAAACAACGAGCAATTGTCACAAAAAGCACAAAAATTACTTTGGCGGTTGCTGGTCAGGTCTGCTACTCCAATCCCACACCCAATCTGTGTGAGATTCTACAGGTGCCAATCCTTCCTGTTCGTGCAATAATCAATTAATTATTTTATATGCAAAAACAGTCGTGCATTACCTTAGCAAAATAATTAATATACACGCCTTTCAACTCTTCTCCTCCTGTGGCAGACTCATTGTTAGGACTATTGGGTGGAGATTTCGGTCTGTAACGAACCCAAAAACGTTCACGATGCGTAAGAAACAGGAATTACGCGACACGCGACTTACGAACTATGTGGCGAGTTTTTTCGGGTCGAGGCCAAGGACACGCGCGCTGAAGACGCATTGCTTTCTCGCTGCGCTTCACGCAGCAATCGCAAATATTCCTGACTGGGGACAGTATTCAACAAATACGGTAAAGAAGGAGTTCCTCGGTCCGGTGCTGGGCTTCGAACGGGACTTAGAGAAATGTCGCTCACTTCCACCCAAGACTCTACAATACCAAAGGACAGAAATTACGATCATTACAAACGGACGACAACCATCCAATACCACTATTGACATTTTGTTCATGTACGTAAAAAAGCAATCGTTGCTTAGACGTGAAAGGTTCTTGTCGCAACATGTTTGGACAAGTTAAGCTTTGGTTCAACTTAGATTAAATAATGCATTAACTCAAATAGTACACAGTTTTAATCCCAGACGAACACAGAATTCACAGATTATATTTATTAGTGTGCACACATGTTTCTAAACTAACCCATAGTAATTAATCCACAAATGTATCCAACCTTCCCAAGCTAACGGCTTGCCACATTCTAGGTCTTGTAACGTTACTAACCTAAATTTATAGGCCGCCAAAAGCTCTTTTTGGCCCTTCACCAACGAAGTTTTGGGTACTTTTTTCCTCTCAAGTGTTCAGACGTTGAAAAAATGGACACATAAAGCTGTAAGAACATGGGCTAATGACCTCCGACGTCAAAGTATCACAAGGTCACCACGTGGTTTTGAATACAAACACCAACATAAAGGACTTTGTTGCAAATTTACATTGCAGGTGACTGATAACGCCAAGGAAAACTCACAAGTTCGTTGCAACATGTCGTTTCATGTGTATTAAGTGCCGCAGATGGTGGCCAGAGCAAGGTAAAACGAAAACCCATAAAAAAAGACAGAATAAACTCGCACTTTTACGAAGTAAACGACCGTAAATGTAAAGTAACAGTAAATTCCGAACGTCTTTCAACAGTTTCGCAACTGTTTCACAGATATTTATATAAATTATTTTGCGAACCAAAAGGAATGAAATGTAAAGAAACGATAAATGCCGAAGTTCTTGAAGAGCTTTGCAACACTTTAAAAGCTATTCCATACCGTCAAATGGATCATGTCCATTAGCTCCAAACATGCATACATACATTTTCGAAACCCCTTTTTCCCTTATTGGGATCGTTGGTATGTCACGCGTTGTAAAAGCAAGAGAAGCAAGAGGCGTGAAAAAAATTCGGCGATAATAACGAGACGAACTAACGCGCTTATCCTGGTTCTTGCTAACGCCAATTTCCGCTGAACAAGGGTAGGTGATATCGACAGTTCATTGCAAATGGCAAGCTATGGAGCTAACAAAGGACGATCACCAGGGAAAAATGGGGTTGTGGGTGTTTCCGCGTCTTTCGGAGAAAAGTCCTGCTCAACCCTTTCATCCCAAGAAATACGAAAGTCACGTCACAACATTGTGATCCAAAGAATACAGCTTTAACCCGTGCTCGAGATCACGTCCACGTCTGGACAATGACATTGCCCACCAGTTGTGCAAATTTGCATGCCTGTGAAGACGGAAGACTCTAAATGAACTTACCAATTAAATTCTCTTCCGTGGGGTGTTTCGTAAGTCCAGACATGTTTTCCACTCTTTTCCAATGTGGAAGTAAAAAAATTTTGCACTTCAAACAATCGGATCTTTCGTTTAGAAAAGAAGCTGGAGCGATTCTTTCCGTCGATCACAACCAACTGCAGATATCGAAGCGTTTGTTGCCAAGCGCCAAATGCGACTTGTCACTTCGGGCTTTCAAACTGGAAACTTGTTGCGTCCTGATAAAGCGCCAACGCAACGTAATCTGATGTATTAGTTCAGCGTCAAAGTTTGGCTTAACTCTCAATATTTGGTCACTATATCGTTGGCAAAGCCGTTGTCAAAACTCCGTACGTACCAGAAGAGGCAATACACTACCGTGCGCTAGTCAGCGCTACATACCACAACACAACGACGTCGTGTTTTGCTTACTGCGTCACAATCGTCGTCCGATGCCTGCCCTAGTCGAACCAGGACTACAAACATAATTTCCTAATTATGACATAATACAACTTTAAATACTAAACGCTAGAAGTTTTTATTACTTTCAGAACATATTATTTCAAAAATAGTGAAGAACAATAATAGAAAATGTTGAGGTTAGGGTAGCAGCTCTAACTTGAGTAAATAGTCAAGTTTTCACGCACTCGGCATTGTCAACTGCGCTGACCACGCTGCGTTGCTTTAAGCTATAGGGTACGCATTTGTGTAAGACGTGACATTTCGAAATACCTTTAGCGCTCCTGCACATGTGAGTAACGTTTTAACATTCTCTGTAGAATTCACAATTCTTGGAAAGATTGGATTTTATATTTGGGTCATTTTGCTGTGTGACATATGGTCTAGTTTGGATGAGGTGAAATTTTTTAAAGATACCGAGAAGTCAACATCTGTTTTCTTGATAGAAGAAAATGCGGGTACCACCGACACCAGAAGACAATGGTTATCATAACCAAGAATCTCCAGCCAACTTGACTTCGAATAACAGAGACAGTTCAGCAAACAGCCGTATTGAACAAAATGACGTCCAGCAACCACCGATGTCTCCCTCCAGAAACGGCGATTTCTCCGAGTATTTGTGGATGGAAAATGAAGAAGAATTCGATCAACAGGTGAAAACGTGTAATAGACGTGTTAATTTTTAAATGTGTTTGTCTGCAGGTTTACCAAGAATTAGAGGAAGAAGAATTAATGCAACAATGCCTGGAAGCTATGGCAGAATCAGATCAAAGCCCGTATTCAGACTGGAGACAGGGCGATTACGAGTTAAGCTTTTCAAACTACCGTTCAAACGACAGAACAAATGCAGAAGGCTTGGCCTCCAACTTACAATCTCTCTCTGTAAACGACACTGTCACGCCATCGGAGGTGAGTTTTTTGTCAGTGCTAATTGTATTGGAGAAAACACTCATGGGATCTTTCATACATAATCACACAAAGTCTATTCTCATTTCTGCGACGAGTTTATGAAGAATTGTTCTTATTGATTAACTTCTTTTTTTCTGTAGAGTAAATTAAATCCTGACGCCGCGGAATTTGTACCTCGTTTCAATACTGTTGCCAACGCCTGAATTCGTGGAAGGTGTTTAACTTTGTGCTTTACTCGAATGAATGGATTACTTGAGATGAATCAGGAGACATCATTACTTTGACATGTCTGAACGCGATCTTTTTTTCACAATGTGAGTGTTGCTTTCTACCCCGATTCGTTCTTATTTTCTCCGGGGTGCAACTGGTGAGGGATGCTTATTGACTGTTAGAAAACGATTTGACATGTTTTGTTTTCAGTTACATTGTGTTTCGGATTGTCTTTCTTAATTGGTAAAAATTTTGATGGATTTGGTGGCAAATCGTGTACAAACGGGTGCGTGTAGCATGTTGACAATTTTGATCGCAACTTTTTCCCCCTGCTCCAACATCTCCTTTGCATAATATGATTTGTATTAAAACAAACCTTTTGTTTTGGTAACGGTTGGTTAAGGTTGGCTCTAGAAATTGTGATTTAGGAAATACAATAGTGCAAAGTTCGCAGCACCTTGGATGTTTTTTGTTTCGTGGAAAAATCAGATTTATTACTAAAAATGTCTAGTTTTCACAGACTGAAAAGAACGAAGTAAAAATATCTATTGGAATGCGTGATGGAAGAAAATTTCGGCGTTTTGACTGTAATCTCGTGGCAAATCCCAATTTGCCTCCTTTGCGCCCAAGTATGCTGCACCTACAGCCAAACTGCTTTGTAATCGCAGCAAGCTAAATTCCCGCAAAGGCTCGGAAGCAGGTTTGACACCCTTTCGGGAAACCACTCCCTCGAGAAACCCTTCTTTCATTAAAGCCCAGCTGCCCCACACTGCTCCCACGCAAATTATGGGCAATCCGCCCGGCGACTCTATCAAGCTCTAAAAAATGAAGACAAAGTTGAGAAGTTATTCATTTAGCTTAGTTTAAATAATCAATTAATTTATCGCCCTGCTTTACCTTGTGAGCGAAGGGTAACACGGAAGACACATACTCTCCCAAGGACTGCCCCGCATGTTTGAAAAGCCATCGGCAACAGGCGTCATTTTGCTCAGTGGCACCGTGAGCTAATTTCACAGCCAGGCCGGCAATAGCAGCTTTATTGAAATGAGCATAAAAATGATCCAGTAAGCCAGTCATGTCCCGAACGTTGAAATGCTTGAGAATGGCTTGTTTGATGAAAGTTGTATCGCAAGGCGGAGGACGACGGTTATCTTGCTCGTCGAACACTATCTTTATTGCTTTCTGAGCAACCCAGAATGCTTCAGTAAGAAATACATTAACATTTTGCAGATTGTTTTTCGAAGCTAATGCTATAGTTAAATATTTAAACTAACCACTTCCTTCGTCACCAAGTAGGTAACCCCAGCCTCCACAGCGTGCCGTGCTTCTATCTGGGTTAAGAAGGAGGGAATTGGATCCAGTACCGGCAATAAGTACTAAACCACCTGTTAAGAGAATAATTATATAAATTTTAAATACTGAAGCAAAATATGCAAACTTAAATAACACTTATGAAAAATTCATAGAAAAATATATTTAAAAAATAATCGTTATTGCAGTAATGTTTCTTTCCTTCGAAACGAATACGTAAAGGTAAAATAGTAACAATGTGAAGTAAATTTACCATTTTCGCTCGCAGTTGCAATTGCACCAATCGTGTCACTGGCGATGTAAATTTTCTGGCATAGCTTGGGATATTTTTTGAGCAATCCATTCTTAAGCTCTTCATTTGTTTCTTCGTCCTCGCATCCACTCAACGATAAGCCCTATCAGAAATTAAGTCCTTAGAAAAAGAGGCTGTGTATTAAGCTGAATATATGCCGAGAGCCGTACTAGAGATAATAGGGTCAAATCCTGCTGTAAGCCAGCTTTCTGGAGAGCTTCTTGGACCATGTCGTGGATGCGTTTTTGGCACTCGGCCATGCCTACTAACTACGCTCGGCTCAGTTTTAATCTAGGCAAATTTGTGTTACACGAATAAAGTACCCAGTGGTTTGTAGACGGTCCGTGGCATTCCACCAGCTTTTCTCCTTTGGCAGAAAACAGCACAATGACAGAATGTCCGCCTCCTCTGCAACATCACAAACACGCAAACATAAGGAATACATGTCATGACACATTAGATTACATTTTTGAAATACTTTACCCTTCAATGCCTCCTAATACTGGGTTATCCATTGTCAGTTATAAGAAAGCACGCGAAAAATGCCGATAGAAAATGTGACGTCTAATACGTAGGCAAAATCAATGATTTGCTGACTCAGATGCCTATATCCACGACACTACCCGACTCGGAATTCGCTTCCAGACTGGAAAAGGGATCGTTTGCTGTGACGCAAAAAACTCCCTTTTTACTGTTCACGCTTTATCTTGATCGATCGCGATCCTTTCACCAGCAAGAGGAGCATTGACTGGGCGGGACTTGCCACTCATTCACTCCAACATAAAGGGTAGGTCCTCTAAATTGTGCGCTATTTTCTTCATAGCCAGAAGGGGTCTAGCTCAAAAAGGGCCCACTACAATTCGTCTACGATAGCCCATGGATGGTTGGGTTCTAAGAAAAATTCCTTATCTATAACATCCACAATGGGTGTGACTCCGTTGGCCGATACATAGCGCAATACGTAGTCATCCCGATTAATTAAGACACACTGGGACCAGAAAAACTCTTCCGCTAATCCAGCTAAAAATAAACCCCTACCTCTGAAAATTTTGCCAAAAGAAATGCATATTCGCAATGTTTCCACTGCAAAGTGGTTATCGGCGTACAAGATTCAAAGCTGCATAAACGACATACCTAACATAGAAAACATCTTTAACCCATTAAGTCGCAACATGGACTCCGTAACCCAAACTGAGTGTTGCACTAAAGGACCATTTCAAGTTTTGGACATTAATTCTACTAACCGCACGTCTGGGCCACCTCGAAATGAAAAACGTAGCCCAAGGTCGGAGTAAAGGCAAACCGGATTTGCAGGTCGCTAGTGAAAGAAAGATGTCAGCTGCGCGATTACTACTAGGCTGTAACACGTGGATGTGAAGTTACGCTTGGAAAACAATGTTAATTTATTCATGGTTCTTCCTGTCACATACCGGATAAGAATCTACAAAAACAAGCATCGTTCAAATATCAGTTAACACTGTGACATGCTTCATCCTGACTAAAGGCAATTTCGCAGTGCTTTTCTCGATAAACACTCGAAGATGAATATACGCAATGACAAAAAGCGTCGAGAATAGGGTCAAGGTGTGCAAATATAGCACAGCAGAGAAACAGAAGTAGGCTAACATCATACGCATGACAAACACAAAGCATCACATTAAGGCACGAAAGGCTTCTCGCTTTTCTTGAACCTTTTTTTCTCCCTTTATCCCTTTTATGTACAACGGTCAAAATTCCATTATAATAACCTTAGATTTGCTTAAAATTTTCTCATTATTTACAAATTACAAGACAGGCTGATGCCAAGCCACGCGTCCATTGAGGCAACCCGACACCATCAACGGATGTGTTGGAGAGAATCGAGTCGTCACTACAACGTTGCTATGGGAAATATTGGTTGTCAGCTCGTATAAGCATAAAGGAGTGACCTCTTCTCCTTTATGAACTGCACTGCTCGGTAATGCGTCGTAAAGCTGCCCGCCCTGGGAGTTAAAGGCTAGAAGCCTGACCCCAAAACCGAAAGGGGAGGCTATGAGGCGTCCGTCAGGTGAGAAACACAATTCTTTAATAAATCCCCTGCCGACGTTCGGTTCTTGCGTATAGTGCGTTAACCGCGACACATTCTCTTGGATTTTGTAGGCAGGTGGCAAACCCGCGTTATGGCCTCGACTAAAGGGCGGCCGGCGACTGGGAGGCATGAACAGAAAGGGAGAGTGGGCGGACAAATCGGCCATAACCCGCACAAAGTGAGCTGTCCGGTCTGAGGGACGACTGGAAGCTGCTGCCGCTGCTGGAGCATCGTTCGGTGGGTGGGTGGAGCTCGGGCCACTGAGGGACGGCAGTGCCTGTCGTGGCATACTCCCCGTAGGTGAGGCAAGAGCTCTTCGTCGCCTCAGACGGCCTGTTATCGACGACGGATCCACCCAATCCCATGACACTGAGGTAAGTAGGCGTCGCCGACGCCGTCGTATGTTTTCCAACTCTTCCATCACATCAACACTAGGGATATGAAGTTCTAAATGCGGTTCTCTTTCACGATTGGCTGTCTCGTTGGCATCACGAACGTAAAATCGACCCGTAGTACCCTCCCAGCGCAAGGGGGCAGTAATTCGCACTTGCACCATCGGCTCAGTATCGGGTACAGGCTCAAGTTCTGGCTCGGCAGGCGTTTCTTCATCCGATGATGAAAATGATCTCCCCACCGAAGAATTACCAGGTTCTGACACTGTACTCAACTTCCGTTTGCGGCCTCGGCACGGTCTTTCTTGAATATCATGCACACAACTCCACTAAAATTCAAAACAATTTGCATTTAAATCGGAAATTAACCAAACAAAATGTACATAATTTTTGAACATCAGTAAATTTTTGTGAAGTGACAAATTGATAACTAACAAAATATTGACCACATTCGTATGTGTGAAAATGCATAAGCGCATTAATGTTTTTCTTCCGATAACAAATGTTGGTTAAATATGGATTACGTAAGTAGCATACATTGTTACGTTAATTAGATACAAGATTTGCAATAAATACGTAAATTTAAGAACGTATTACACTACTGTATGAAGAAAACATAATTTATTAAAATAAAAACTTAAGAAATTCACCGAATTCTAGAATGGTGATCACGGTTAGGAACGAAGAAAGGATATTACCTCTGTTCGGTCATCACTGGAGGTATTTCTAGAAACTACTGCCCAGCCTTCGGGATGGATTTGCAAAGATGAAATGACTTCAGCATCGTTGCCGTTCGGAAAATCGGAGATAAATTCGACTCGATTTCTTTTCGCTTTAAATAAATGGGAGAAGTCCGTAGACGGGACGGGAGTATGTCTGAGCTGCGTTAATCGATACATGTTCGGCTGGGGAGGCACAAAGTAAAAGTCAGAAGTTTATAAAGACAAGCTAAGAGGAACATACTTTAAACCCGGAGAGGTCTTTGGCGAGTTCGTTTAAGTCCAAGTCATGAATGACCATTAGATAGCCTCCTGAAGTACTAATGACCATTTTGGAGGAGTCTGGCGAGAGTCGCATTCGCATTAATCCGCTGGTGAAGAACACTCTGTTGGACTTAACTCCTTCTTCTGTGTAACTAATGTTTCAAAAACAACAAACCCTTTTTTTGAAATACAAGAGGAAGCGGTAGTTAGGGCATACCTATTTATATCCCAGGCATAGACACAACCATCGAATCCTGACGTCACAAGAATGCCTTCCTCACGAGCGTATTCGATATTTTTGACCCAGTTGGAATGTCCTCTTAAAGTACGGATTTTTGACTTTAAATTCCGTACGTCCCATAACGCTACGGTGGTATCGTCACTACAGGTAGCGAACATGCGTGAATCCAGGAATCGAACACAATTAACGCAGTCGGAATGAGCTTGAATGACATGATGGACACTTTTTCTCGTCAAAGGGTCGAAGGAAACAAAACTTTTTTGCTCGCATGCGGCCACTAAAAGCTTGCTGTGGAATTGAAAATATGAAAATAGTTAAAGTACGGTTACAGACATTCATTGACATGTATAAAGAAATATACCCGTCAGGTGAAAACTCGAGGTTGAAAATGCCGCCTTGCAAACCCAATTTGGGATCGTTGCTGCAATCCCATGTGTTGCATGGTAGCATAGAGCTGTACAACTCGTGGTGTAATTGATTTTCCAAGCCCAGCGGGGGCACCCTTCCTAGACTGCGCTGCTCTAGGAATTGATGAGTGGTGGATAACTGATTTGAGGGCCATTTAGGCATATCTCTTCCTAAAGAAAAAATATACAAATACGGAAAAATCACTCATTCTTAAAAATTTATTTGATAAATAAAATACTACATAATATAAAATAATATAATAAGATTTTGAGTTAGGGAATGTTTACTATTTACGTACAACCTTAAACATGAGAATAATTATCGTGGACTAATTCTTTTCGTTACAACTATCACACTTTCTAACAAGCTAGCACAAAATGTATAAGAATTTTGATATCACTTTGGAGCCAACAGCCACTGGGATGTCAAATTCCTGCACAATACGCTACTGAAGATGTGATATCATGAATGCATTCTGGAAGAATCACACTGAACTTTGACGTTACGCAAGGCAAGTTGTCGAGGTTTTTATAATGTTTTTGATTGTTGCAGTAGTAAAACAAGCCAGCACACTATGGTAGAATACTACGCTAGTAATCATTTGAAGACCTTACCCGACAGATATATTTTGTGAGGGAATGATAAGGGAAGACACTGAATTCTTGAGACGCACTCTTACTTGTCACCTCGTGTTATCTTTTGTTCCTTAAGGGTAAACGACAAACTGGGGGAAAACAACCATCTAGCGCCATCTATGGGAGAAATAAACAGCGCGCAAACGAGAAAATTCGTAAGTACGAATACAAAAATCAGACGCCGATCATTTTTTAATTTTCTTAATGTGGGTTTCGCGTCACAATTGAGAACTCTACCTATTGAGTAAAAATTTTGCTTTCATGAATGTGATAAAATCACTGTCTATCCTACTGTAATGCACCGCAGCATAATAAATCTACTTCACTTCCGGTTTACGCGAACATGTTAAAGATTTAATTCGTTACCGGTGCACAAAATCTGTGATCTAAAGTTTAAAATCGCTGACTATAATAAGTATGTATTATGAATAATAAAGAACTATTCTGAGATAACCAATAATTTACATACTTAAACTTTAAACCTGCAAAATAGTTTTACAGTGACTATGAAACCAAGGTGTTTAATGTGGAGCCTTAATGTGGAGACTGTACTTGACGATTTTAGGGACTCGAGTGTGATATATGCTTCTTTACCAAATCGGCTTTTGGCCAATTATTGGGGTGGTGGTGCACACCCCAACCCTCCCTCGCGACGCCCCTGATGAAATCTTTACAACCTTAGAGGTATTTTTCTGAAAACTACTTCTCCGATTTGAATGTGCTTTTCACTATCAAGCTTAAAAAATTATCAATTAGACCATTTTTTTAATAACAGTGGTTATACACTTAAGTCAATTTTCCAAATTTGTTATTAGCTTTTGCAAAATGTACCGATTCTGTTTTTCAGCTATTGTTAACCGTACCATTACTATCAAAACAGCAAGTCAAAATACTTACACTTTTCAGGAGTAACTTGGAACATTTCCCATGTTATTCGCCTATCATAGGTTGTGTATAACTTCAGCTGAAAGAAAATGTAATTTACAAAAAAATGTAGTTTTGTCCTTGATCCCGTGTATTTTCCAAGATATGACATTGAACAGCGACCATAAAAGCAATAATTACAACTCCTCTAAATAAACAAGTTTGTTAGGATTTTTTTTGTTTTTAGACAAACCCATCACCATGTGCGTTCGACATACACTGCTTGGAGTGCGTACAACCCCATCCTCCTAGCCAAAAAAGGAACGCGACAATACTTTTCCGAACAAAAAATACACACAGTCCTTAAATGGAAGACAGGCGCAGTAGTCATTAACCACTGTCATGCTTGTGTCGGTAACACACTAACCATAGCCAAATGTCGATGTAGATATTAAGCGAAAATTTTGGTGACCAGGAAAGCATTTCCTTATTTTAACCTTCTACCTTAGTATTAAGAACATAAACCGGGAGCCTTTTTTTGGGAAAAAAAATTGATGACAAGAATGGTACAACTTCCAATCGCATACATAAGACTGGTTCGTAACAATTCTATGGATATAGACTGGAGTTAAAATTAATACCATGAATTCCAATTCTAAACTCAGCGAGATCAACAAACGCCCCAGGATTTACATTAAAATGAACATGCCTGCCACGAAATTTACAACGATATCGAGTTGACTTTCTAGTTACTTCAGGCATAGGTATATTTTTCTTTCTCTTCACGATAAAGGTTTTGTTAAACTTGCGCTGGCTTTTCCGCTCCAATGACCATCATCGTTTTCTGCAAAAATCGCGTGGCAGCAACTAAAGTATCGTATAAAATAAAACGAGCTATTATCTTTCTCACTCAAAACAAACACATTTACAAGTTATAAAATTTATACCTCACATTTATACTTACAATGTAAACCAAATAAAGGCTAATGGACGGAAAGTGCAGCGATATGACACTCAAGCATGACACTAGTTTTCTGGAGCTACAACAACCAGAAATTTTTGCAGAAAGAGCGTCATTTCATCTAAAAACGCACACCCGTGCAAAATTAAAAACAAAGGTAGAAAATAATATCACAACCAACCGCAATCCTTTAAACAATCCACATGTCCAATGAAAATCTTTCTTACCCAAGGCTTTCCGAACTATCCTCGGCTTGTTTTTCCAGTAAACGAATATAAGATACACTGGGACCCCGGAAAAGATCATTAAACAACCCATACCTAACGAAAAACAATATATAAGTTAAAGTGCAAAAGTAACATCAATAAATCAAATAAAACCACGCATGATATCCGTACTGACCTGTTTCGACAGGTGAAGCAATCATGGGAACTACTGTAATAAATATGGAGCAAATAATATATATGATAGGGAAAATAAGGTTGACTCGAATTGGTCTGGGCAGATCAGGTCTCTTCCACCTTAAATACGGCACGCAAACAACCGCTAAGCCGATACTCAACTGGAAAAATAAGGTGAAGTTTATAAACTCAATCTCCTTTCAACAGTTCAATGTTTACCCATGTCGCAAATCCGACGTAAGTAATCAAGGCAAAAATGTTGGACGACGACAAGTACAAAAGGGATAAGAGAGCCTGTTATGGAACGCAGAGAAGAAAAATCGTTATCTCCACGGGTTACATTTGTCTTCATTTATGCTTTTTTTTACCATGACGATTACAGCTGGTGTAGGCGTTAATCGACTGATTTGGATCATTGTCAAGATCTCGGGCATTTGGCCTTCCAACGCTCCGGCGTAAAACAATCTGAATATACAAGAAAATTAATTAGAATTGCGTAACGAAAATAAATACACTACAGTAAAAATAAAGAATAAAAGCAAAATCTAAAATAAAAGAAACTCACCTCGATGACGTCATAAGTACACCATTGACCGCTCCAAAGGTCGACATTGCAACTGAAAGTATGAGAGAATTAAGTTATTAAGTCTCTGTACATTAACGAGCCTACTATTTAGAATCTAAGTATAGAAGATTAAGTGGCATTAAAACATGTAGATTATTGGCTACTTACCGAAAACCGGTATAATAAATGCCATTTTGCCGAATAACCTATCAGCAAACGTTACAGCTACAGCTTTAGAACCTAGGACTTCCATAGGTGACAAAGTCGTGTAGAAGGCTACATTGGTGAACACGTACGCTACAGTGACTAAGACCATGGAGATCGCGATTGCACGAGGAAGGTTTTTCACTGGGTCTTTCAATTCTTCGATGACAAAATTCAAATAGTTCCTATAAATGAAAAATAATAATAATTATAATAATAATAATAACAATAATAATAATAACAATAAATAGATAAATAGACATAAAAGGCAAGTTTTCTTTGAAATTTCATAATCGGCTTTAAATCAGCATGTAATCTCTTTTATGCTTCCTAACGGATAATTCCTTACCATCCATTGTAGGCGAACAATCCTGCGTAAAACGACAGCGCAATTTTGGTGATATCCGTTTCGCTATTCTCAAACGTGAAATATTCCGTATGTCCTACAAGACCAAAGGAATGAGAAAATGAAAAAGATCATTCGCACCAGTCAATAAAGACATTCCATTTGCGTTCATGTTCGATTCTAACACGGGCACTCCCAAACTTCCCTCTTCCTCGAGAGCTAGCTTAAATCCTGATCGATTACGCGGCCAACTCGGTTTCCTTCAACTAGTCAACCGAAATGAAGAGCACCCTAGTAATATCTTAACCAGTTCTTAAGGCCTCTCTGTTATCTTTCCAATACTCGGTAAACTCTCCCGAATGCAAACATCGGCAAAATTCTTTTGAACCAACCCTGGCACTTGAAAGTGGCGAAATCTAAAAAGAGAACATGTTAAACCATACAATTTCAAGAGCTTAAAATCTTGTTATAACTAGAAACATGGTACTCGATAAAAATATCTTTCGCTTGTCTCATTTATCTCTTATCGGTATATGGTCTTGTTAATCTTGTTAACAGCCTCTCAAAATACTGATAAAAATGCTACCGAAATCTATTATAGTAAATCTGTTTACGACCGGTGTATAAAACGAGACAATTATCGTTATTCGAAAGGTACTCAATAGTGTCCAACTAATTATTACACGCTTATCACTTTACTTAATTCACTCACATTCACGCCATAAGGCCCTGTATGCACTACAGGGAAATCCTAGTTATACAAGGCTAATGAAGATAAAATAACTATAAAAGATCTCTTGTACCCGGTACTACGTCAACAAACCGAATAAAACTGAACCCTTTGTTTTTACATTGTTACACGAGCAACAATTCTTTTTTTTTAATGCGTTGACAAACAGGGGAACATTTCTCCAAATGACTTTTTCCCTCCTTAATGCTTATTATTTCGAGTTATTTTGACATTTCTAACATATTGGCAATAACATTATACCGCTAATAAGTGTGACACAAAGCCTCAGCATTGGTAGCCTACAGATATGCCCCAAGGGCATTTTGTCACGTTGCTCCGCTGAGTTGGTAAGACATTTCCATTATCTTGTTCGACCAGATGCAGTAGCTTCTGTTGCTCGCTGAAACCCAGCAAGAAAAAGATACAAACAACAGAGAGAAAAGGTTGACTTAAACAGAGACAACCGACTGAAATTCTATAAAACCGCTTAATGACCTCTCTCCTGACGCGGATCTGTTCCGGAAAGCTGTTTTCAGTGGATCTGGAGTAAACAAGTTAAGATACAGCGATTGTTTTGGGCAGGACTTGGGTCTTCTTTGGAACCTTTCCTGCTCCGACAGCGATTATGCGCTCCAAAACGGGAAAAGGGTGAAAACTGCTGCCTGTGGCTTACTGCCCAGCAGCCACCAGTGCTTTAAACACCGATCAGGTCTCCGTGGGTGGAAAGACCGAAGTACTAGCCGACATGGTTTTGCTGGTGGGGTTGATCGATACATTGATGACGTCAACCAAATGTTTGACGTATAACAAAAGCTCACTCCCCACCCCACCCACGTCTTCGTCCCTTTCCTATTACTACTGTCGGAGGTAATAAGCTCGGAAGCTTAAGCTAGAGCAGCCTTTTGCGTTGGAATGACTGCATATGAGCGAAAAGGACAAGATAAGTACGTTGGCTTTTTTGAGGTGATATAATTTGGAAACCAAGTTCCGCTATCTCACGTGTATATCGCACGTACCTAAATTTTTGCAACTGAAAATATCCTTTCAAGGACATGAATCTAACTGCAAATTCTCCAGCATTGTTGTTAAGCAATCGGGTAACGTACCTGTTGAAAGCTGATATAATCCTGTTCCAGCAATGATGGCTAACGCCAATAATTTAGCGTACGTGAAAATATCCTGCACAAAGGTCGATAGTTTCACACTCCAACAATTTACAAAAGTCAACAAGCCTGCGAAAAAGAACCAGGAAAAGGGGGATCGTATTAGACTTTAATGGGTTGGATTAGCCTTGCAAAACGAGCATCAAGTTTCATTGAGCACAGAATATCTTCGTAATCGAATGTACTCTGTCTGATAAAGTTGCTTACAGATGCAGACAGCTGCCAACATCCTAAGAGCTTCATCCGGGGGGTCGCATTCAGGGAAAAAGGGTCTTAGTGCGTAAATCGAGAAGGTTAGCGCAACGATAGCTTGCGAACACGGTCGCACAATAAGAGCTTCAATCCACAAACGCATGAAGGCCATGAATGGGCCAAAGGTTTCCATAATATACGCGTAATCCGCTCCGGTTTTGGTAATCATGCAGCCCAGTTCAGCGTAGCAATAGGCACCGATCATGGAAAATATGCCGGAGACGGTCCAAACGATGAGAGACAAGTTCACGCTACCGGTGTGAACCAAAACCCCCGAGGGTGACACGAAGATACCCGACCCAATAATGCTGCCCACGATCACGGAGACTCCGTTCATCAAACTCATTTTGGCTTCCAGGCGAATGGCGCCATCCCCGTCGCCTTTTTTCGGGGAAGAAGGGGTGATGACTTCGTGAGCCGGGACGTCGGCTTGGGGGACTTCGGAATATTTTGCGTCTTTCGCCGCCATTTTTTCGATTAAAGGACCTCACCTACACAGACAAGAAAGTCATGATAATTAGCACCAAGACTAACCACGGGTTATTGATAGTGGTTGTGATGACGTTGCGGCCACGTAAAGCAGGTTTGCATGAAATATCGAGCTTTCGTTACATCAGCCTGAAGGTTTCAACACGAAAAAATGGTCTAGACATTGTGACTGTGTATTACTAAGGAAATGCAAGAGATATTAAAATAGAAAGTTAGATACATTTTAATTAAATATACGGTATAACAGTGGAGTAATTAAAATGAGCTCCCCACCCTAATACGCGATACGCTAGGTTGCACGTGCTTCCCTTTCCCATGCTTACTACTGAAAGAGAAGCCGGTTTGTCAAACGATAGTATTGTATGTTCGTTTCCATATGCCCGTTTCACACCGCTTAAAGCACACATAAATCGACGTGAGAACATCGTAAAATTGTACTCCGTGTGAACAACACTTACCGGTGTATTTGCGATAATATGAGGTCCTCAAACACTGGGGTGGACACCAA
This sequence comes from Triops longicaudatus, assembly GCA_022885665.1. Classification (NCBI taxonomy): domain Eukaryota; kingdom Metazoa; phylum Arthropoda; class Branchiopoda; order Notostraca; family Triopsidae; genus Triops; species Triops longicaudatus. The sequence continues at coordinate 1,826,478 of JAGQDJ010000202.1, forward strand.
AATTTGGCGGACCTAATAAGCCCTAACTTCAGCCGCTGGGTAGCTGAGTACTGATCGCCGTGAATGGGAAGAGACGGCGGGCCGGAAGGGTTACTCCGTTGTACGCATGTACCGTAACTAACCCCTCCCCCGTTTTTTATAAGCAGCGTTAGTCTGGTTATCGGCATCATCAAAAGCTTTATAATCGATTCTATTCTGTTCCGATAATCGGAAAGCCATTTTATGATAAGCTTTGTGTAGTCGAATAATTTATTTAATTTTTCTTCATGAGCTAGTAATTAATATGCAAGTGTTTACATGAGGATTGGAGCTTATTAAGGGAGTTTTAAATTCTTGGGCATGTAGTAATCAATATCGATTTCGCTCTATCGATTTCATGCAACAGGGGCGGGATTTGTGTTAAGACGGAGAAGGAAGGAAGGCTGAGTACAAACAGGTAAACAAGTGAGGGGAAATAAGGTAATTTTTTATGTTTATCACGTTACGCCTACGAAAACGTTAGCCTTGAATATCTGAAAGGATAAGTCAGCATCTTGTTGTAACCTCGAAGCATTTTTAATATGTAAACAACGTGTTTTCTTTGTTTGGTATAATTGAAAAGGATTCGTGTAAAGCTTAAGGCTATATTTTGCATAACCTGATGCTTGTAATTCAATCCATGTCTTTGACTCCTTTATTTTTCGTATATGAGCTAGAGATCTTAACTTTTGGGGCTGGTTGGCGCCTAGCAACGAGCAGGAACAAACCTTAGTTCAATTGGTGTTAGTTTTTATTTCTATTACTATTAGAACATCGAAGGGAATATTTCTCGTAAGTAACTTTTGGCATTTACTTACTAGGAGGTTTTACCTACTCGCATTATTTGCAAATTATTGTATTGTGTACCTTGACAGACTGCCAATTATGTCTGACGTAGCGCCAATCAACATTAACGAGCCACGCTGGGACCAAAGTACGTTTAGTGGCCGTGCGAAGCATTTTTTCGCCACCACCAACCCCTTGAATCTTCTTTGCACCAACCAAGATCTAGAAAATGCCAAAAGAGTCGTCGAAAAATACAGGTACACATTCGTACGTCATTGGGAACTTTCTCACCTCCATTTTAAATCGCCAGGAAAGAAGGGAAGCTGAACGGGCTGACTGCTGACGAGTTGTGGAGAGCCAAGAGTGTATACGATTCAGCCTTTCACCCGGATACTGGTGAAAAAATGATTATCGTTGGACGTATGTCTGCGCAAGTTCCTATGAACATGGTGATTACCGGGTGCATGATGACCTTCTACCGGTAAGATGTACATTTGAGTGGAAAATCCGCAACCTTGTCGGTAATGGGCTTTTCGGCGTGTAGGACAACTCCTGCCATCGTTTTCTGGCAATGGTTCAATCAGTCTTTCAATGCTGTTGTCAATTACACCAACCGAAGTGGAAATTCTCCGATTACAACCAAGTAAAACACTTCCTATAAAGCTGTTCTTGAGATTTTGTCTTGATACGAGCTCCTTGCTACAGGCAGTTAGCGACGTCCTATGCGCTAGCCACTAGCGGAGCCTTAGTAACTGCCTTGGGCTTAAACAGCCTCACGAAAGTAAGTTGCGTCATTGTTGTTCCGTTGAGATTATGAACTAAGTTGCTAGCTTGTTTTCCTGTGTTTATTGACGAAATCTCAGAGAAGGATACATAAGAAATAGTACTGATATAATACAACGATAAGAGGAAGTGGTTGACAACTTTGTCGTAAGAGTGGTTGACCAGGATTTTTCAGTTGTTAATTTGAATGACGCACATGTTTATCATAGTGTAAGACATGCCGCAAGCTAGGCAGTTGTAAAACTAAGATTAGGTTTCCTTTTTTGGTGGTTTTCTCGATTCATCCGTGCACACAGCTATGTTGTAACGACAAGGGCCTTTGTAATTGATTTATTGATATTATATAAGCCGGTTTATCGTATTTTTATTTCTATATATTTCGGATCCTTTCAACTTAAGACTGTCAATTCATGTTGCATATGGTTGAGACGTGATAGGTGGGACTCCGTAATAAGAAAAATAGGTTGTGAAATAACATTGCTCATACAGCATAACTGATAAATGGCGCAGTAAAAAAATACAAGAAGAAAAGTGGGAAATATTTAATTTTATTCTTTTCGTTTTATTTGTTCACGTTCGGCCTGAGTTTTCTTCATTTCCTCATTATGTAATCTTTACTTTGACGCACATGCTTGCCGAAAATGTCGCTCTATATTCAGAACACGCCGGATGTTTCGTAGCTAATTCTTCGTAATTGACGTATCTATAATGTTTTCTTATAAATCGAAATAAATCGTATATTTTGGATTGTTGAAGTTAGATTTTAAATAAATTAGTCATAGTGCATTGTTACGTAAAGCTGTTAGGATCCGCATTGTGTAGGATAGCAGCAAGATGTACCCTTTTATATGAGAAAGATTCCTCTATGCATTCTAGCTAATACGACCTTCATGTGTCCGAAGACCCATTCTTAGCGACCATTAACCCGTTACTTGCCGTAGCCTAGGGCTTTGGGGCTTTCACGCACACGGTTACTATTTGGCGAGTTCCATGTGACTTTGTTGACGAACCATGTTTCAGCGAAACAGAAGGAAGGGAAGCGGAAAGGTCGTTTGGTTCGCGCAGTGTAACAAGAATAAGCGAAATTCCCCGTACAGATTATCAAATCATTATAAACAAATCCTCGTTTTTACGTTTAAGACTTTTTAAAATTTTCTTTGCAACAAATAATTCCCCGCATTAAAGGACGTAAAATTTTCATAAACTTTCCGGGTTTTGGACGTATTGGAAGAAGGAATTGTTGGGGAATTTTGTAACTTGAGGGTAGCTGGAGGGTTTGATGTATCGGTGGTATGAAATTTGAGAGGCATGTTGTGTTTTTTCCCCCGGAGTTGTTTACCATACAACTTATATTTTTCCTCAATACGATGCTGCGCACGAAACTGTTGTTGAGGGTATGGTGTTAGAGTACCGGTATCCTGGAACGGAAGGAAATATGACGTGAAAAGTTTAATTAATCCACCTGAGTTTGAGCAAAGTCATTACAGAGTGAAAGTATTTTCATTCATTTATTTGGAGTTATGACGGGTTCTGTATAAGCCGAGGCGAAGTTCAGTTATGGCAAATTCACCATTAATTGGTGAAAATTTGATTGAACTTAATCAGTCCCAGGAGACTTGTGGGTACCATGTTAAGATTTTTGTGCCATGACTACACAAATGATGAAATTAAAATTCCATATTTCATCAGGTTTTGTATTTCTTCTGTTGCATTTCGTCTTACTGTTTTGTGTATTAGTAATGCATCGGAACGCTAGGGACTTTGGCATTTCGGTGCCTTTTGCGTTGTTGCTGTTGAAAATTGTCCACCCGTGTTAAAGTTTTGATGAATGCAGCACCATTCCTAAATAAAGCTAATACCTTAATTTGTTTGCTAGTCCATGCCACCGCTTGTTGGTCGTTTTGTGCCATTTGCAGCTGTGGCGGCTGCCAATTGCGTCAACATACCTCTTATGCGCATGCAGTAAGATCAACATTCTTTTCTTTCGCCCGGTATCGTTATAAAAAATTAACGTCGTGATATCCACATTTCCGTTTTAGTGAAATTAAAAACGGTGTACCTGTAACGGACGCTGAAGGTCGCGAATTGGGCAAATCGTCCATCGCGGCAAAAAGCGGAATTGCTCAAGTGGTTTTCAGTCGTATTGCCATGGCTTCTCCCGGCATGGTCCTCCCTCCGTTTTTAATGAACTATTTGGATCGTAAAGGATTCTTCGTGCGGTTCCCATGGGCCCCTGCTCCTTTGCAAGTTGGCATTTGTGGTGTGCTCTTAACTTTCGCTACACCACTCTGTTGCGCCTTATTCCCTCAAAAAGCATCCATTGCTGTTTCGAGCCTAGAACCAGAATTGCAGGCAGCAATTAACAAATTGGAGAACCCACCCACTCATGTTTATTTCAATAAAGGACTATAAAAAGTCTTATCGATGTAGGGTTTCCTTTCCGAGTTCTAGAAAAAGATTATGTACTTAAATATTTAGTGCTTTAAAGCAAATAAGAACCAGTTGGGCACAGTGCAAAGGGGTTATATCACGAAATACAGACATCTAACAGAAGTATGGCGTTGACGTTCATTATTTTAAGCATAAAAAAGGGATCTGGCGAAGGTGATAAACCTCGGGAATGCATGATCAACAAATGAGTTCGAATTGAAACTGATTAATTCCAGATTTTCGACTCGTGCCAGCCTGTAACTGGTTCACATCTACAGTCCATGTGCACAGAAGATGATGTCATTATTTGAATAAAACTTCCAGAAAAGCAAAGGAAAACCAGCCGGAACCAGTTTTTGTGGTTAAAAGAATGAAATGTGTATGTCCGCCGGGCACAAATTGTGTAACTATTGCCTTAGGACGACTCTCGCGTGACCCTTCAAAAGCTCTAGCCGGCATGCGGTTAAGTTTTAGTGTTGATTCTGAACTGAACGCGTGAGCACCGTGGTACTTCAGTCTCCGAACCGAGCTACTCCGGCAAAAATGGCTTTCTTATTCTCGTCGAAAACTTCCCAAATTCATACCAACTGGCCTCATTTTCATCATCATGAAGAAGACCACGACGAACCGATTCACGTTGGTGACGATTCAGACGGACATTTAAATACGTATCGTTCTCGTGTGGAATATTTCGTGAAGACGACAAATCCAGTCAATTTGTTTTACACTAATGCCCAGCTGCAACAAGCCAAGAAGATTGTTTCGAACTACAGGTAAGAAATCAATAGTATGTGCATACTGTATTGTGTACGGAAGCCTTCACGAGTCCGTTACGTCATAGGAAAGACGCTGCTGAACATAGCGGCATTACAGATGAAGAATACTGGAAATCCAAGTACATCTACGATTCCGCGTATCACCCAGATACGGGCGAGAAACTTTTTATACTAGGACGAATGTCAGCCCAAGTTCCTGCGAACATGTTGATTACAGGATGTATGCTCGCTTCACAAACGTAAGTTGAATATTTACGAACACACCTTTTCCTTTTTTCACTGTATTTCTGTGAGGAAATCGTTTCACGATATTGCGATAATTGCTTTGAAAGGAAACTGACATTTGTTAAAACAATGACTCATCACAGGTCTACACCGGCTGTCGCGTTTTGGATTTGGGCCAACCGCACTTTCAATTCCATGGTGACTTACTGCAACCGAAATGGAAACGCGTCTGTTAATAATGTGTAAGGAATTTACGAGAAATTTCTAATGCTTTTAATTAATAAATTGTTTTTCCCTTCCGACGGTATAGTCAAGTCGGTGCTTGTTACGTTTTATCTACAGCAGGTGCATTGGGCGTACTTTATGGCGCCAATTATATTGCCAAGGTAATGACCTTAATCTTACAAAAATAAGTAAAAGAAGTATATCACGTGCATTTGTTTACAGACCATGCCAGCGCTACGCAGGTTCGTACCGTTTGCGGCAGTTTCGGTTGGCACCAGTATTAGCGTTCCTACCATGAGAATGAGGTAATGCCGTGCTTTGATGGATTCCTTGAACCCACCTAAGCGTTTTTTCCCTTTCAATGTATTCAGTGAAATCCAGCAGGGAGTTCCTATCTTTGACGACAACGGGCATCATTTGGGTTACTCGAAGATTGCGGCTAAATGGGGTATAGCGAAGGTTATTGCCACGAGGATTCTTATGACCGTGCCAGGCATGGGTAAGTACGGCTCAGGAAACGAGTTTCCTTGTGCCTTGTTTACAGCCTAAAGCAATTGGAAACTGACTATCATTCTTGGGTTTTCCCCCCCTTCTAGTTTTCCCACCTATGGTGATGAACAGGGTCGAGAAAACTAACCTACTCAAGAGGCTGCCCTGGATGTCCACTCCGTTACAAGTTCTTCTATGTGGGATATGCTTCGCGATTTCCACCCCTCTTGCCTGTGCTGCCTTCCCGCAACATTCACCCATTGCGGTCAAGTACCTGGAGAAGACTTTGCAGGAAAAAATCCTCGCAAAAAGCGGAGAGGAAACTCCACCCGAAATCGTGTTTTACAACAAAGGTTTATAAGCCCTTTTTATTGTTGAAAAAGGCTTCTTTAAGTCTTAGGAAAAACAGACAAACCCCTATACCTAAGAAAAATGGCATTTACGCACTAACAGTTTCTATATAGTTACAAACGAACTGTATTTTCAATATAAATATTTTGGATTGAAAATCATAATGCTAGAACACTAGTATTGTGGTTCATGGTCACGTGGCCTTTCAACACTTGGTGTTGCAATTTCTGTATAAAAAACAGAACCAAATTGGATTATATTATTCCGAAAATACACTTCTTTTTTCATACTTTTTGGTATATTTTCGCCATCGCTTGGTTCGTCTGCAGCGTTTGCTTTTTCTTCATCTCGTACAAGCGAGTTTGAACTGGATTTGACTTGTTGACCCATTTCGCGGACTGCTCTTTCAGCTCTTGCGTCGTAAATAGCCGAGGAAGACCTTGCAATCCAATATAAAAAATAATTTATGTAATACCTTATCAACCGTTAAACAATAACTGCAACGACTACAGACATAGTATTCAGAAATAGTTGAACGATCTTTTTTTTTGACATTTCGCAAAATATTCTAACTTACTTAGTGGCGAAAGAGAAGGGGGCAATCTTGCATTATTAGGAAGACGTTCCACGACTTCTCTCCGCAACTCGCTTTGCAGCAAACGCATATCATGGGTAAATCGCAGGAATTTGGAACGCGCTTCAGCCCGTGCTATGAAATCCGGCCGTTTCCTTCGTAAGGCAGCCTAGCAACAGGAATGAATGAACAGGTTAATTCATTCCGCATGGTAGTATGGGTCAAGGCTTTAATACTTGCAAGGTCGGTACCGGTTTGACTCTTTCTTCACTGTTCCAACAAACACAAAATGCTTCGACTTGGGGTTTAGCGAAGTTTTCCGGCGCCCCGTTGCCAAGGCCGGTACTATTCCTGAGTAAAGAGTCGGTTGTTTGCACCGCAGTTGTTTTGGTGCCGGCAACTGGACATCCTTGCATACCTGTCGGGTTCTTCTTCTTGGTAAGCGACGGGACTGAAGGCTGCTGGGTATTTCCGCCAACTTTTGGTCCCAATACCGAGGTTCTCCTACTCACTTTCTCATACGAAGGCTGCTTACTACATATTCCTTCGGTAGAGCGTTTTTTGCTATTTAAAGTACCGGGTGCTGAGAGACTAACCGGTTTTGGGCGAATTTCCCCGCTTGGCTTCACACGCAATTTTGATCCCGTCTCCGTTTCTTTTTTTGATTTAGGGAGATCGCTACGAGGCCGTAGTATTCCAGGTGATCTGACGACAAGTTTGTGGTTTCCTTGGGTTACTTTTGATTTTGTAGTTTCCGGCTTTTCTGTCTCAATCTTCCGTTGAGTTACTGGCTCCTTAACGTAGGTATTTTGAGCAAATTCAGTGGATTTTGATCTCAGCACTTCCGGCTTTTCGGCCTCAGGAATGTGTAACCTGTCAGGAAGGCGCGCAATGGATGAATTGGATGATTTCGTCACTAAGGAACTACCGTGTTCCTCGTTCTCCTTTCCTCTAGGGACGGATAATTGGCTTGATGATGTATGTGTTGATTGTCTTTCTAGGTCAGGATTAACCGATAACTTGTAGTTTCTCTCTAGCCGGTGTAAATAAGCATTAAGACATTGCAAATGGTCGCGAAGCTGACGGTGAAAACGCAGTTCTGACGCGATATCAGTTTTACGGCTGGATAAAGTCGTGGTTGGTGTTGTGCCTGACCGTGTCTCAGCGGATTCATCTCGTCCAGATCGTTCGTTTTGGACATACTGTTCATGTGAAACGGTTGGCGGGTGTGAGCTTGGTTGAGTTGGATAAGTGTGACCAGGGTAGTAAACAAAATCGGACGACTTGGAATCTAAAGTTTGAACTTGGGCGTCTTGTCGATCCGTAGACGAAGAACGGTAGGTCATGATAGGAATGATATGATCATCCGACTCCGGGGAGCTGTTGTCTTCTGAATGACAAGAATAGGAATCAGGTATTTTGTCAGAAAAATCCAGCTTACGGGAGGGAGAGTTATAAACCACAGTTGCTTGAGAGCCAGACGACGACGCTACTGTGCCGGTTTGAGCAGTCATCATCGCATCGGGGCCAACGTCTTGAGAGAAAAATCGCGGTTGGTTCTGAAAGGATTTACGGTTTTTAAATACACTTAAGGAGTCTAATGAATGTGATTTAAGTGCAGCCAGAGAGCTGTGTACGAGATTAGGGCGTGGTGGTGACTTTTCTTCAGGTTCGGCCAGAGATTCTTCGAAAGATAGACGCCACATTAGTTTGCTAAGGCGTGACGGCTGACGAGCCGGACTTGAGTGGTTCAATTGTTGATTAACTTGAGAGATTTGGAAAGAGCTTGAGGTTTCTGAGAGGGCGGTCGTTGAGCAGTGTAGAGAAGCGCTGGACCCTAGCACCATTCGTTCAATGGTGCTGATGCCAGCTCGGGTTTTCTCGGCATAACCCAGATCTGCTCCGGAATCCCATTCTAGTCTGCGTGTAGACGATAAACTGGAAACGGAATTGATTGAGGGAGAAAGTAAGCTTGTATCTGATAAGGGTAATTCGAGAACGGAGTTATTGGCACTGGTGCAACTTGGATGTTCTACTGTAAGCTCCGTTTCCAGTTCGAGTTCATCCTGCAAACCTACATTAGCTACAGATAACGTTGAAACAGACACACAGCCTATCTCATCTTCGATACAATTTTCACTTTCGTCCACGTCTGTATCAGATGAATCGTCGTACAAGAAATATTTTGGATCTAACATTTCCGTTACAACCCTGTGAGATCAAATTTAAACTGATGTAAACAATGCGCCAAAACAGCGCTACGGCAAGTCAGGGCACTTTAATTTCCTACATTTATTTTGAAAGATGGCGCAAAAGTCGACACAAATTTCAGCGCGGGAAAGAATTAAGAGTCTACATTTCTCACAAAAGAGACTATAAGCTCTGAAGTTAGGATTCTTAAATTATTTTAAAAACTACTAACTAAAAACAATTTAAAATCCCGCATGCTATGACGTTAATTAGTTTAATTAAAAAGTAGACGGCATGGTGCGTGAAGGGGAAACTTAAAATTAAAAACTTCAAAATTAAAAGATCAGAATTCCATGATTATTATTTGGGTAATTAACCAACAACTAACTGAGCAACGAAACTGAGAACCACCAATTTCCAGGCTTATCTGTACCGTACCTGTATACACGTTCTTCACGAAAATTAATGACAATGAAATATTTTACGTCGCGTAATTCCGACAGAAAATGTTCCACAGTACAACCTCCCCAAAACCTGAACAAGTTTTATCAGACAATTAGCTTTTTTTGTACAAGCTTCACGTGTCCCATTGAAAAGAAAGGCATTTAAGACAATATTTGGTATCACGGACGATCGGCTATAAAGGACGAATTCTTCCTCACCTAGGGTATCCGTAATAACGAGGTTTTATTGTAGTAAAAAATTATAAGCATTTCTCACAATCAATTCGCTTCAGGTCTCAAGCGATCACTCTGCAACCCAGGCACTAGGCTGGAACATCGTAATTTAATTATTCTCTTTGTCAACTTTTATCAAGACGAAGTCGTATCCATAAAACATATTCATGCCAAACAGTGCTCGTGAACAACGGACATAAAAATGATTGAAGCTATATTGTATAAATAGTTCCTATCGACACAGCAGATAAAAATTCGCATCGACATAGGGAACGAAATGCAAATCCAAGGCGACTTCCTTAACGCAAAGATTGCCAAATCAGTCTTCGATAAACAAAAATTCACTCGTTTATAACAGCTACATAAACTATTCTTGGTCCGTTAACAGTGAATAGAACCTGCGATAAACTTAAAAAAAAAGTGCAACTAGTGTTCCAGGCTATGGTAAAAACAAGGCACATAATAAGACAAGTAATTTCTTCGTTGAGTTCTCAATACCAATGTTGAAGGCGGCCAATGGCTTTCTTCCAGTTAACATACAAAGGGCCATACTCGATCCAACGACCAGGATCGGGCGTAAAAACACGTTCTACACGTCTCATCTCCGCAAACTCTTGTTTATCTTTCCAGACACCTACAAAAATTCAAGGATTAAACTTCGCATACTTAATAATGCTATTAGTAAATTAACCCATAGCGTAGCCTGCCATGTACGCAGCTCCTAACACCGACAGTTCAGACGACGTCGCACGCTCTATTCGCACATTGGTCAGATCCGCTATTAACTGCATGATGAAGTCGTTCTGAGAAACTCCACCATCCACCCTATACAAAAGCACAACTTTCTAAATATATCCTTACCGCATTTCGATGCAGGTATAAACGCTCGACAGAACGGAATTCAAGCCGTCACAAACAGGAGCAATTTCACGCAATTACTGAAACCCTCCCACTGTTCTTTTACACAAGATGTCCCTCGCGCAACGTAAGAGAGTCTTACCTAATGTTTACAGCTTGCAGACCTGTTTCTTCTGTCATAACAGTGTACAACTGATGAATGCGGAAAACCAAGCTCTCTACCACTGCTCGAAGCATGTGCTCTTTCGTTGTGGACGGTTTTAAGCCAACAAAACCTGAAGCTGCCGTATCATCGTTAACAGGTGCCTAATGCGATCTCTCATAAAAACGCTAGACAATCGCATTCAAATTTACCTGAATGCCACTGAAAGCTGGAATAAAATAAGTTTCGTGGCTGTCTGGTACTGACGTCACAATATCCAAAATATCATTTACGCTTTTAAATAGCCCGATCTTCTTACACCATTCGATGGCAGTACCCGTATCACTCGAATTGCCTTCTGCGACGTACGTCAAATTTTCGCCGATTTTCCAACCGACCACCGGGTACAAGCCTGTAATTATTTCATAATTTTGTTAGCTTTCACGATTACTGAAATAAAAAATCAGACATTCCAGCATTCATTACAATGACAAGATACATGAAACAAAACGTCAGCAGGCGTGAGCCTAGACTTAATGACAAATAAAATACCACGTTAAGAAATATAATTAAGTACAGATATGGAGACAAATCACCTGCAACAGACGCGTGTGGCTTCTTTCCAGTATTGAGTGACAGAAAGGAACCAGTTCCCATCGTCAAACGAATATCACCGGGTTGGAAACAACAATTGCCAAACAGCGAAGCTCCTTGGTCCGATACCTTGTTTCAAAACTTACGTTATTTTTTTTCTTCACATCAATGCTAAACTCACAACACATCTAATAGGAATTTCTTCTCCAAAAATTTCGGCCGCAACTGAGCCAAAATCGCCCGCAGAGTCTCGCAATTCGGGCAAAAAGTTGTCCATATCTTCAATAGGAAAATTGAGCATTTTGAAGGCCCAGGGGCCCCATTCCATTGTATAAGGATCAAAGAAGCCTGTTGCACTCGCGTTGCTAAAATCGGTAGCGTAAACACGCCCTTTGGTCAATTTATATAAAAGCCAGGTATCAATTGTGCCAAAGAGTGCTTTGCCTTCATGGGCTCGACGTTTCAAGGCACTGACGTGTTCCAAGGCCCACAACAAACGCATTATAACCTACAGAAAAACATTTTGCTGAAAGGTATTCCCTTAGGAAAACTAGACCAGGAAAACATACCTGAGCATTCATGAGCTTAAAAACACTTCCAGACAAATAACGAGGATTGCGGGTGAATAAGTGCATAAACTTGGAGCCTATTCTCAGACCCTAAAAGGTTTCATGGAAAAGAGGGTTGTGAATTCCCCAACTTTGGCAGATAGGAATATATTACCTTCACAGATAAAGAATTGTTCCAGCTTTGTACTAAACGATCTGCCCGGAGATCTTTCCAAGTGATAAAATTGTGAAATTCTTTCCCAGTGTCTTTATCCCATGTTGTAAATGTGGAACGTTGTGTCGCTAAACCGATTGCTGCAATTTCAGACGGTTTCAGTTCAGCTTGTTCCAAGGCACTTCTTACAGTCGTCTGGAATTTGGTCCATAAATCTTCGGGTTTAATTTCCACCCATCCTTGATGAGGATAGATTAAGGGAACCTTTAAAAGCACCAAAAATTATGTGTCGCCAGATTAAAAAATGGTTGGCATAATGAAAAATACCTTGTCTATCACAGAAGCGAGGACATTGGACTTGTGGTCATAGATATAGCACCGAATAGTTGTCGTACCAATATCAACTGCCGCAATATATTTCCGCCGACTCCGCCGCTGATCCGACGACATCACGAATGTGCGATTATTTCCCGATGCGGAGTGATCTGGTCTGACATCGAACGATGGCTATGACGAAGTGCGAGAATGTAGTAAAGAATAAATGAATGATGGAGATAAGATTGCTGTTCTAGTCTCCCAACCCCCCTTCCCGCGCTCTTTTGTTTCCCAGGACAGTGTGGACTTGGGAATAGAGAGCGAAAGCCCGGACACCTACTGATAAGAAACGCTATTTCTATAAGACAGACATCACATGAATATATTACGGTTTAAAAAAAAGAAAAAACGAAACAATTTCCGTTCCACATGTTAGTTACGCAAGTGTTGTATTTTACTGGTTAAAGTTACGACTGTACCCTTCCCTCCGATTTATAAAATTTAATAACAAGAAAGGTCGTTTCTAGGTTTTGTGGGCTTTATTCTTCTTCTGAATACAATAGGATGCCTTCCTTTTGTAATTAGATTTTTCCTGGCAATACAATATAAAAAGCTTTAGGAGTTATGTTACATGTTTGTTAGTCTGTTAATTACAATTATAGCAAATTATAGGCTCTGTTTATTTAAGGAAAAAGAAAACAGAATTGACAGGAGATTCTAAATGAAAATATGTTGTTTTAGTTTAGTGAATGTCTTACCGGGTATAAAATGTGCGATTTCTGTGTAACGTGAGCTAATTAAGACAAGGAAACTCAACGGAACCAAGTTTACATTGAACAGCAGTTAACTTGCCGTGGAACAAGTGGTCGTGTTTCGATTATACGAAAAGATTAGCCATAAGGCTGCAAACTTACCACATGATGGCGCATATGTCGCTATTAAAATGTAAATAATCTGTGTAAATGAAACCAAGTAATGGCTCGAATTTCTAACGACTTCCAAGTCAACAAGACTTAACACTTGACTGGTCAAGAGTTTGCTGTAAAGGGTATGAAACAGTCTTTAAATTAAAGATTTATCTAAAAGTTCCTCATATTCCGGTTACTGTTCCGGCTATGCTGGATTACTTTTCCTATTAATTATTGGCGATATATATGCATTACAGACAAGGCAACATAAACTGTGCATAAATAAGTTTACCGTATAACCCTTGTGCAATGCAGGGTTATTGAAGCAGTACTGAAATACCTCCTAAGTTTCAGAGCTTTGTATGAAAGGGTAAGGGCTTGTTGAAATTCGATTTTAAAGTCTCATACCATGTCATTTAGTTCTGGGTAGTTTTGTAAATCCTGATATTCAGGTTTTGAACATTGCAACGCTTTTAATCGGGACATCGGTTCTAGTGCTTTTTATGCTATGAGCTCCACGACCTCGTTTATTTATTTATTTTTGTTTTGTTTATTTTGTAATTTGGCATCATGTGCACTTCCAGTTTCTCAAGCAAACTCACCAATGACGTTTTACGTTTCCATTCTGCTGAACGTTTAAAACTGGATGGTTTTCTACCGCACTCTGCACGCGTTTGATTATGGCGCAATTAAAATGACTCACGTGTCAGAAGTTTCCCAGAGATAGAGTGAAATTAAGATTTCCAATAATCTATAGAAATTGTACTATGTTCTCGGTTTCAAGAAAACACCACTCACACCGCCTTCTTACGGAATATAATGATTCTTATAAATCACATTTTAAACGAGTTTAACAAAGTTTCAATATTTGGTTGGAAATTTCTGACTTGGCTTGTGTTGAGCTTTTATTAGTTATTTGTTCTTTTTAGAAGGCGGTTTGCTTTTGATCGGTGCTTGTGATATTGAATATTTGCTCAGTGGATAAATGTAGGAAAAGTGTGTTTATTCTGACGCAAAAAGATAGGCAAAGTTAAAGACAAGTACCGTGCATCCTGTGCGAGGTCAACGTGCCTGCTCGCGCCACACATCACGACAGCGAATTTTCTGCCAAATAAGGTGTTACCTTGCAATTACCTACTCCGGCTAGCTGGTAATATTGTCTGCTTTCTTCCTTGAATCTTTTCCTTTCCCACGAAATCTGCACCAAGAAGTAGAAGCTTTGCCAAATAACGAAATAGGAAATTAATGAAACGGCAAAAGATATTTTGCCTGCAGTTTACTTTTCTTTATTTATTATAACGTAATTACAGATTAATTTAATTTTGTCCTTTTAAGAGGACTTCGGAAATTTACAGTGTAGCAAGTCAGCTTAATGTTCAAATTGATACAGTGAATGAATGACTTTACTTCTTCCATGTATTTGAATTGATATAAATAGCTCATTAAATCAAAATTTTAAAAGCAATTAATCACAAGGGACGTATCGCTTTGTGCAATCTTGGACTGCTGAAGTCTATCATTTTTGTGGACTAATATAACTATAACTTGTATCGACTATTTGTCAAGGTGTATTAGAGCTGTGATAAGTTGCACACAGCTGCTCTTCAGAAAAGGGGAAGTACCCACGCTATGAAATCACGTCTCACATTTTTCTCAATGGCTTCGTGCCCCGACATCGAAGCCTGCCACTGGATCATATGTCGGATAGTTTATAGAATCCCTACTGTTCATATTATCGATTCAAGTTACACGGAACTTTCCCAGGAAACCGTTAGTCGTCTAATGGTTCATTTTAAATCGTGAATTTACGAATTATCCCAGTACGGTCGAGTTACATACCTTAGACAGAGACATAAGCCATTGCAAGTAAATCTGCCGTTTGTTTGTAGCTATACAAAACCGTCGTGTCTAAACCAAATCGGCTTGACTTTTAAATTAGGGACTAAGCCCGTTCTCATAATAATTTTCATAATGTAGTTCGTAATTTAACGTTTCATCATAAAATCTTTCTGTGATTGAAGATAAAAGCAAATTATTGATAGCTAAATATGAATCTCATTTGTATTTATTCCATTAATTTATTTTCTAGTTACAATACTCAGTATTTGTTTAGTTACTAGGTTGGCACACCCCTTTTCTTCAAGGGGAACATGCCTTAAACGTTTCATTTCACTTTCCGGAAATGGAAGATCGAAATTAGGATTCCTATGTCAAATAATTTATCACCAAGTCAAACATTTTCCAATATATTCCACCTTATAAGCGTGAGTTATGGTTAAATGATTGCTTCGACTTGTGATGGGTGTTCCGGCAGAAAAACACGGTTTAACTTTTCTTAGTTTTTTTTTCTCTTTCGAGAACGGACTATTTTTCAAAGACTTGCAAAGTGCAAGGACGTGTTTCTTTCTAGTGGCTTTTCACGCCATGAATCCTTCCACTTTATTGAAATTAAAATTACGTGAAGCTAGTCAGCTACAGGAATAAATACTTAATTCTGGCAGCCGTTGATTCCATAGAAGTCACTGTAATTTACACATTTCATTCTCGTTGTCTTTGATGACGCGCTTTCGTGGAGGCAATGAAAAATGACGTGGGAGTTTCAATTCACGAATAATTTTGTATTAACTTAATCTTCTTTGACGACCTTTTTGATGCTCAGTAGCAGGCAAGGTTTGTCAGCTTTCCTAGAGGATCAGTCATACAAAGGCTCTTTATTTTCTGAGACGCATGGACTGGAAAGCTCTGCACACCTTCTTGAGATACTCGGAATTAAGTCAAGTCACCCCAACTCTCTAATTACCTTATCCTTCTTTTGCTCGTTCTCATCCTTCATTTTGTGGCAGGTGAGTTATACCATTAAGCCTAGAAGGGTTTTTCGATCGCTCAAAAGAAAACTCAGCGTGAACAGCCACTTCTGCTCAATGCTCTTTTCATAGCCAAGACACTACTAATAAGACTCATCTTATTTTCTTAGAAAAACCCTTGAGCCTTTGACTGATTACCAGACTTAATTCATATGATTTGACGAACGTTACTACCCTGAGGAGTTTAAATCAGATTCCTGATGAAGGAATAAAAGTCCAGCAGTTATCACAGTATTAAATTTATTATAACGTATTTACAGATTAATTTAGCGCATTAGTCACACAGGAAGCATATGGGTATTACAGACAACGGTCGTAATTTTCCAGAAAATTAACACATAATTGCAAAAAAAAGTTGAGTTTGATGTACACAACGTCTCACTCCCACAAACTTTATTCCACTCCGAACATAGATGGATTCGAAAATATTCTCCGTGTAAAAAATTCTGCCTTTTCAAGTCATCATTCAGACAAAAAGTTTTGCAACAATCAATATGGAAGGCAAATCTTGGCAAATGGTTTTATTGTTTTCTTCTTTTGGCCATACGGTCGGCTTTCTCCATAAAAGACGGCAGTCGTTTGGAACGCTCGCGTTGTAAATGGCTAAGAAAGGCGTTGGTAGTTCGAGATGACAGCATTTCATGTACTAAGTCCCGTAATTGACGAGGCTCAGTGGGAATGCTCGACGGTTCACCTGAAACATATAAGGAAAAGAGAAACCTATTAAGCATCGTGTTTCATGACTTCATATACAACTCATGACCATTTACGCCAAACTACGAGCTTGCAATATTTAGAGCTTATTCTTTTCACGTAACTTCCAGATAAATCATGTGTAGATCAGAAAATGGAATCAAGATGACAGGCTAGTGTAGCACAGTAAACCGTTTTTTCCTCACCTAAAAAAGAAATGTATGGTACACCCCTGTGGATACCATATTTCCACTTTAGAAAACAACATTTACCAAACGAGCGAGCCCTAGAGCTATTGTTTCACTTTCAGGACAGCTCTACCAATTTTAGGAACGAAAACTCGCTTATCTCTTTTTTATGTAAAGCTTAAAAGGAGAGAAAACTTTTCATCCTTCCAGCCCTAAAGCTACAGAAAAAAATGGTCGTCTTCGAACCATCTGGTTTCCGAAAATACAGTGCTTTATACGTTATCGCCTTTCCTGTAATCACGTCAAGTTCCTTTAAACCTGAGTGTTCTCTTCTCCAGACACTTGATAATCGTTATATCAACCTTGTTCTTCTTTTCTTTCTGTTGTAGATTTCCAAAGGGGGATTTTCGGAGGTGACAAGACAAGTAGCCTATACTTAACATGGATGTTGTTAAACCGTCATAGGAAATCCTCATTCTTGAAATCTTGGGCCATGACCAAGTCCGTTATGGCATTATCTGTGTCTAGCATCTCCCATCGCGTCCTTTTTGCGTCGCTTTTCCAAGTTTTGAAGTAAAGTCGAAAAATGAAGGAGTCATAAAATTCCACTACCCTTTTGTTCAGGCGAACCGTCAGGTTGTCGCCAATCGCATTGTGCTAGTTGAGACGAAAACATTAGTATGTCCACTCTTTATCCTTTGGAAGAACTATGACGTGGGGAGGTCTTACACTTTTAGAGCCTTCTTTGCATACAAGTTGAGTGGCCCCTGGCGTCCAACCGCGAGAAAAGTTCAAGAAGCGTCACATTAACACGGTAGCTCCAATAGATTGATACATTCATAGCACAAAACCAACAACTTTTCCTTTTCTTAGACACACACACATGAGGACCATTCGGAATCTTCCTTTGTTCCTGTATGCTTGACGTTTTATAGAGCCAATTAATGTCTGGCCAAGTGGAAGTAATGATGTGAAACTTATTTTTCCTTTTCTCACAGGGCGGACCGTGTTCTTCCAAAAAACGCCCCTCGGAAAGAAAAGGGACAATCTTTTGTTGTAAAGCAGTTTGTCGAATATCTTCTTTCCTAGCCATTGGTACCAAAAAAACCAAGGACGTAACAAATCGGTTTAAAACCTTGCTGGTATAATTCTTAGTGACTTGAAACTTAGGGTAATTTAGTTTCCGTGCCTTCGTGCCATTAAGGTAGAACGTATAAAACTAGGCCTAGAATAGTTAACGAAAAACTACTATGTATTCAGCTTGTGTGCTTCTTACATTGTAAAGCAGTTAAACAAAAAACACCTGAAGTACTCTGATTGCTGACATGGTAAATGGCGACTAAACTGCAACAATTAATATTGGACTCTGAAGGGGTTTCTTGACACTGATTACGTCATTCTGATACTTTGCCAAAAGTTCAGCGGTGTGCCGTCACAAGGTACTAAGGGCAAGGAAATGAGGGGACGGTCATACTAGCATGTTGAGGCATGCTCATATTTGGTGGCCTTTATTTATCCATGGACGCAGTATAGAGTACATACAAAGATAGTATGCGAAAGTGCCAGTTGAACCATGTATGGTTTGTATTTCTGCACTACATCATTCCTATATTATGGATGGTGTTACCAAGCACCGAAACCTTACAAGTACACGCCGTTTACAATGCAGGCATGCATGATACGTTATGCTTGACTGTTTTTGAAATTTGCTATCTTGTACAGGTGGCTATTTGCATATCCTATCGAGCGCTTACTTCATCAGTTAAGGCATCAGTTAGTGTTACGTGGGTTTAATTGCTTGATACGTTTTTGGGCACAACTACCTTTCCAACGAATATTATTGACCGATTGTTCATAACTGCCTTTATGGCGACACCAGCGCTGCCATCTTTGAGCTTCCACGTCGTGCATTCCCACTGCTGAGGCTTGACTGGCGAAAAGCCGATACGGCGGGAAATAACCGCCACTGAAGACCATATACGGCGAAGTGAATTTGCAAATATGTCAAAACCCCCAACGATGAAACATTTTCGGGCATTGAATTGATTTTTGTCCAAACTTGAACACAACGTTGTCCAAATAGTAAATCTAACCGCTTAATTCTATGGTGCCTCATCCTTACAGCATTCTAACGAACGCTACGCATGAGTACTTTTGAAGTCGTACCACGTATCCCACTTTGCATTTCAGTTCAGCGCAACACTCTACTTATCCAAATTGCCAGTATGACAAGACATACTGTCAGTCATTTCTGGGCGCTAAAAAACTACGGTGTCACTGCCAAAGGCCAAGGATCTTACATGTTCCCATTTTGGCTCGATAAACATCGTAAAAAGAGCTCCAAAAGTGGGAAATGCCAGCCTGTACACAAATAAAGAGATAGGAATCTTTGACCAGCGTATTGTAAAGAATGGTTTCTGTACGCTTCTGGGACATGTTACTCGAAATACTTTCCTAATAGTGCTGTAAGGGACCCTGGCATTATTAAAGAAGGGGACGGAACCTACTTTTTTTAACCGTTCGCCCTAACGTACAACACCTGGCAAGTGTGAATACTACGGGCCAGGGGCGTGAAGCACAGGAAATAAAGCAGTTTCTTTTTAAAAGAAAACAAGAGGAAACTATGCGCTAAAGCGTCTTATTCCTCTTAGCGTATGCAAATTACCCGTAATCACTAGGTATCGCGTACTCGGGGCTCAGCAAGTTTTCCGAAAAATTGGCCAAACATTTAGCACCAGAAGGAAAGGCTTCGGTGTTTACTTACTCGTTTCCGATTCTGCGTACTCGCTTTGGGGAAAACCACAAACAGTTTATGGAGAACGCAACGGGAACTATAAAAACTGGAATGTGGGTTTCTGATGCGATTTTCAAAACCTGTCAGAATAACTTATTGTTATCATGTGCCCCTTTTCAACCCTTTTCAAGGGTTGCAAACCCTTGCAAGGAAATTCCAATCTCGGCCAACCCCCTTCTGTCAGACTCTGGGACATTCCAACAGGATTACCTGTTATCTGAAGAAGTAGGAAAGGTTTGTTTTGAAAGTTGCGTTCAAGGAAGGGTTTTTGTGTGTGTACACCTTGATGACTATATCTTGTCACTCCCAAATGGGCAAAAGGGGATGCATTCACTGGAGAATACCTCGAACGTTTCGGGTTCTTCGTTTTTGCCCCTTTTCCGTTCCTTCAATAGATTCAATTAGGCGTGACATGAAGAACCTACCTGCTCTTGGGCATAAAAGATTTGGGAGAAATGTCCAGTTGAGCAAAAAGCAAATGGGAGTATTAGAAATGAAAGGGAACAGATTGTGGCGTTAGCGCCTTGCCGACAAAAAAATCGACAGTCATTAACTACACTGTAAAACACGATTATTTTGCAGCTCTAGAGTCCGGCAACTTTGCCTCGCTAACCTATCTGCAGTGTGATAAAGTCTCCATAGTTCTACCAGAAGGTATTTTTATTATATTTATTTCTTATTGCGCTAGCGTGTGTAATATTTTCCAAGTCCGCATTCTTTTCCCCATTTGCTTTTATGTCATAAAATTGGAATATTAGGTTTTGTCTGTATTTTGACACAGCTTGTAAGTATTCTTAGGCCGTCAAAAACACAAACTAATCTAAAGAAACTTTTCTTCGATGTATTTATTTTGTTTATCTCGCCGACCTTTTCGTGTCAGTTCGAAAGAACACGACAGGGTTAATAAAGGAGGAGGCAACTGGCATTCTTCGGTCCCAGATGGTCACATTTTAACCCTTGTTTGACCACTTTTTTCTCATTCCTGACAAAGTAAAGTACCGAAAAATGCTGCGACATAAAGAAGAATGCACACCATTGTTTCGTGCTTTGTTATGCAAGCGATGGCTAGCGCGCGTCTTATCGATACTTTGTTCCTTAAAAAGAAAGCACGTATTGTACAAATTAACACGGTCGTTGCACTACGCATTTGGCTACGGTTTTCCGCATGGATTTAGTACGTGTACGTGTTCATGTCGCACTTTTAAAAATAACCTTTGCAGTTTATGTTGCAAAGCCACACCCGCGGTCTTCTGGCAGGAATTTGAAAAATACAAAAAGAAATAAATTAATAAATGCTGCAATATCCTAACAGCCAACTTGATATTGTAATAAACTGTACTAGCTTTAGGCCATAGAAGGGGACGCTGGATTCCACCGAGTTTAAGAATGATAAGAACCTATCACACGCTTGATCTTTTCGCTTCCTTTTTTTTCTTTTCGGTTGAAAATAAGCAAAAGACATGAAAGGATAGTTTATTTGTGCAATACGTGCTTATGAAAGTGGCATGAAAGCGTAATCAAGGATATAAGGATCTCTAAGGATGGCCAAATTGGCCAAACGCGGTGCAATGCAAATCAGATTGTTCACAATGACTCAGCCAGAGGTTTTATTCACCAAAGAAAAGTCACGGATTTTTGCGCTTGGAATGTTGATTTTTTGGCTCACTGGCTTGGAATTACGTCAACACTCCCCAGAATGGAGGGTTGTTAGGTGTTTTGTCAATTGGAGGATCAACATGTTGAATAGTCATTGCAGGGAAGGTCAGGGACTCCAGAGAGACGCCCTGACTTGACATGTAAGGCACGCGAGTAAAAAAAAAAAAGATTATTTTAAAGTAATACCGAGTCGTAACTTTTCTATTTACTTTACGATGAACATATTTTTTTTTTTACCCACGACTTCAAGACTCACCGGTTCGCAGACTAAGAACGATCTACTACTGTGTACAGACGTGTCCGACTCTTGGCTTCTTTCCCGCCATTTAAAATCATGAACTCAAAAATTCCCCTTTTAACTTTCAAGTTATAGATTTCGTAATTAAACAAGTGTAGCAGTGGTCGGCAACCTACAGCTCACGTACCCAAGTTATCCAGCCCGCGGTGCTCAGAGAGAGAATTACATTTAACTTTACATGAGCAAATTTGGGGTACAGAAGAGCGTACAAAGTATCACTTCCTCACAAGTCCAGTGCAACGTTAATTGAAAAGGGGTTCTTCGTAAAGAATCCATAATTACTTTGTGCCTAAGTAATGCCCGATTAAATATTTCTATTAATTAATTCGGCCCGCCTTCGCCTTATATGTCTAGATCCGGCCCGCAGCCACCTCACAAGACTTTTAATGACCCGTGAAGGAGGAAAGGTTGCCGCCGCCTGAAGTATAGCATAAGCATAACTAGTGTACAAGTCCTGTATTCATAACATTTGGCAAAAATAAAATAATTGAAACAACTCGAAGATTTCAATGTGGAAAATATTTCTGTTGCAAGTGAGTAACTACACTTACTAAGCTTCTTGTAACCTTTTAGTTTCGTTATTAGTAATTTAACTGAATTTAAGACCAAACAGGAAACTGCACCTGCGAAATGTCTATAAAAATAAACATTAATTGACAATTGAATTAATCCTTTGCAGTAGTTTTAGAGGGTTTTAGATAAAAGTTTTGCTAAGATGTTCAAGATAAGCTTATTAACTCTATTGTGAGTTTTTATTTCTCATTTCATTTATTTATTTTACTTCTTATTCCTATTATTACAGTATTTGCAAAGTCTACAGTCCATGTTCACGTTTCGTCACGCAACAAAGGCCACGTTTAAGTGTCGGTGTGGGAATACAAAATACGGCAAAATGCTTTGTGGGTCCAGTACAAACACGACCACTTACTTTGAGCTTTAATCTGCCCACAGTAAAGGGAATTTCAATCCTACTGTGTCTGATTTCGAAATACCCTGAAAATTGAAAACGTAAGTGCATTTCCTGCCTACCCATTTTACCACGGTAGTAACTGTGACATTGCAACTTTAATCAATCCCAATATCCATTTAGTACGGCATTTTTTAAGCCCTACCACCAACATTATTTAACTCGTAGCACTATTTCTTCAACAGGTGTTTGAGTTGAGATCCCCAACACAGATTTTTGTTAACGTAATTTATGGGGAGGAAGCCTCCATTTTTTCCTCTATGCCTATAACCTCTCCCCTACGGCCATATACGCAACAGGTTACGGCTTATAACGTAATACCTGTCGCTGTGGTTTCTGCGGTCGGGGGTCGGTCAGTTGCTTAGATTTCTCTCGAGCAAGGCAAAAGGTTAAAGGCCACACCGTGTTCCTTCTTCGGGGTGGGATCGTACGCGGCGAACGTTAGGAACTTTTGCCCCCTTCGAGTTTTGTATGGACCATCTGCCGTTTTTCCCACGCTCGGGGAGAAAAAAATGGGCCCTGGTATACTGAAATCTCGTCCGTCGTCACGCAGAGCACGAGGGTGTTTTCCAAACAAACTCGGAGGGCTTCAGGTGAGGCGCCGTAACGCTTGCCTTGTAAGCTAAACGCGTTTTAAGCCAAGAAGGGGTTACGGGTCTTTGGTTCTGTCTCTTTCCTTCCAACGGTGTAAAACACATATTCCCTAGACAGGACTGTCAATGTGGAAGGGGGAAGTCATTTTCTGCGAGCCATGTCCTGCCAAAGAGAAACTTTTGCCACCTGAGCTCCACACCTGCTGTTCCACACGATCAATGGTGACACTTGTTCCCATCGTAATATGAAACAAGTTTCCCAGGCCAATTCAGACTGCCTTCATGGGAGCGTCAAGGGGTTAAGACAAAAAGAACATGCACTGGTTTCCTAATGTGGCCTCCGTGCCTGGGGTTTTTATGCTGCGGATAAGCTAGGTTGTATGCAATTCTTATGGCGTGGCGTGCCCTTTGACTCAAGAAATTGCGCGAGTGAACGAGACAGCGCGAAAGAGAAAGAGAGAGCGAGCGCACAGCCAAAGAAGTTGAATAATAAATGAGGTGTTCCAGGTGGCTAATGTATCCGGTTGAGTGCGATCGTGATCTTTGTACTTGCATGGGCTTGTTCTGCCGAAGTTGTGTATACCGAAAACTAGCCGATCGTGCACTGGCCATAAACCAAAACGCGCAACGTGAAAACGCGATTAAAAAAGAAAACAGGTGTTCGAATAACGTCCTCCGCGTGGCTCTACTTGAATTCATGAATGACTGACTCTCATCCCGAAAAAATTCTTGTCAAGACTTTGAAGTAAAATGACATTCTTTTCTTTACTCGCTCAAGTGGAAACGTGATAGCTGAGGAACACAGAACACTGAACTCCTATATGGTTGGGAAAAAATGATAAAAAAAATAAGGAACCTTGTAAGAAACGGTAATGTTGAAGGAATATGAAATGAACGTTATCATGACGGCCTGTGTGATGAAGCAAGCGACAGGTGTCGGTAACACAAAGCTAGCCAACCAGTAATGCATTCTTAAAGGGCGTTGATAAACTTGGAATAAATAAAATCATACTTTCCAACCCCTGTTTTCACGTAAGGCATAAACACGGACAAAAAACATAAATAACTACTTAAGGAGGAGTCCTACTTTGGTATGTTGAGATTTATAGCAGATGAATGCCGATTTTGCCGCTCTATTTTATAGCGAATAAATGTCAATATTGAACACTTTAATGGAATCTCCAAACCAGAAATGCTCTCCTTTGTTTGGCAATCAACATTTACCTCTTTCTTAACTGAAGGTTTAAATTTCTACATCCTGTCACTGGTTTTACATTACGATTTCTGAGAAAAAAGAAATGCTATTACTGTTTAGTATGATCCAAATAAATTTCAACAAAATCTCGCTGTAACAACTGGACTTTCGATTTTATTAAACTTACTTTCGATAAAAATACTTTCGATTTAAATGATCCTCCTACGGACCTTAAAATTATATAAAGCAAACGTCTAAGGAGAAAATATCGAAAACTGGATTTTACCTTCAGGAAAAGAAGGTTGTGTTCTGCTCCGTAATCGTTGAAGTAGGGCGAGATGAAGTTGGTCGATATACTTGATAGCTTCTTCGATAACTTGTACCTATTTTGGGAATAAAAAAAGGTCGTTGTTTAAGAAAAACTGGTCGTTATTTAAGGAAAACTGGTCGTTATTTAAGGAAAACTGGTCGTTATTTAAGGAAAACTGAACGTGTCATACCAAAACGAGACTACATTTTACTGCACAAATCGGGAACACGAGCTAATTAAAGCAAGACTGGTAGTACTTTGAACCCAAGTAACAGAACTGCTTTTATGTTAGAGAAAAACTTGCCTTCGAGACTTTAGGTTGTGTTGCAATTGCGGGCACCATGGATCGCAATCGGTTGTACTCTTCGCGCGTCATAATTTGGCGCCGCATGCGACGAGCTTTTCGAAAAGCTGAAAATCCCAAAGTAAGAGGCACTTTAGATTGGCTAGAGAGGATTTTTCCATTAGAAGTCGACAAAGTGCCTGGTCCATAATAGGCGTTGTGCCTCCATTTGCCAACACAGTGATTCGAACGCGCTGGTCGTTCGTGCTTTTGAAGGCGCATGGCCAAGTTTGTGTTCGTGGAGACCGCGATTCCGGGACTTTCTGGTCCAACTCGCGTTGCCTCACCACCATCGACGTTATCTGATGCACCTTCAACTTCAACGGTATTCCGAGCTCCACTGTTGCAATCGTTGCCTGATTGAGCCATTAGAATTACACAGGTTTCGCACTCTTTGGAGCAGATGCCAACGTAAAATACAGCGAAGCTGTACTCGCTTTCAACACTCGAACGTCAGAAAGTCCGTACTAAAACCGAAACTGGCTTGGCAAGACCACAAAGGTCTGTTCTAGGACACGGCAGGTAGGTAACTGGCTAGGAAAAAGGCGCGGAGAGAGTTCTCCACGTCCTTTTCCCCCGGTCCGCATTCCTCCGCGCCCAAAAACTCCGCCTTTTCCGAAGCTTATTGTCAAGGTTCGGGGGCCCTCGATTTTTACCTTTTGTGTCCGTGCTCAGATTCTCCGAAGTTTTTAGCAGGCAATCTCGGGTTACCACTTTACAGTTCTGTCCGACACCAAAGCGAAGTGTCAGACTAGCCTAGAATCACGTCTCTATCCTCCGCTTGCCTCCATTTCTCGCCTGCTTCAACTGTCAAAGCTGGACAATGAGTCGAGCCAGCCGTCTTTTTTTCCCTTTTTTTTTCTCGCTGAAACCGAGCACAGATGAAGACTTCCTTTTGCGGTTCGCTAATGCTAAAGATCTAATGATTCATATGCTAGTTAAGAAGTTGAGCAAAGTTGTGAGGCCCCGGCAAAGGCACACACTTACATACATCCTTTTAGAGTTATCCCATAAGCGTCTTGGAAAAGGTCGACTTTTGGAGGGGCACAGCCCAAATCGAAGCGCTTTTTATGGCTGAGGTGCGAACAAGACGTGATTCTGCATCCTTAATGAGTTTTCGAGCGTAGGGAGGCTCAGCGTCTTGAGCAGCAGTGACATACGCCAGATGGTCGTTATGTACCCAGAGATCCCCCCACAAAATAAAATGGATACCATAAAGGTAAAAGATATATGAGTGGCAGCTAGTTTAGCATGGCTAGACAGCAGAAACCTTCACCTCTATTTCAAACTGCTAAGTGCTCGATTGCCGCAAAAGCCTCTGTTTCGAGAAACAGTAAACAAATTTTACCATTTTTTATGCGGTATTTTCCTACTTTTATTGAAATACATACCTTTTCGAAGTTTGGGTCTGTAATAAATGTCTTGTGACGCTTTTCAATGTACGTTGTATGACGCATTGCATGCGTACTACAGCTACTGTTTAGTCATATTGGTGAAAGTTGGTTAACCTTTTGTATGGAGACCATGCTAGACAAGACGACTTTCTAAGTTCAACAGATGGTTCAGAGACGCGTTTTTCTTCTCGTAAGTTTTTTTTTAATTATGCAAAACCTTGCTTCCAGTCAATCGGTAGCAATTTCGATCTTATCACCAATACGTTTGAATAATCGATTTAGTTTTTCAGAAGAAGCACATCGAATTGCCAATAATTTTTTTAATTTCAACGTGAACAGAATCCGGGCACAATTTCTATTTTGCACACCATATTAAAATTGTACAGAAACACCATCATATAAAGAGTTTGTAATTATTTGATCCGATTAAACAGGGTTAATTTATTCTCTTCAACACATATTACGAACATCTCATAATTTCCGGCAGGGAAAATGACAGAACCATTTTTAGTTTCAAGTATAAGAAAGGAATGACGTTCTGACACTTTTTTTGGATGCACGTGTATTGCCCTTCGCCTGCTCTCAGTCACACATCACAGCATAAAACACCTTGCCCGGCAGTTTTCCCCAAGCGCCAAACAATCACGACAAAAAAAGGTAGAAGAAGCTTCCTTTTTAAGGTATTACAGATTACTGGAAAAAGGGGTTGTTATTGAGTCTGCACCGCAGCTTTCAAGGCCTGGTCGAGGTCTTGGATAAGATCTTCGGCGGCTTCTAGGCCTACGGACAGACGTACCAAATTATCCCCGATGCCCAGCACGGCTCTTTCAGCGGGACTCACGGATGCATGAGTCATTAGGGCCCTAAAAATCATTTTTTAAATAGCTTTGGCTGATTGGAGCTTTGAGATACGAAAAGAACAATGAGCTATGAACAATACAAGGCAGGAGGGAGTTGATATAGAGTTTAGAAGCACTTACGGCAATTCGGCGAGGCTTTCAAAACCACCGAGACTCTCGGCCAAGATAAAGATTTGTAGACTTTTAAAAAACCTGCGGGATTCTTCTAAGCCTCCTTTGATATAGAAGGACAGCATACCGCTGTGACCGTAGCACTGGCGTTTAGCCAACTCATGCTGAGGATGCGAGGGAAGGCCTATTAAATCGCAGATGTTGATTATTTTCTTTTCGCTACCTGTAAACTATAAAATCTTTTGGAATTAGTTTTGGCAATATTTCAACTGAAAAAGAACTTAATTGCGAATATAACAATAGCTCACCGATCAAGTGAGAGTTACGTTACTGTGGGTATCAGTTTTACCTGGATGAAGTACTTTTTCGACACATGGATGTGATTCCAGGAATCGGGCAACTTTGAGTCCATTAGCCATATGCTCCCTCATTCGGAGGTGCAATGTTTTCAAACTGCGGTTAACCAGGTAGCAATCAAATGGCGACGGCACAGGTCCAATGGCTACACACAAATAAAACAGACCATGTTTCCCATATTAACGCTGTTTTATTTCCATATAAAACAAACCTTACCGTTTTGTAAAAACCTCAAGCGTTTATGGAGTTCTTCGTCATTTAACATGCAGGCCCCCATGATGACATCACTGTGACCGTTCATGTACTTCGTAAGTGAGTGCATTACGATGTCGGCACCCAATTCCAATGGACGTTGGAAGTACGACGACATGAAAGTATTATCAACCACTAAGATCACACCTGGTTTCTTGTGCGCGATCGCAGCAACTTTTTCAATGTCGACCAGTTTAAGCATAGGATTCGTGGGTGTTTCAATCCAAACAATCTTAAATCCGAATTCAACGTTATAATGGTGTCAGGGTACAATTAATGGTCAAGGTTTTTCACCTTAGTATTATCTTGGATGGCTTTTTCGACATTGTCCGGATCGCTGGCATCAACAAACGAGATTTGGATGTTCATACGTGAGGCCACGTGCCTGAAATAGCGATTCGTGCCGCCGTATAAGTCATCCATGGAAACAATATGGTCGCCGGCGTTCAGTAGATGCGTAATTGTAGTGGTTGCTGCCAATCCAGATGCAAACGTCAAACCTAGAAAAGAGTTCGCATTAATTGTCTCTCTTTTCTACAATAAAACGTAACATGAAACAACGAAGTGAATTAACAAACAATATGGGTCATCATGAGATTAATCATGAGACCTATCCGCAACCAATAGACTACTAGTGTACTGGAAAATCTCGGTGTAAGTCTCGTTGGTAAATTATGAAAAGTTTGCAATAGGTAAAGTACTTTCACAAGATAAGAAATTTGGTCTTTAATAACGCATCTCAGTAATCCTGAAGAATACATCAACTGGTGAAAGAAATGTGTTAAAATTTCGCAAAATAACTTAAACTTTGTGAAAATGGGATGGAAAAATGCAACGAAAATGAATAAATTGAAGGATTTTATATATTAAGAAATACTGATTTTGACATTTCGAAAGTATAGCTCAAGAAAATAGCATACATCTGAAAAAGAGTAGGAGCACAGATCTGACTAATACTCCTTTCCCGAATTTTAAAAAGCTTGCAGACAAATTTCTCAAAACGTACTGCGGAGTAAATATTTAATTTCGAAGGAATACGTTTTGTAAGGTAATAAATGGGTTGTACTAGTTATCTGCCAGTTCGCTTTGAAATACAAGAATATACTAGTAAGAAAGCTCATAACTGGATAAACTCGTACTTTTGGCACGTAACAAGAGATTCTGGTACGTACTTGAAATAAGTCTTTTATAAGCTCGGAAGTTATTCGATTTACTAACGAGGATAACGATCAACGAACCGTGTTAACGAGATCGTGAATAGTAAAATGCAAATTTTTTTCTTTACTGATGACTATATTGAAACTTTTACTCTATATTATTTACCATATTTAGCTCCTTCCACGGAAGCCAAGGCAGTTTCCAATACATTTCTGGTAGGGTTTCCACTGCGACCATATTCGAAGCCCTGCAAACACGTAATGCGATGTTACTCGTATTGCGTTTCGTTCCATGTTATCAGTCGTATTATGTTTCTACTCTTTACAAGAAATTTGTCTACTAAATTATCTTATCGCATGTTTGCTAACACTCTTGACGTTTAAAAAGCATTATCAATGGTGGGAAAATTTAGAAAATTGACTATAGATAAACCTTACTCTATGTTCCGCAGGTGCGTCTTGCTTAAAAGTGGTTGCCAGAGAAATGGGAGGCACGACAGCCCGCGAAATCCATTGCTCAGGTTCTTGGCCATCATGAAGAGCTCGTGTTGCGAAATTCGGGTCCTGATGGCGGTAATTATTGAGTTCAGACATGATCCTGTAATAAGCCAGCAAATTAATGTTTTTACAAAATTATTTTTCGATAAAAATTAAATAGTTACTTCACATACAGTTCGAAGTAGGCTTAATAAAATAAGAACAATATTTTTTACTTGACTGATGACAAAGTAGTTCGGATGATGAAACAGCACGCAGGGGAGAACTGCAATGTGCACTGAAACTGCGGACACAAGGGTTTCAACGTGTACACAGCTACTGAAGCTTTGTGTACTGGTCCATTTGATTAGGTACGACGGCACGTCAATTCACACGGAAGCCGGCCTCCCGGCGCCTTGACCTTGTGTTCAGACCGCCTAGTATAAAATTTAACCCATAGGTGGCGCAGAGACATGAAAACGAAAAAATAAACTCGACTTATTTTCCGTTTCAAACGAAATGGCGGTGTTTGTGTGGTAGCACGGTTTCTAGCCTTAAATTATTCTTTTATTGGGTGTATTTCAATAAAAGCATAAACTACTAAAAAATGAATCAAATGAAATTATTTACCAATAGTGAACGTGGTAATTTGCTGCAAGTTCGTCGAGTGAGTAATTCTTTTCTTCTTTTTTATTTTTGACGACAATATTGCAAGGATACGAGGTAAAAAGATCTGTAGCGTTCCAAAAAGCATTTGTGTGAACTCAAAGTTGTCAAATGCTTTGTCATCTTCGATGGTAAATTGTTACCCTTTGTTCACAATACGCTAACCACTGGTAGCTTGTTCCCGGGGTGAAAACCACCATACCGCCGTGCGGGAAGTCACCTCAGGTAGGTTTTACCCTAACAAGGTGTATAACTAAACGTTTGGCTGTACCCCATTTTCTTGAATTAAGGGCAATGTATAAATATGTTTCCGTCATATTTCAAGTTTCAATTAACTGTAAAGTGTTTGATGAGGTCTTTTTGTTTCACTGGACAACAGTACAATGTCAACAAACTTTTTTTAAAAAAAAAAAATCCTCAATTTACGAGAAATGTGAACGATAGTAGAGCTGAACGTCAAGCTAGTAGGATGAATAAAACTGTACGGTACATGTGAGTTAAATTTAAACATTTAGCTCTGATTACGTAACAGGTACTGTGCGTCTTTCCTTACGTTACATAAAACACCCATTGTTTTCAAAATATTTGATCAGGATTATCCGAAAAGGTGTCGCGACATTAGAGGGTTTCGCCTAATCCCGCACGGGGCGTGGCAAGTTTGCGAATTTCCTCGAAGGGAGGCAGGGTGTGAAAACACAAGGGTGTCACAAGGAAGTTGTTTTTAGCCTATGGGTGTGTCCGACAAATCATGACGTACTTGGACGTGTCGCATACTAATAAAACTTGCAAACCTCTGCGTTCGAAATCTACCAGTAATCTTTGAAAGACACGCAATGATAAAGTTCAAAATCCTTTCAAAAAGTGGAAAAATAAACAGAACTTATGACAAGAGTAAATGTCAGCAAGCTTGTAAATTTGCACAGCCACTGCAGCAATTTCGATTATCAATAGACAGCGAAAAAAAAAAAAAGAGGCCGACGACTCCTAGTCGTCTGATACTCAACGAAGTAGCCGAGCTGCTACCAATTAGGTCTCTGGTTATGTAACAGAAACGGGCTCAGCGACTAATCATGTTCATGCATAAACTTCATATAAAATACCTTATCGTCTGCCGACTAAGCTAGCCAGGTATTAGCAATTTTATAGGAAAAGATTTCTGAATCTGGTTGACACTTGCTGTAGTCGGAAAAAACACACATGAAGTATTTTATTTTTATTTTTTAACGTAAAACTGTTCTTCGTTCTCTCCAGTTCAGGCTCACGCAACCTGAATAAAACAATCATTTAGGCTCGTTACAACTATTTCGCACGTATTAGATTCGGTTAAACTTGGTTTGGTTCAGTTATTAACCTGGTTCGAATGGCATTGCTGCTGTGTATGGAAGGGGCTATTATAATCTGGGCTCAAACATAGTTCGTGACATTAAAAACTAGTCACTGATTTATATTTCCCCGCAAAACTCGTTGTAAGTTTTCATTCATGCTTTGATTGCATCGTTGATTCAGGCCATGTTTTATGCTTGCACCACTCTGTAATAATCATGTATTATTCAAAAACTGTCACGTGTGACTTTGGACTTATTTGTTATCTTATTATTTTTTTCGTAGTCTCCCTAAACTAATAGCGGTTTCGTTAATGAAGCATAGCGGTGGTATTTTTGAGTGTGTCTAAAGCGCGATGTCAGGTTACATTAAAGGACAAAGTAGTTGAACAGGAAATCGGGGCTTCAAGATGCTCGTTGGATACTTCCCCTTAACGAAGAACTTTCGGTCACGGCATAAAAGAGGCACCAGGGAGAGAGGTGTGAAAACTGATTAGTGCTAAGGCAGGTTTTCGCTCGTGCTTTCCTCTGCTTCTCATACCTTGCTTGCATTTTCAGCCTTTTTGCCGAGGGTGTTAGGCATCATCAGAGCGAAAAGCGAGACAAGGTGCGAACAAATAAGGCAAACTATTGTTATTTCCTCTTTTCACAAACGAAGACGGAGGGAGACCCAAGAGGTACCAGAAAAGCCGACAATAGGAAATCGAGACAAGGTCCTGAATAAACCGAACTTTATTAAACCGTCCCAGGAATGCTCCAATTTTCTGTCGTTGCTCCACAATGTGCTGCTTTTTAAAAATCGCTAAGGTTCTATGTATGTTTCACCACTGTGTTGAAAATATAAAAAAAAAATCTTGAAGTTCAGCTGACTTATTTAGTCTTTGGCATTATTATGAGTGCAAAACAATTAGGGAGTTAACAAGCCGCCTGATAAGGTTAAAGCTTAACGTATTTTCTCTCTCAAGGTCAAAGACGTTTCACCACACACTGAAATTTCAGCTTCTTCCTTTCGGATAAACAGGATCACTTGTTTTCCAGCTCCTTTCCTCTCCTGAATAAAAAAATTAGTAACCCGACCTTAAACATTAATTCAAGGATATCCCTCTCGTTTTTCAACTCGGTTACGAAATAATGATTCTTGTTTCCACCTTTGGGTCCGAAAAGCACTTGGGTTTTTGAACGGTGATTTCTTACCCGAACGCGAAGTAGAACCTGTTACTGTATTTCGCATCCATTGACGGAAGCTTTTAAGCTTAGTGTCCATTACATAGCAAGTTAAAGCATTGTATAGCCATCTTTTTCTAACCCTTTTCCTTTCCCACTTGGCGTTGCGTTGGCGATGGCGGGGCTCTTGAGTCTTATTTTATTCACAAGAGCCTTTTTGGCTAGCGAGGTGAAGCTGTTGAGGTAAAACATTTGTATAGGCGTTTATATAGGACAGGCAGGCTTTGGCCTAATGCCTGCAACGAATGTGTTCTTTGTTGCCACGGGAGCACGAGCCAAGATTGCTGTACAAGTAACCTTTTGTTTCTATTAAAGCCGCAAAAGTGCGTGAAAGACGTTCTAAATTTGAAACCCCAAAAATTCTTGGGCTATTTATTCGTATTACGACGTAGTAACGTATAACAATGCCAAACTTGCCTGTTGTAATTGACAAGCTCTTACATTGTCTTTCCCTGACCCTTTCATTAAGCCAATGCCAGAAAAATTCCATGGCAGAGAGAATGTTCCATTTTTTTGTGTCGTTGCAGCGTGCCCGTAATACCTTGTTATTCATTATAAGACTGTGGAATGGTTATGTCGGTATCTTAATTAAGGTAGACGGATAAAAATCTCAGGATAATACGTCAACAAGAGGGGGCTACAAACATACTATGAGACAGGCATTGAAAGATTCGAAGAAAACAAAAGCGAGACAAAGAGAGAAAGAGTGAAAGAGAGGCAGAGCGAGCGAGAAAAGGAAGAATAAACCCATCGCTAGCGTGTGTTATCACTTGCCAAACGTTAACAAGAGTAAAGGAAATTTTCTTGGACCATGACTTTTCAGTCTTGTGCTGGGAAACTTATTTGAGCAACGAGGACAAAGGTTATCATTATCACCTAATCTGAGACCTTATTTACACAAGAAATTCGTACACGTCCCTTCTCCTCACTGAGATACTGAGCCAGTTTCATTGGACTACTTTTCATGATTATCTGAAATATTAGGTCGCCAAATTTGCTTGTCACCCAAAACTGTGCCACTGAAACATTGAACCCGTTTGCCAATAACTTTGACTAATCGAATCTGTCATTTCGATTACTACACCCCAGTTCTGCCTTTGAAGCTAATGCGCGAAGTTTTTGACAAAAGGTTAAAAAAAGTCCAGTGCTTTTCGCAGATTTTTCACAACTTTTTATCATTTCCTCTGTTAAATTGAAAAAGTTAAAAATAGAAGTTTAAGTTCTTAGGCTAGAATAGGCTTTTCTTATTATCCTACACGTAAGAGTGCGTTTTAGTCCTAAAGATGGTAAAGGTTTGAGTTTTCGAAGATAAATGGCGAAATGCCAATTGGCGAAGGCCAACGATAGTTAAAAGCACAATAACTTTCTTCACAGAAAAATATAAATTAATACGTAAATAAATATAAATAAATAAATCGTCGTAAAAAAATGAAACTCTATTCACTTCAGTCATTCACTAATTCTAAATATTTTGAATTTTTCATCTAAAATCTAAAAATCGAGTTTTCGTGCATTGTGATATATTTGTATAAACTTAGTGTCTCGGATATGTATTAAGGAAGTGTTTTAAGTGTCTCACTAAAACTAAAAAATAACAGTTTGCTTTAAAAAAATATTCTGCGTTAAGGGCATTACTTTATTAAATGCTGCTTTAACTTTCTACACGAACGATACAGTAGAGCCAGTAAAAAATAGTATTTTTATTTCTTCAATTGGGGCAAATAAAAATAACATTACAGCTGAAAGCTTAAGAAAATCTTGTATGTATCAAGATAAAAGCATCCCTTGTTTCCATATTAAGCAATTCCTTTCCGGAATAAAAATTTAAAAGCTATTATAATTCCCGTTATAAGATGTACAGTGTTTTGAGAACTAACAAACTATTCTTTTAGCGTCTTTTCTTTTTAAACTCCAGTGTCGTTATAAACTCTGAGACTTTTAAAACGCGCGTCTTCTTGCTTTGTAAACGACACGCAGAATTATGTTTTGACATGTTTTATTTACGCAAGTTCCTGGAGATGGCTCGCTGGAGCTCGAGAATGGGCCAAGCGTGGTCTTTCCGTCGGGACAAAATGTTTCCAAAGTCAGAAACTCAGAAAAATGGACCAGCGTGTCGCCTTTGGTTCGCTTCGAAATTGTAGAGGGCTCAAAAAAAAAAAACTTTTATTTTTCTAGCCTGCTGTGTCTTTCCCATTCTTTTCCTTCAGGCTGATCAATACTTTCTTGACGGGCCAAAACAGGTTCCGTGGCCCTAAGACCAGCCTTCGAAAAATCGAACGGCGAGCCTACTATACCAGTCTCTTTTGTCCATGTGACCATGCGGTTTCTCGTTGCTTCCTACTAAATAAAAAAAGGAATTAGCATAATGTTACAAAATTTAAGTTCCAGTAGTCAGGCTCTGGGAAAACTGAGCCTAAAGGCGAGATAAGCGAGATTTCGGGGGTAGCTGAGAAGGTGGGGGGAAGGGGG
The DNA here is from genome assembly GCA_022885665.1 of Triops longicaudatus. Lineage (NCBI taxonomy): Eukaryota > Metazoa > Arthropoda > Branchiopoda > Notostraca > Triopsidae > Triops > Triops longicaudatus. The sequence continues at coordinate 1,861,732 of JAGQDJ010000202.1, forward strand.
TAGAGAGATCGTACATGCATTTTGCCTACGAGGTACTACATAAGGAAGGCCAATCATCGTATTTCAAAGTCAACGAGTCGAAAGTCCAGTTTCCTGCGGTCCCTAGGAGCTCGGGGGTCGCTTGCCTTGTCTTCTTTTTCGGTCTCGACTCTCAGCACCGTCGTAAGGGTTTTGTAAGGGCCTTTTTACACTTGACTAGCCGAAGTATCTGTTCGAAATTAAGTGACCAGTTTCACCAAAGTCCCTACGGACGAAACAACCACAGTGGCCCCCCCTTTACGTTACTCTTGCCCCCTACTCATTGGTGCTCAATTTGTTTCGTCTGGATTTCGTACTTGGCCCACGTGACTTAACTTTAACATGATGTCGTAAGTTTCCCTAGTGGAGAGTGTGTCGTGCCGTGTCACGTTTTTCGCCTGCCGGAAGTATCTTACTCGAAAGGTAAATCAAGTGCTGTTACAAAAATGTGAATCGATGCACGTGTTACAGTTGTCACAATCGCTTTGGGAAGTAATTAAATTTTAGGGCCGAGCAGAGCAGGGAAGAGAGATGTGAAGGTCTCGCGCGTCATTTTTAGGCCGGCTTCCAGACGACGACGAGATATGAGGAAAAGGTGCAGGTTGAGGGGGGAGGGGGGAGATAATGTAGATGAAAGATGGATGTGGTTTAGGTAAGCCTTAGCAACACCGAAAAAATGAGCTTTTACAGAATACGACATTTTCTTCCGGCATTTTTTTCGGTGTTTTTATTCAGTTTCTTGGCCGAGGTTCAGAAGGTTATATAATGTGGCTGAAGTCACGTGTCGTGAGGGATGAGAAGTGTAATACAGGCCAGAGGGGGTTAGTGGAACTGGTTTTCGGGAAGATGTAAGAGGACAGGAAGGTTTTGACGAGTCAAGTGGACAAAACTTTTGTTTTAGGGAAAGGTTGCCAAATTTATTGACATTTATATTTAGCAAACGAGGGAGGTTTACCGTTTATTATCAGGACAAGTTCGTCTTACCTGCTTATACCCTAACTTGCCTTTGGCATGTGTAGTGCAGGAATGAAAGTACCAAAGAATTATTATGTGCTACTTATAATGTTTAACTTGGACTTTCAGAACCTTCGGGCAGAGTATGTTAGCCGGTTTTCGGGGTTTTGAAGAGGTCGGGACACGTTGTTGCTAAGTAAAGGGTGCTTCAAAGACAACTAGCTAGGAGGCTGTAAACAACGACTTGCATTTATCTGTCCTTTTTTCACCGAGAGGAAGATTGCAGGTGAGAAAATTAGAAATGCGTGAAGGTCCGTGAAACAAGTTTTCATTTGTGTGTTGAGTATTCTTTTTAATGGCTAAGGGGGAAATTGGAGTATAAAGGATCCAAAACCGTAGTTGCTGTACTTTGCACGCTGAAAGTGTTGTACTTCAGTGTTCCTTTCGCCAATTCGTCTCACGTGGTGGGTGCGTTGTGTACGTCCGTAATCTGTTTGCAGGATTGTGAACGAGTTTTGTGTAACACCATTACTGCACTCAGTGGTGATTTACGCTCTTGGGTGTCGAAGTCTGTGTTTGGAACAGATTCCCAGAATAAATAATAACGCAAAAGTAAAATTATTAAAGAAATGATCATAACTTTCGACGTAGTAGACTTTACGTATTAATGTGACGTCCTGGAAAATTTTCACGTATATTTATTTTTTTTACGTTTTATTTCATTAACTTCAATTACTTTGCAATTACTTCACCTCTTTCGTTTACAGGATAATCCCGTTATAATGACATGGAAATAGAAAAATTTTCCGTGTGTTTGAAGTTCGTTCCATCTTAAGCTTTTTTTTAAGCATTTACGTAACACGCGACCGAAATATCCTATACAATTTTGTAGCACTCTCCTCGAATATGTTACTGGCTGTGGACCGTACAGCTTTATGTAACCAAATAGGCTATGCACCGGCTCAAAAAAAGAAACTAGTTTATCCCCGTGAAAATGGATAGATGGCGCGTAGACCATATCCTAAGTCACCGACTGCTTGGAGTGATGCCTAATATTCTCCCGGAGACCCAAAAGCAGCTATTATTCAGACACGCCGTATGGCTGTGTTGTACGATACATTTTGGAGTCGCTTTCGTGAAAATAGGCAGCGGTCTTACAAAGTCCCCACACATTAGCAGCTTAGCTTGCCAGTTGTATAATTAGTGTCCTAGAACCTTTTTTAAAACTCAATATACGTTTGTACGATACGTTTGCATTAGTATGTGCAAGCATGAGATTGCCGGTCCGCTCGTGATCGATGTGAATAATGAAATAATGCCTAACAGCTCCTATTGCATAAGGTAGTGTATTAGTAACATTATTCCAATAAGAATAAATTTAGTAACAGTTTATTACCGTAGGAAGAAGATGTGCAAAGTTTTTAGTTTCTGCGTTATATTTTTTTGTAGTTTTATCAAAGTTATATTATGTATGGAGTATTTCAGACCGTTATAGTTATAACTTTTTTTTATTTCTTTCATCGGCGTGAGCTTTGCTCGTTGCCGTACATCGTTTCACTTTAATAGTTGTTGATGTAACAGTTAAAACAATAACAAATATATACATTAGTTACAACTTGAATTAGTAGTATTATACTGAGAACCACACGACATTAAAGGTTGTTAGTTCTTATTATAACGAATCCTTATATAACGAATTGCTCGTTACATTGAACGGATTTTTGTATTTGGAACGATATAAATGTAAAGAAAAAGCGTCTGATGTACCGAACTTCGGATATACCGAACCCATTTTTTCTGGTCCCGGGAGTTTCGCTATAAGTAGATTCTACAGTAGTTATCCTGCTAATTACACCACTACTTTTTTTCTTACGGAGCGTAATCCATTTCCAATTTTAAGGAAGAAATTTTCGAAATTTTCCTTGTCAAACGAAATTTTTCTTGTCCCAGCATCAATATGTTCAGTAGCAATTGCACATACTTGCGAAACAAATGTCACTAGGAACGTTTACGGTGGGACTTTTTTGACGTAGTGAATTTCGTAGTATGATGTAATCGTAATAGTAACACTTTGCAAATTCCCTGGAAAAATCGTAAACTGATAAGAGTAACGTGATCACGCTAGTCTTTGCCCTACGCGCGGTTATCAGTACCTGATATTAACTCGTCTCCACTACTACATTATAAAAAGCACATGTTTCTCGTTCTTGTTGTGAAGTTTCCCCAAGTTTGAGGCGAAGCGATCGTAAAAGGTTTCTCCCGAAAAAAAAGACGCGAGAGCGCGTGACAGCTTACTTCTTGCGTATCCCTTGCCAAGTTGGCTTCTTCCTTTTGTGAAGGGCGGGTGGAGAATGCCAGACGTAAACTATAATAAGGCCGTGAAGATTCGTGGTAGCATCACGTGAGAAAACTTTTGACTTGCGTGGCCATTGCCAAGCTCCTGAGTCGGAATACGACCTCGGTAATCACCGCAATGGCATCGTCGTTGTTGCCTTTATCTCATAATAAACCAAGTAAATAACACTTTTACAAATGCTAAACATTCAGTAAAAGAAGGAGGAAAAGGAGTACGCAAGGACTTGTCAAAGTCAAGTACCCACCAATTCTCGCCTGGTCACCGTGATCTGCCAAGGAACAATGTCGCCATGGGAATTTGCTCAGAAGTACTCTAACCCAGAAATCCCCGCTCATCCTCCCCAAAAAACTGCCATAACATTTTACAACGTTGTGACATACTACAATGCTTTTAAGATTCAAACCTTCTTGCAAATGTTTGCAACTTCACAATCCTTGTAACGCAAAGCTTAAATAAAGCAATGACGCACTCCGTCACTCCATCATATACTAAGAAACAACTGAAGAAAATCTTTGTTTGCTGTGCGTTCTGTTTCGCATAACTCTTCTAAAAGCGGTCGTCCAGCTTTCGACATCTACATACGTCTGAAACACGAGTGTCGCAAGGTGGAAGGGTGGAAGTAATTGGGGGGTTAAGGGTGAAATGGGGGTTGAGGTGGTTAGGGGATGGAAATTCATGGATGCGTTAACAAAAAGGGATTCCAGAAGGTGGGGTTGAAAGGCGAATCAATGGTCCTGAGGTTTATAGCTGAAGAAATCTATTCGCGTTTACCCCCCTTTGCCTACCAAGGGGACTTGGGACGATCCTGGATAAAAGCGTGGATCGAAGTTTTTAGGGAGAGCTCGCAGTAGCGTTGACGTCAGCGCGCGTTTGGCGCCTCACCCACACCTCGCAATAATGTTCTATATATCGCCAGCCATCTTCCGTTTGGGAGTGCGGGTGGAGTCATTTTTTGACACCCCTTGTTCACTTTATTCTTTGTGTGTCGTTTGAATGACGCCGAGGCCGGTAGTGCCTTTTTTTAAGGCAAGCTGGAGGGAAACTGTTAAAAAATGACTCGGCTGAAGTTGAACGTATTCTGAAAGGAGTTGTAGGGGATTTTTCATCATCAGGCATTCCCGGTGTTGCGGCGACGAGTGTAATTACGATAGAGACATATGGCAATATTTGGACTGAAAGAATACTTAGTAGTGTCGAGCCTTCAAAGAGATGGGGGGGGGGGGAGCATGATAAGTCCCTGTCTCGACTTTAATACGAGACGAAAGCGGAGGTTCACATTTGCATGTGGTCGTCATTTGACACGAGGAAGACCCCCACGGATTCTTTTTGTCTACCGAAAGATACAGTAAATTGGTTCGAGTTGGAGAACATTGAAGCGACCCCTTTACCTCTCCTACATCGTTTCTATGAGCCCTCCAGGCCTATCTGGTCGTGGAATATTAGCAGCACAGATAAATTAAGTAACGGTAAAAACGCACGCGAGACTTTTTTGTGTGTCTTTTTCTGGGGGGAGTTTTAGCGTTGGTAAGCCAGTGGAGAGAGAAGATGGCAAGCTTTTGGGGGCTGATCTGAAACGCGGTTGTTTACTAGAAAAACGGCGGAGGTTTATTTTTAGGGACAGCAATTCCGTCTTGATCCTTGTGAGTCGAAATAGGCTATAAGGAAGGAAGTGCACTTGTAAGTTTCAGCTTTACAGGCGCATAAGAAGGCCGTTTTGCAGGACGGGGGTGGGATGGGGGAAGGGGGGTGGGGTGTAAAAGCACAGACAGCTGTATATACGGGGAACTGGGCATTTTGATGTGCCCAGATGTCCTTTTTGGAACTGAAAGGAATACCCGAGTAATGAAGAACTTTGGGGAGACATTTCTGTACGGGTTTCTTTGAGGTGGTTGTATGATCGAGGTAAGGGTCGACAGGGGTGTGCATCAATATGGATAACTAGACGGTACTGTTTCCCCACTGTTTAGGGGTACTTTTACCGAAATCGATAGATTATACGCATTTCAAGACTCCAAGCTTTTACAATCCTAACTGTGAAAAAGCAGACCGGAGCGGAAGTAGTTTTCCATGGGTCATGTAGGTGCATATGAGGGCGAAAGAAGGCCTGTGCTGTACATGGGATGCTGTTACTTGGTTAAAATAGGGAAAGAGGGGTTAATTAAGTCACCTTTGGGCCAAAGTTTAGGTTGTATTTTTTAAGCTTAAGCTGTGTTAATACGTTTATCCCAACGTGTTGAACTGCAATGGATGCATTGATACAGCTTTTGTGTCTGATTTGCCAAACAAAATCTTACCATGGAAGAAAAATAGCATTTCTTGTTTTATTTGTTTTGCAGGTGCTTTTGCTGACGCAAGTGCCCAACGTCAACCAAGGGCAAGCCACAGAAGCAGCTGAAAACGGGAGGAAGGCCTTTTTCGGAAAGGCTACGCATATTACCCTCCTGGGCGTGGCTTAAAGGAAGGGAGGCCTGTTCATCCCGGTTGTGGATCAACTCTTGTGTAAGGTATCCGCGGGGGCGTACGTTTCGATCGGGGGGTAGGAAGCATGTGCCTTGGTGCAAGTTTACGCGGCGAAGCTTAGTCGCCTCTGAACTCCCAAGCTTGTCACACACACTTCATTTGCTACCAACTTTTTGTCCCCACTTCCAACGTTCACGTATGGTGTGATGTGCTAAATCACGGTTTGCTTGTACTGTACTTCCAGGACCAGCTTGAAGAAAAAGAAATAAGTGTTGCGGACCATGATTACGGGGTGATTTGAGCGACAATTTGGGAGGCGTCCAAAAATCTTGTAATTATTTGTCCCAAGTCAAAAAGCAATTGAACGGTGGTGATTGAAACTTGAAAAGATCTTCCGGGTGCTGGTGCCACTACGCTGGGATTGGATTCTTTTAAGTTGCCGAGCACAGCCTTTTTTCTAAGGAAGTTTTACACTCCATGGGCAAAAAGCGTAGGACCAGATGGAGGCGACTCTCACTAGGTAAAACTCATCCTCTTTTTTATTTCGCATAGGTGAAAACGTGTCAAAGTCCATTTGTATTGAAAAAAGGAAAACCCTTTAAAAATTTAAAACACTTAAGAATAAATTTTTTATCTTAGATCAGTCTATACTATTTTTATATTATTCACGAACTTCTGTGTTCAGTTTTCCTTAATAATTATTCTTTTTAACTTTATTTGGCTTTTTCCAATTTTATTTTTAAATTAAAAATTAATTTTAAAATTTCATTTATATGTTGCTATATGATTATTTTTATAATCATGAAAATATCCTTAATAATTTTTATTCGTTTATAAGACTTATTTATATATACATACATTCTGGAAACCGTAGTCCCCATTCCTAAGGTCGTGATTCGAGCAAGCTTAGGAGTTTCCTCCAATTAGGACTTATTTATTTGATTTACTATGTTTCGTCTGAAAGAACAGAATTAGCTTTCGCGTATTGGTGGGATTGTTTGGGTTTGTCAGTATTAGGGAGTTCACTTTGGATTACTGTCTGATATTTCCCAAAGTTCTGTTCGAGAATTGGTTATGCTATAGTATATATAGACAGTTTTATCGTTATGAATGGTTCTTTTGTGAAAATTGCCGTCAGTCTTTATGGCTTGAGCTTATATGTACAGTGTATATATTTGTGCGGGTTTGTGGAGGAGGATATTGTCTTCCCATGGTAATAAAGGAATCCGAGCAGTAGAGTTCAATACGAGAATAGTAGAGGATTCTGGAAAAGGGGAAGACCACGGGGGATTTCATTGATTCTTTGACGTACACAAGGCAAAGGCCGTAGCGCAGGTCAGGTACAGAGCTAGCAAGAATAACGCCATTTGATTCAGGCAGCGGTTGCCCTTGCAAGCTTTTTCAAGATTTGACCTCTGTTAGAAAACGATTAATTTTAGCTCGTGGCACGTGTTTGTTACTTTTTGTCCGCAAAACCCCTTTGAAAAGAATGAAAAAAATACGACGCTCTTATCGTTCCGGAATCTTTGCCAAAGGCGAGAGATTTATGGGTCCAAAAGTTGCCCAAATTAGGGACGAACAAGATAAGCTCTCCAGAATGATATCAGTAAAGGTATTTTATAGTCCTGTAGGGTTTCTACGCTAAACGATAGAAGCCTTTTGTAATTTGTAATAGTTTTTTTATTGGAATACTTTTTTTTCCAGAAAATTGTTACGTTTCGACAGAAAAAAGAATCGATGGCGCCGTGGCAATAGTCCAATAGTGTTTTTTTTTATGTGTTAGCGCCTGAGCATGTGACAGGGTTCGGAAGCCAGGGAAAGGTTGAGATAACTTCTTACCTTTTAGGAAAAAGGAGTGCTTTTTAAAGTGAAGGCTTTGAGAAAACACGAGGAGCAGATAGCTTCTGTCTGTTCGCTTGCTTTGCGTGTGCTCTGTCCCTAAACGACGTGATGTTGAACAGCCGCTCTCTAGCAAAGAACACTTTGAGGCATCTGTACTTATGGTTTCCGTACTTAGTCGTACTCTTACCTAGTAGCCGTTCCATCAACTTTTAGGGTGGTAGTGGTGTGTGGGGTCAAGTGCCTACTTGTTAGCCCTTTGTTAAGGACTAATAGCAGAAAGTAGGCCTACAGTGTACCCTCGAATCGTTTTTGGCTAATTGTTGCGTGACACACGAGAAATAAAGCTGGCTACACAAACGCACGCTGCCGTTGTCGGGCTCTTGTGCGGTAAATATCTGTATTGATTTTCGATGGGGATCAGAAGTAAATCGGCACGGTGCATGAGGCCAAGTCGACAAAGCTGGAATTGAACTACAGATTAGCGTGCACAAAAAGGATAAGAGAAACTAAATTAGGGGCTAAAGGGGATAAACATGTTGAGAGGTAACCACTCGTTTGGAAGTCTGTTGGCATTAAAGCGGATACCGCATTGGGAAAAATTGAAGAACAGATTCTTTTTATGTCTTGGCCTTGTGAAGAATGAAAGCGTTTTCTAACTCGGTCGCGTGTTTAAAAGGGGAAGGGTTGATTGCGCAAGTTTTGATAGGCGGAATAAAAGAAGCTTGAAAGTAAGGAAATTGGATTAGGTATAAGCCTGGACCTGTTCTAGAAGTTTTTCTCATAAAAACATAGTATATCAAGTTTTTATTTTTTATTGACGATTTTTTTTCCTTTTTTGGGGCTGTGAGTTGCAGAAATACTGGGGAGAGATATTTCTTTGTTGGCTGGGTAATTATTGTACGTGTCGTGTAGGAGAAGCCTCTGCGTCCGGTAACGAAGAAGATGAAGATGACCAGGGTTGCTCTGCTGTGGTTTGCTGTGGTGGCGAGGAAGGCGACTGCTCCAGTAATTCCCAAGTGTTAGGTTGGCGCTGTTCCCACGTTGCTGCGACCGAGTATTCACGACGCCCGCCACACGCTAAACGTTCCATCAGCCATCAGGACGACTCGACCGCCTCTGGCTCAGGTCCGCGATCTCTCAGCCCAGATCAAGCACCGTCTCGCTCACCGGATTACCCTTCTCAGTCGCGTTGTACCAGCATGGGTGGCCATACCGCTTGGCATAATGGCACTTGTGCAGCCCGGAACAACCCTTCAGGACCCAATGGTGGCACTGGAGGTCCGCCAAGAAGGGGACCGCGCTATGGAAATTCACATGGCTACTCTAACGGAGGACGACACTTTCCTTCCACCAATGGAGTGGAGAAAAAGATCTTTAATGACGGTAAGCGTTTTTTGTTTTTGTTATTTCTTTTGTTTCTGTGAGTGGAAAGTCCGCACGCGACAAAATAAATATATGAAAGGGAGATATTACGGAATACTGGAAAAATTAGGTGATTACTAGAGTGTCAAATTGAAATTCTGAGAGCGTAAACAAATGAGCCTGTAAATGTAGTTTGTAAATGTAGTCTAACAAGAAGTAGGCTACCTAACATTCTTTGAGAATTGTCTTGGGACAGTTAGATATTTAATGTTGAATCTTACTAAATAATCCAGAGCTACTGTTGAAATATTGTGAACCGAAGCACACGAATGAGTTATATATAATTCGTCAGAATGTTTTTTACATGGTGTAAGCTTGCCGTCAAAAGAAGTACGTGAACATGGCAAATAGTTCTGGTACAAGTTTTGTCATTGTAGCATTCAGCATGTGATAAACCAGTGTAAATATTGCCGTACTTTACTTAAATCGTTTTTAATTTTTATGGAAAACATTTAGTACACTATTCGGCAGAGCTTTAAATGTCACACTGCACAAAAATTACACTATTGGAGAATTTTCGAAATTACAAGCAACTATCGTAACAAGGTTACATATTTTTTTTTGTTTCGATAGCATAGCCAATTGACGGCAACATTTATTGAAAATTTCAGTGTCTTTACACGACAAAAAGTCAGTAGAGGGAGAAAAAGGCTTACAACCACACATAAACATTTAGTTACATAATACATGACAAAGAAAACGGCAAATTGTGTTGCTTCCTCTCAAATAAATCGAACAAAGCTCATTTCAGTATTCCGAACGGGGGCTTTAGGATTAATATCATGCTCGTCAGCGTTCACCTGTGTCCTTGCCTTTCTCTCACAAAGTTACACAAAACTTTTATAGTAGGGTTACATAAAATTTTTTTTATTCAGAATTCATCGTAGTCCTAGCCTATTGACGGCAACATGTATGAAGATTTCTTTCAATTAGATCGACATAATGTCAGTGAATGGGGGAAAATACGTACAACCACGGATAAACATTTAATTATGCAATGTAGCACAAAGAAAGCGGCATATTCTGTTCTTTTCGCTTGTAAATAAATAAGAACAATGCTTTTTTATGTATTCCGAAGAGGGACGTTAGGGTTATTGTCATGGTTCGCTTGTATTGAGTTCACCTGTGTGTCCTTGTTTTTCTCTTATTGACAATATTCTGTCGAGCTGCTGTGTAAGAGTTCCTCACGTGTGTTAGACAAAGGGACAAGTAAGAAGGGTGGTTGGGTAGTAGGAAATGGAGAAAGCCAAGGTGTGTGTGTGTGTGTGTTTGTAAGTTTGAAAGCTCTGGCTTGTCGTTCCCAAGGCTCATTAAGATTCTCGAAAGAGAGTACTTAGAGATCTATGTCCTTGAATTTTCATTACCTGGGCACCACACAGAGATTATAATACCGAAAGGAGGGAAGTAAGAGAAGGCAGGAAAGAATAGAGAAAAAAATCCAGTTTAAACCTAATTAAAGTTTGGGGAGGGAGACTTACTTATCATTGAGTTGTAAGCAAGGACATGTCCCCTTATTTCTTTATGAAATATTCAACAAAAGAAAGTTTCTTGTTGAATTGTGAAAACAAAAAATAATTTGGAAGTGAAAAATTATCTTCCTGTTTCCCATACCCGAGTTCAAACTTTTAATATAGGCTAAAACTATACTACTTTCGTGGAGACTTTTGACTTAATTTGGAGGGTTCTATTGGGTTTACTTAAGTCAAAGGGGAGTTTCTGTTTTAAGTAAATGACCGGAATTTATGAAGCTGAGTGAAACTAGAGGACCTGTCGACTGAAAGAGTGGCGATTTTGGGGACTTTGGGGGAGAAAGCTTTTAAATTTTCTTAGAAAACAAGGTTCATTAGTCACGCCCAGTCGCCTGGAAAACCGCAAACGGGGATGCTGGAATACCTAGGAGATGAACGGGGAAGTTTCTTCTTCTGAAGGTTATTCATGAAACATTCTTGTGTTGTTCCTCTTGACTGGATTTAGGAAGCCACGTGGAAATTAGCCAACACAACTCGAGAAAAAAAAGGTAGCTTTCTGGGAACTTGGCGTTCCAATTGCGTAATTTTTTCCTCCTAGCTATATTTTCTTGTTTCAGCGCTCTGTTTTGGGTTGGATGCGTGTATGGAGAGCCAGCACTGCATAACATGTGGTAACAACATGCCAGGATTACGGGGAGTTTTCGTTAAGCTTACAAAAAAAAGACAAAAAATATATCTTGTCCAGATTGACGTCATTGTATCACGAGGCTCTACGTATCGCATCGATTCCACGTGACCTCTTGGCTCGATCTGATGCAGTTCTGTTGCCACAGAGATCTCCGATCTAGCATTTGTAACAGTTTTTTCCGGGGTAGTAAAAGAGAGTCGTAAAGAAATTAGGACCCAAAACGCCGGCAACCCCAATGGTAGGTTTTACGTCGAATAAATAGATTAGCTGGACTCTTACTGCCTCGCGTATTTCTTTTCCTTTTACTGCAAAAAAGGCTGTAAAACGCAAAATAGAAAATTCAATTAAATACAAAATCGAAGTGGAGAAAAGTTGTAAAAAATAAATAAAAATAAAGCAAATAAGTTAAACAAGTTTACGGTAAAAAAGTGCAATAAAATATCGGTATCAAGTGGGCCTACGTCAGTTGTGGTATAAAAAAAGGAAGTAAGAATAAGAAATCGGAAATAATAGAAAGAAAGTGAATAAAATGGGAAATGATGGGAAGTTGCTCACATTGTTTCAAAAATGTTTTTTTTTTTCTTTTCTGACCTAGTGCTGTAAGTTTCGCTTAGCGTCAGACAAATGCTGTGGGGAATTCTAAGTTAAGTTATTAGGGTAAGAAGGAGGGGATGTTTGTTATCTCAACTGATTAGATGAGTTTGGTGGCCCACGAGATGCTAATCCTCGCCCAAGGCTTTTGACTATGGTCAGTGACCTACCCAAGATAGTATCACGACAATTAAAACACACTTTTCGTGCATTTCGAACGAATACTGTAGAAGGACAAGGGCAAAACGCACATAGGAATTATCAGTGAAGTTGCACTTATTTGAGTTATTAAAATATCTCCCTTATATGTTCGAGGCGAAAACACTGTGCTAAGAACAGAAATAAACTATAATGCATAAAGAATACCCTTTACACATCTAATCGTACAGCATACTGTGAATATCTGTCGTTTTGTCGAAAAGCTCTTCTGGAATTGTAGAAAAGATTTCATACTGAAGTGAAAGTTTTCGTAATGCTGAAGCTAAAAATTTAACAATAATCGAACAGAATAAGAAATATACTAAAAATAGTGAACGAGTACAAAACTGAATTGAATTCATGAAACTGAATTGAAAAATATGAACTCAATATTGTATGAACTAGTGAAAAGCCTCTGGTGAAGTTGGGAAAGAAAGTTACAGAAATTGTTATGAAAATGCAGCATCATGATTTTCTCTTTCACAAATAATATTTCTTTCTGAAAATGTAGCGGTTGTGGCAATGTTGGCTGAATTTGCAAATTTTGGCAAGGGAATCAACCTATTTTTAGCTAGTCATTATTTTCTCTACAAAAAAAGGGACACAGACGCTTCGGGAATCCAATAGTTGAAATGTCAGCTATCATTTTACTGAGCTCAGCAAGAAAAATGGAAAATTCTCTGCCCTATTTCTCCCTAAGGATTTCAAAAGTCGAATTTTCTGCTCGGGCACTTGTGAAAAAATTCCCATTTATTCCACAATGTCTGTCAGTCGGCCTTTTCAGTTAAGTTTTCCCTGCCTATTCCGTGACAAAACTTACAAAAGCATGTGTCAATGTCTTCTTGTGAGTGTAAAAGTGTCTATTTACAGGTCGTCAAATAACACAATTACGAGAAGCTTTCCAAACCTCCACGTAACGTTCGGTCTCCTCCCCTTTTTGCACATGTTGAACCATATTTATTACCACTCGCTCACCTTTTCCGTCCGTTCAGTGTAGAACATCTAAAATAAAAAGGAAAAACGTTATTAGCCGTTTTTCTTGAGCTCTTGGGGGAGTATTTATTTTTAGGATCCCGACGCCGCGACTGGTTGGATGTCAAACAAGTTTGCATTAAACCTGGGAAGACCTTCGACACATATTTTAAAACTAGTGCTCCCTGCAAACTCTCCGAACCTGCCCAAGTGAGCTCGAACGCACAGGTTTGCCGAGAAGGATGTGCGGAACACATCGTCAAAAGTCAAGCTAAATTTGTCCTCTCTTGACTGCGTCCCTCAAAACTTCCTTTTGGCACGCGCCCAGCCGTTAGCTTGAATGCTCCATCACGCAAAAATTTTTGCTAGTCAAAGTGGGGAAGAAGGGGGACCTTGGTGCAGCAAAGAGGCTGTACGGTCAAAATTCCAATTCGGGCACCGGTGCTGCCGTTGGAGTCTTTTACTGGTTTGCTAGTGTGAAGACATATGGATGTCACTCTTGTTGGAGACGTCGTACATCAACAGCAACGAGAGCGAGAGAAGGGAAAATGACTGTCGAAAATATCCTCCTCAGAGCGAGCGTCTTGTTTTAATTTCCTTCTTTTTCGCTGACACGGCAGTCCGTCTAATTTACGAGATGGAATTATGGATGTGTTTTTATGAACCTCCAAATGATAAGGAATTATTGAGGGGAGGTTGGTCTGAAGGGCGGTTTAAAATTAGCGTCTGACAGGTGCGCGTCTTTTTCCGAACACGACTAGTATTTCAGTCGAGCTTTAAAGAAATCGAGCCAATGCTTACATAAAGAACGAGCCATTCCAAAAAAGTACAACTAATTTCAAGGGAATAATATAAATAAGAATTCAGAAATTGCAAGACGTGATGATGTGAAAACATGAGGTGTGAGAAGAATGGTAATTAATTATACTTTCTTGCTTTTTTTCGATGTGTAGAAGAGTATACCAAGATCTCCACCCCGCGGCAAGAAGTTTTATTCAAGAAGGGGTCCATTGGCAAGAAGAAAGTATCGACCAGTACCACGCCGGTACCTAACGGTACGACGCCCGGAATCGATAACGAAGACGTAGCCAACGGCAATTGCATGACAACTTCCACCACATCAGCCGCCAGTGAAAATGAAAAGCACGTTCAGAATGGTAAGTCATTAAACTCTCCCAAGATTCTTTTCATGAAAGTTTTATTTTCTTTCGGGGTTATATGGTCAAACATTGTACAGCATTTTTTTTTCTTAATGGGAAGTGCATGGTAGGCGGAATGGGTCACTAGAAGTGACGTGTGAGAGAGACAAAATTGGCACTAGGGGGAGGGAAGGACGTCTTCTTAGTAAAGCGAATGTGCGGACACAAAAGAGACCTTTTAACGATTTATTTTATGGTGTTCGCTACTCGTTAAGGTTTTTCTCTTCCTTAAGTAATATTATGACGTTCTTATATCTCGACACATGTCTCGTAAAAGGGCGTCATTAACACAAAGCTTCGTTCTCCACGCGTTTTTCGCACTATCAAACCTGACACTTATTGATTCGCTATACGCATTTAGCATATGTAAGTGGGTGGACCCGTGGCACCATAGATATTGCTTGAAAAGAGAGGATAGGGGCCATCGGTTTGCTCCCCTTTTTTTTATAAGTTAAGAAGCTCAAGTTTGGGTCTTCTTACACAGTTTTCCGTTGAAGGGGATTAAATCTTGGTTGAAACGTGAAAACTGTATAAGGCGTGCCTACGTGACCTGGTGGGCGAAGGAATTGGATGGATTATCTTACGCTCAGGATAAATAAAATAGAAGCTCCACGTTGCCAGTTTACGATTACAATACACGTGTAGTAATCTACACGCGTGTAATGACCGTAGATTAATCGCAATAGAATCCGATAGGTGGCATTGTAAGCTAAATTGCACTGTGGGAAAGAGAAGTGGCGCCGCTGTTTCCTCTATTACCCAAATATCGAATACCAGAAAGTTCTGATTACAGAATAAAGCGAGTAACCTCCTATACTTCTTGAAAGCTAACTATTGTTACAGTTTAACCGAATTTTGGGTAATTTATCCAGGTTTTTTCAATACCTGAAAGTTCCTACTTTTCATACAATTGAAACTACACATATCATGCTCGGTAATGGAACATTTGGCTTCACGCTGGTCAAAACAACGGAAAATTACAATGATGGAACACGCTCTGAAGTAAGGCTTCAAAGCAGAGATAAATGAGCTGTAGCCTTACTGGAGTGCCTTTCCTATTCTCATCGCTGATGCATCCTTACAACGCAAAACAGAATGAAAATGGACGGTGTAACCTGGAATAGCTCGAAATAGAACTTGAAAGCCACTCGTAGCAAACATTTTAGTAGATCCGTTGCGTAAGGCGCGTTTATGTCGTAAATTCCTCGTTCTTGTAAGTTTTGTAACTTTAAGGAAGGAGTTAACAAAATGTTGGCTTTGCTCTTTTGCCCGGACTCGGGTATAATGCAATTCTTAGCTTTCTGTCTTGGCAATATCTGTGCTTAACATTCTTGGCAAGTGCCACCTTGTCTAGCTTTTCTGGGGGGACGCGAACCCGTGTTTCGCTAACTCTGGCATATTTAAGAGTGTGTTTAGACTTATGCTAAACACGCCATCGAAAGTCCAAGGTTGGAGAAACGCCCCTTTGTTAATCCGTGCAACCTCGAAAACATCGGATGCGGCATGATATTTTTCACGAAGCTTCTTTATTCCGTCTTCGAGATTCTTAGACAAAAATCAAAGTTTCTCCACTTTTCGTTCTCGAGAGAGGAAAGCAACACTTCGAGAAACCTTGGGAGTCTGAATAAGGGATGCGGTATTCTCACCCCCTTCTTTTCCTTCCTTAACCTTCTGCCTGTATTTAAAATTCACCTGGCAAGGAGACATTGGGCGTAATGAGGCGAGAGCTCATTAAGTGTGTTACTTTTTGACAACATCTTCGGCACGTTCTCCACTAGGTGCATCTCCTCCAAATCCTTTAAGACCCGCACACCATGCGCTTCGTTAACGGTTTCCTCCTCAGGGAGATGAACCGCGGAGATTTTCCCTTCATCTCTTGCCAAGCTGGATGGGAACGAAAAAAATACGAAAGAATGAAATCAATTTCCACTGTCTAACTCAATAGGATGATGGAGTGAAGTAGGCTAAATTAATGAGCCTTGAATTAGAAAATAAGCCAAATTTTTTAATGCCACGCCCCGGGTTAGGCCTCACCCCTCAAGACCCCACCCCTTATTGACATAATGCTCACATGCTCTCGGAAATGAGTTTTTGTTGTGTTATTTTGCCATTTGAATGACAAGGTTAAGCAATTATGAGAAGTTTAATGAGCTGTACTGAAAATTTTGGTGTTGTTTTGTTTCATAGGTATGGAAACGGGTTCTAATGCCGACACAACCTCCACGGTGGGTGATCCCTCATCTCCGGACCCGGCTGCTTACGAGAACAATCCCTTTGTATGCTACCCAGGTTGGTAATCTTTACGTATCTCTTATGTTTACCTATCTAATGAGATAGGAATGAGAGGTCGCGACGGTGTCGATTTTTAGGAATGTGTTTTTCTAGTTGTGTGTTGTTCAAACTGCGGGGTGATTCTTAAGGTTGGACTTGGTATTGTTTCGTCAAGGCGGACGTTGGAATCTGGGAATTTTGATTTTTATCTTCTGGGGCCGAGACATGAACATCCGTTAAGAATTGGTTCGCGCACCGACGTCCCTAAAAATAGGGCAAGGGTGGAGACTTGGCCAAGTTTGTTTTTGCCATGAGAAAAAGGGGAAGTCAAGTGCGAGTACCACGTGTTTTCCTTTTTGGTCAGTCAGAAAATCGTTGGGAGAGCGATGGTTTTCGGGAAGCGATTTTTCGTTTTGACTGTGGCAAAGTCCTCGGTGGAGCTTCAAACAGGGCTGTATTTATTTGCCTGCCTTGTGGTTTTTGGCAACCCGAGCTTAGCAAACTTGCTGAACCATAATAAGACGTTTGCTTACAGATGGACTCGTTAAGCTCGGTCGGTGCAACTTTAAAAAAAAATCGACTAGGGAAGTAATTAAACCCGAAGGCCTTCAAACAATGTTAGTACTTAGACACGCCATGAGGGACGAATGACTAATGGCAGTTGTTGATTGGGGGCAAAGAGCAGAATTTTCCCGCGATATTTCTGCTCGTGTATCATATTTCATGCTTTTTCTTTTCTCTTGCAGCAATGCCTTACGATTTCTACGGCACTGGATACGGAATGTACCCTGGCGGCGTCCTGCTTCACCAACCGTACCCTGGAGGTCCATTGTTGGCCGCTGTGCCCATTCCGGTACCGGTCCAACCCGTCGACTGGTACAATCGCCCTGCGGGCGAGATGGGCTATTACTACACATTAGCTTATCAGCCGGCCGAGCCTGTTCCTGCTGAGATGGAAACGGGGCGTCGGGATTCTATCGGATCCTCACAAGTGCGTATAACGTTCCTGCAGCTGTAATTCAAGTGGTTGCCCCCACAGGAATTGCGTTGGCGCGCGGCAGGATTTAAAATCAGAATTTATCCCTTCACATTCCTCTAACGTTTTTCTTACTCTTTTGACCCCCGGATTGAATAGGCTTGTAGTAGCCAGGAAATGACTTCCGATGTTTCTGCCTCATCAGCGTCGGAAAGTTGCAGTTCCAACTCTTCTCAAGGACCCAGTTCGCCCCCGGGGGACTTAGCGTCGCCGGCCATTAGTGTGGATAATTCTTCCTCGCCCAGTCCGCCCAATTCAGCGGAAGTATTGATGACCTCATCAGCCCCTCCCCCTTGTGCCGAAACCCGGCATTATGAACCGCCTCATCAGCCGCCCAATTTCGTCTACCACGTGATAAGTCCACCAGTTTACGCTGTACCAGGTAAGGAAACGCAGTTTTTGTTTTAATGCCTTTTTGTCGACTTGGTATACCTTTTTCCTATCTCTTTCCACTGGCACAAGAATGATAAAAAGGGTTTTTTGCGGTTATTTTGGGATCAGCTCTTGGCATGGACTCACGTGGAAGACGTAAGCATATAAGCGCAAATCAACGATACGGCATGCAAAGGCGGGTGTCTTTCGTTGTACAGGGTTCAAACGCTACTGAACTATTTGGCTGCGTTGTCTTACGCGAAGAAAAAAGATCTACACATGTTTGTCAGTAACAAAGTCAAAAGGGGAGAAGGTAAGGTAGGGGAAGCGGTAAAGCATGATGGCCATAGTAGTACGGTATGCACGGAAGGATCGTAACTATCTTGACATGTTTAAGGGTTCAACATTGGCCCACTGATTTGCTCGGTTTGTGAGTCTCTTATATCCGAGCAGTCAAACCAGCGCTAAGTTTATCTGTAGGCCTGACAAATGTATGATGGGTCGTAACGCGGTCCGTGCCTCAGAACGTAATATTTCTGCCAAAAATAAAAATAAGCTAGCGTAAGCTTAGACTTAAATCTGAATGTCTTCACGCGAAAGAGTCAACATTTCAGGAGGAAGCAGTTTCAAGGAGAGCTTCCGTTCCTAATATTTATTTCTAATTTCAGCTCATGTTCGAACTGCGTTCTCATGCTCTCAACTGTGATAGGTTTCTCGCCGTTTAAGTAACGCAGTGCCTTTTGAAAGTTATGTCTTAGTAATAAATATTACAGAGATTTTACCGTTTCCGTACAAGTTACTTCCATACTTCGCTCGTACGGCATTTGCTGTAAAAAAATTAAAAACAGAAATTACTTATTTCTACGCTAGCTAACGAAGTATTGACGTGAGCGTCGCCACCTAGCGGCAAGGATGTGTTGATAAACAATCCAAAGGTTCAAATCACTGCCAAATTTCTGCCAAATCTTTATTTATTTTTGAGTTTGTTTAAATATTTCTGCATTTCTTTTTCGAATTTCTGGCATGAACCGCGAATTATGGTTTCATGGTCGCACCTTAGCGAAATCACCGAAACTGTAAAAGTGCGCTCGTGCATCATTGAATTCATTCACGGTTCTCGCATTCTTTCTTTTTTTCTTCTTTCTATTTTTTTTTTTACGATTTTCCGTCCATTTGTTCACTTATTGCAGGCCATTCAAGTCCCGTCACTGCCTCAACAACTCCCCCGCATGAGGCAAGTGGCAATGGGGATACGATTTCTCCTTCTGAGTCTTCCCCAACATGGAGCAGGCGAAAGAAGCGAAAGAAGAGGAAAAGGGTGCGATCAAACAATGACAGGGTATGCTTTAGTTAGCATCTTCATCTCAATTCACCTCACTGGAAGAGTCTAGAAAACAATTAGAATGGACCGAAGCCCCACCCCCTTTTTCTCCATTGGAGTTCTGTGTTGTTTAAACGCATGCTTTCCCCCTGGTCTCCCCACAATGAAAAATGAAAGCAAAATAGACTAACAGGATTGGAAACACTTCAATGTCTAACACCTAATAACACATTTTTTGCTGGATTTTTACTTGTGAGACTTTTTTGTCGTACCCAGCGAAAACAGACATTCCACCATCTTCTCGAAGCTTGGAGTAGCCTGCTCCGATAACCCGAAACATTATTTTCAATTCCTTTAAATTGGAATTGTTTTATGGGTATTCTTTTAAATTAAACTATCTTTTATTTCTTTTTTGTTAAAATAATTGAGTTATGGCTTGGCTTTTCTTTCTGGAGCTTTTTAGAGCTTGGTTTGCAAGGGGGTGTGGTATCGCAATCGATTGTTTTATGGCTTGGAAAGTGAGGGAGTTAATGTTTTTTTTATTATTTTCTTTTTTTATAATGATCTGTTCAGAAACCGTTACAGTACGTTCTTTTGAATGCGGTTATTAATTGTCTTTCTTGTTAGGTTACTGAGGACGGTCATAATGATCCTCAGTGTTCCTCTCTCCGAACGAATGTATGCGAATCTTCGTCGTCGTCGGGGGAGACGAAAATAAAGGAAGGCGAACAATCGAACTTTGTTAGTGAATCCGTATGTCGTGAAACGCGCCGTGAGTTATCACAAAACAGTTCTGTGAGTGCGGACAGTTTAAATGAAGAGGAAGAAAATAGTGGCGGGGAACAGCTGGTGTCCTCGAAATCGGCTGACGCCGCGGCGGCTGCAGAGACTAGGAGTTCGCGACAGGCCCATTTGAATTCTATAGAGCGCGATTCCTTGGATATGGACGAGGAATCTTCCCCTTCATCGTCGTCGTCCTGTTCTTTATTGGAAACATCAATAACGTCTTCCGTGGGCGAAGCAGAAGGTTGCGCTGAGCTAAAAAAGGATGTCCCTGATGTTATTTCTTCTGCTTGCGAGCAGCCCGAAAAGCCAGCCGAGGACGCAACTTGTGAAGGATTAACATCTAACTCACCAAAAGTAGGCGATGAAGTGAGAACGGCACGAGAAGAACAAGACGAAACGGAAGAAGGAGAGAAAGAACGGGCAGCGTTGGCTTTAGAAGGCGATTTACATCGATCCGTCCCAACGAATTTGTGCAAGACAGTCATTTTAGAAGAAGCTGAAGAGGTAGAAGTAGAAAACAACGCTCACATCGATAGCTCTACCCAGGCTGCTTCGATTAACCCTGAAGTCCCTTCAGCTCCAACGTCTCAGCCCACAAACTGCGATGTTAGCGAAGCCCGTGAAACAAACGCCGCTACGGACGGCAGACCTATAACTGCCGCCGTTACCAAATGGTTGGAGACGGCCACGGAGATTGCCTTCCTGACCACTGACCAATTGCAGCCCACGCCCTCTGTCGGGGACGAGGAAGATGATGAAGATTTCGAAATCGTGCTCGCCGAAGAGACGTTGGAGCCTGAAGCGTCAGCAGAAACACAATTCACTACCGGTTCAAAAAACGAGAAGCCCAACCCTTGTACTGCACCATCCAATAGTTTAGTTGATCCTATGACTATTTCTCTGTCCTTTCCGGATGGTCCACAACGAAGGGTTGGTTTCGAGTCCCCACTTTCTTCTCCTTCTCTTTATGCTGCCGAAGCTTTGAATCCTCCTTCCGAAGACGTCCTGGACGAGCCGTACGTTGAAGACATTTCTCTCTGCGATCCCTCCAAGTTTGCCTTGTATTATCAATTAGGCGTGGCATTAGATGACGATGAAATGCAAGAAATCGGTTCCCAGGCCTCGTCTGCTTCTTCTTCTGAGTCTTCCTCCAAGTCCCAGCAAGTGTTGGACAAGATCAGCGCCTTGTTGCAAGATGAAGAAGAAGAAGTGGTGCATTACTCAGTTACGGACACTGCCGCTTCAACGACCGCTGCCAATGGGCAAGCTTTGGGCGACAGTGGAATCCACTCCGAGGAATCCGGCGATGAAATCAGTCAAGTGCAAAGTCCGTCGTTAGTTCCAGCTAATGGCGACAGTGGTCCCAAGGAATTGTCTTTGGCCCCCGAAGCCTTATTGTTAACCCCTGAGGACACCATTGAAAAGGGCGCCGGGCCTAGCGTCATGGTTCGCACTCCCTCGCAACTGCTCAAACTCGCGGCCGACGCGAGCGCCAAGGCTCCGGCCAAAAGCAAAAGTAAACACAACGGCGACACGTGGAAGCGCCATTCCTGGAAACGCATCTCCCAAGCATTTAAGGACAAAGAGAAAGACAAGGAGGATGAACCTAAAGTGCGAAAATTGAAACCTCCTCAGCAGCCAGCTTGTTGTTCGGTGCAATAAACTCTTTTTACAACCTTGTAGAAGATTAAAACAGACTTCCTGGCACTAGTGATACAAAAGAGAGAAGCTACAAATTTTGGTGAAAAGGACGGTTTTTGGCGGAAAAAGAAAACTGTGAGAAGGTAAACTCCAGAAGAGACTTTTTACGCTTCATAAAATGCAATACGTCCAGAGAAGCTGCAAGTGATTGAAACGGTGACAAAAAGAAAAAAGAGGCAAACTTCGTAATGAAACAAAAACAAACATTTCTTCTACAGCGTGTGCATTTTTCATTTCAAAGGGTGTATTATTTTTCTCCCCCATTTTGTTGTTGTGGCTTTCAGTAATGTCCCATCTGTTTAACAATCGTGTTGGGCCTTTTGAAACCATGGGCACTTCAGACGATTTTTTTAGCGCTTGTTGTCGCCCGTGAATTTCTTTTTACCGTGGGGCGAGGCATTTTAAAGCAAGTCACGCCAACTGGTGGATTCGTTTTTATTTAATTTATGCAAGGGCAGCACAATAACCTGCATGTAGAATTTTTTTCGTCATTGTCAATGCGGAGAGGGTCAAGCAATAATGTGAGATTTTGGGGATTTTTTTTATTTAGTTCAGTTTGTTGTAACTAGCGTTTTGCATGAGCAAAAAGAAAGCGTTAAAAAGGGACCGTGGGATTCTGGTCATGTTTCTTAGTTTTCGAAATGAGAAAGCACTCAGGCCTGTGTGCAATCCATGGGAGAAAAAATACTACGATTTAAACATGTCAGTGTTTAAAAACATACATAATTGTAGCGACTTGTTGTCGCGAGTTGTTTTGCGCCAAAACATGGAAGGGAAAGACATTATTGTACAATATTGACAGTACTTTTCTTTTTTTTGCCAATTTTTACCTGGTATTATATCAAAGCCACCGACGATTTTCAGAGCCTTCGCAGAAGCAAGTGCAAAAAAAACAAACATTTCGAATTTGCTCTCCTGTAATAATCTCTGGCCTGTCACTTACCGAAAATGGGTTTTTGCCTCGTTTTTTAAAAAATATTATGTCAGGTTTCATTACGCCCTTTCTTGCCCAGGAATTTTTCTTTCAGAAGTTTTATGGAAAAAAACACTGTCATATCTTAATTCATTTCGCCTTGCAACTTTGACAAATTTTTCTTTGTTGCTTTTTGAAAGCGGTTTGATTCATCAAGTCACTTTTTGGGTTCCAAAGCTGGCAATTTAAATAATCGTTCTTGTTATTCTGGCAGTGCCTTACCCAACAAATTTATCTTTGTTCCAATCCCTTGCTCTGCCCCCCACCCCTCCTTGAAAAAGTTCTAACGTTCACTCAGATTCTTCTAAAAACAGGAAAATGAACTATTTACAAGTTATGAAAATTCCGTCTATACTTTTCAGAAACGAACTGTTAAGCTTTCACAAGAAATATTGGTGGCAGCTGCTCTTATTTTAAAAGTTTTATGAGTCATAAACTTGGTTGGAGACTCGTACTCGGAATGATACACGTTATCTTTCGGAAGACTGGCAATGGAAAGCGGGCTTCTCTTTGGGGTATTCGATGGTCTATGCAAAAAAAGAAAAAAATCCAATGAAAAAAAACGAAAAATTTATCCCACAAGGCACTCTCCACGAAGAAAGCTTTAACGCTCATGTTGAACTGCCCTTCCTTTTTCAGAGTTCAAGAAAAAATATTAAAAAAAGCTATATAATAGTAATGTGCTCCTTTATGTCTCATTTTTTGTTTCACGGTTTGTTTATTGTTTCTCCCTTAATTGCGTAAGTTTTGCCCGGAATCTTGGCACTTTGTGTCATGTGTCAGTTACGGTCGCTAAAATCGGTCTGGAATCGAGGAAAATTGAAGAATGGCCCCTTCACTTAATGTCGGGGATTTGTTGTCTTGTTTGTCATATGAAATGTTATGTGTACGAGTACAAGAGAGCAAAAGGAGTCAAGAACTACTGTCGTGTGTTTTATGACAGTTTGCGAAGGGTGACCTATAAGAAAATAAAATAAATTTTGTGCATGATAATTGTATGGAACGAATAAAATGTGCAATGACCTAAAAGAACTCGGTGTTTTTATTTTAAAAAAAATTAATTTGTACCATTTACGAAAAAAAATTGGAGCGTCTGGGATGATAAGCTTTCAGCCATTTTTTCGCGCAAATTTATTGGGTAGTTTACCAATTGATGGTGCGGCAAGCTTCTTCAGTATTGTTCTGGTTTACAATTGCAGCACATGCGATACACTAGGCATGTCTTCGCGTACGCGTTTTCGAAATCGCAGCTTATCTCCACTTGCGTCCGAAATTAAACACGTTCACTTCTTAGTAGACGTTTGAAGTAAACAGTACATTTACTAATTCATGCTGAGCTATGCGACTGGCTGTGTAGATCTTCATCGAAGATTTGAATAGCGGTAGCGGTGACGTTGAAACAAATGGAATTGGTCGAACGGTATAAGTCTAGGTAGCCTGTTCGTTTGTGCGCTTGTGAGCCCGTAGATTCGAATACCTAGTGGACAGGAATTTTAATCAGTGTTCCCTGTACTGGTACATGGTTCCAATTTCTCCGTTGACCGAGCCTCCATTTGACTTGGCTTCCATTCATCATATATTCGCATATGTCAAATCTTAAATCCCAGGCTGTTTGGAAAAACTGGGCAACCCTGGGATGCCAGGTAGGACATGTGTGTACAGGAGACAAGAGCTAAGTCAAGGAGCGGCCAAGTAAGAGAGGAAGGGCGGAGCTCTCACTTTTCTAGATTTTCAAAGGGGACGTTGTGCAAGAAGATCAGAAAATTTAGTTGGCTATATTTTTCCTGCGGCGTGAATGAAACGGCAAAAAAAGCTTCGGAAGAGTACTGAAGAGGAAAACGAGGAGAAAAAAGAAAAGAACAACAGAAGTATCTAAGAGTAGTAGTACAGAAATATCCAAGAGTCTTTTTTAAAGAAAAAAAATCGCAAATCGTACTGTGTCACAATTTATCTGAACCTTAATTGTTGGTACTACGATATTGCTAGCAAAAAGTTATGGAGCTTACCTTTTGTTTCGCCCGTAGTCTGTGGATACTATGTTCTGTATGCTACACAATTCGCCTCTTGAATTATGTAGAGCTGTTAGTACAATGTATGGAACTATAAGTGGCCGAGCGGTCTAAGGCATGAGCTACAAATAGTGATGTTGTGGGTTCGAGTCCCACACGACTAGGAATTTTATTCGATGGCCCTAAATTGGGACATGGCACCAATCCCTCCCTTGGCCGAACTTCCACTTGACTTGGCTCTCAACCCCATATACTCGCATATGTCAAACCTGGAATACCAGGCTGTTCGGGAAACCGAGCAAGCCTGAGAAGCCAGGTAAGGCAGTAGCGAGTACAGGGGATA
This sequence comes from Triops longicaudatus, assembly GCA_022885665.1. NCBI lineage: Eukaryota > Metazoa > Arthropoda > Branchiopoda > Notostraca > Triopsidae > Triops > Triops longicaudatus. Next base: position 1,886,713 of record JAGQDJ010000202.1, read on the forward strand.
AGAGCCAAGCCAGGGCGGACCCGGCAAGAGAGGTAGGGCGGAGCTCTCATTTTTCTCGATTTTCGAAGGGGACCCCCTTTGCTTACCATTGAATCAAATGGAAAATAACCCGGAAAAGAGCTTCCCAGAGCCGAAAATAGGTCACGCCCATTTTTTCGTCTTTCCACCAATGAAAAGCCAGGGTATTCGTGAGGACGCCCTTTTGAGCGGTAAATTCAAAAACAAGGATTTTTTTTTAAAGAAAGAAGGCCCTTTTCGCATACAAAAAATCGCTTTGCGTGAATATTTAGAACATCACCATTTTTTCATGGACAGAATCCTTCAATTTTGTTGAAAAGAATCGCAATTTTTCGCAGACGAAAATAAGTGAGTCGTTTCCTCATGTATTAAAAAATTTACTATTTATTTCCCAACCAATACATACACAGAAACCAACAAGTTAAACGAATTGAAGGGTGCGGGAATTTTCTCATAAGATTGAAAAAGGTTCCGATGAAGTAAGATTAGACGAGTTTAAACGATTTTATGCGAACGAGAGATTTAAACGTTTGTAGTTCGAGACGCAAGGCGACGGTTTTGTGGCGATTTTGGTGGAATAAAATATCTTATGCACAATTATCTCATCTCTAAATGCCCGATCCATCCAGCACTGAAAGCGGAACAGGAGTATGTACGGAACCATAATTAAGGTTTTTATCTCCTAAAACGGAAAGACTTTCATCGTTAGGAATCAAAATCAGAACTCACGATACGCGGATGACGCGTCAAACAGCTCAGCCACGCGAGCACATCGTAAAAACAGTGGATGAAGAGCTTCTGGTAAAGGAAATGACGTCAGTTTCTTGATTTCCTTAGCCGTCAATATGATGGAACTCGTGGTTGTGTTTCAAACTTATATGCCACGATGAATTAAACGGAAATTCATACTATCAAAGGCAAATTCTTGGTAAATGCAGACACGCGAATTGACATGTGCACGGACGATACATAAACGAAACGCTTACAATAAACAAAAAATGTACTTCTCGCTCATGAGTTTACCCATACAAAATCTCCACACACAAAAAGGCTAAGAACGCTCCTCTAAAATCCGCGCGGTTATTTTGCGCGCAGTGTCCTTATAAACTTCCACTTTAGCCAGTAACGCTTGCAAGATCTAAAAGAAAAATTATTGAAAAACCCAACAAAGGCAAGTTCAACTTTCTCTAGTCAACTCAACAAAAGCACCTAAATCTATTAATTATTTACTTGGCTATAGAAGGGATCGGCGGACACGTGATGCAATTCTAAAAGAATCCGATCTATCGCCGTCACGGGCAAGCACTTTGGTGGCGCATTGACATGCAAAGCATGGGAAAAGCCAAATCTCTCTTTGCCTTTTCCTAACAGTGCATCTATTAACTCAAGCGCAATTCGAACAGCATCTTCCAAGCACCCAGCTTCGTGATACAATCCAATCAGTTGTCCGGAATTACGTAGCTAAAAACAAGTCCATCAGCAACAGCTTTATTCCTAAACTCTCCCTCATTACCTTGTACGACGCTTCTAACCAATACGGTAAGGAAGCATCAGCATTTAAAATCCGGCGCGCAACAACTTTATGGCAGGTAGTCTGGCCAGGTTCCTCCAAAGTGTTCACTAACTTCTGCAATAAGTCCCATGCGGCATCACTGGCCTTTCCTTCTTTAGCCACGATTCCTGATATACAAATGACGTTTGTTTCTCATTTTCTACAACTGCTTTTTTTTTACCTTGTATATTTTCCGCAAGCCAATTCCAAGCTTCATGATCCGCTTCCAAGTGCTGAACGCTTTGTTGAGCTGAAAGATGCAGACATCGGTTCGTTAATCCCTCCACAATGGGGGCTTGGTTGGTTTGGAAGCGCTGGGCCAATCGTGCCGCTGCTTCAAAGAGATTTGACCGAATAAGTAACGTCACTACTTCTGACGGGCCAAAGGCGGTGTCTGTTACTAACGCTTCTGGAGCCAAACGCGCCAATCTTAAACGCGCATAAGCGAGCTCATATTCTTTCTCTACTTCATCGTACTCCAAAACTTCGACGGTCTTGGGTATGTCAACGCCCTAATTAGAAGACGAAAACGAGTTAGTTAGCGCCAAACTTTCATAAAAACACTGTCACAAAAAGCGCCAAATTAGAAAGGACAGCTTTAGGTTCATTCTCCTGACTTACGTCCGTGTCGTTTTCAACACTGGAGTCCGTACGGGGTCGTACAACCCAAGCATTGTCCGCATTAATCAGCTTCAGGGCCTGCAGACAGGCCAGTAAACACTGCACTTGCTTTTGGAGCGCTTTAATTTGTCCTCGCTCTTGGCTCAATCTCAAGGATTGTTCGTACATCACGGCCGCCGCTATAAGTAAGACAAGTTAGGAATTGCGGATAATACAAAATGTTGGCAAACCTTTGCGCATGTTGCCCTTGTGCACGTAGAATGCGTACAAGAAGGCATAATACTGGCCCGAGGCTAGCAAATCACACGAGCGAGCTCTCATTTCCACAAAGCGTTGCATCTCTTCTTCTAAACCAATGTAAGGATACCTCACCAGGTCCTGCAAACAACGCTTTTCCAGCAAAGTAGCTAGAAATAAACGCAAACTGTCGGGCTTCCTTGATGCGTCTGGATTGGATACAATCGCTTGGTATGCTTCATCATGATGACCGAGCTGCAAGTGATTTTTGGACAAAATCGACCAAAAACTTGCCTAAAAACGCAAAAAGAAAAAAAAAATTAAATTAATAGAATAATTCATAAAGAAATGTCTCGTCATACGCGATTTCCCTCGTGTCCTTCATACAAGCAAACGACTATAGCGTCATACTTTCATTACGGTATCGCTTGCACTGTTCACCTCATTACGTTAAGACTGAGATCTAGTCTAATCTGTACCTAATCAATGAGTCATAGCGAGGTGAGTGAACGAACTTTCATTACAGAATGCGGTCGGGCTATAGCAGCGTATAACGAGACTTTATTATGATATTAATCTGCATGCATACCAGTAAAGGATCTCCGGGTTCTGCGGAGCGAATGGCAGCTTCAGCTAAACGGATCACGTAAACTGGCAAATGCGCTTGTTCGAACAGCTGGACTACTCGCATGTAGTATTTCAAAGTCAGATGAGCAGTTCCTTCGCTTCCCGTGCTTTGCAGAAGTTGATTCGCTAAGTAATCTTCCTTATAAGCTCCCTCTGCTGCACTCACGAAACTTTCGCATGCTTCTTCAGGTTTGCCAGTGTTTAATAAAGCAACACCCAATACAAATTGCCCTGTTACGAAGAAGTTGAGATGAAAAATTTATCATCGCAAAGAAAAGAAAATTAAATTTGCGTCTTAGTGAGTTTAAATTTTTACTTGAGCAGATGTTCCACCCACACCACGAATCCAATAAAGGGACGTAGCCTCGAATGCCCATATACTGGCACGACGACAATAAAAAGGCCGGGAAATGGTAGTTCTGACTCAAGGGCCACCTACAAAACTTCAATTAGCCTCAGTTTTAATTCAAAACTAAAAAGGATTTACATGAGCTGGGCTAGTATGAGAGATACGCTTGGTATGTAGTTGAAAAGTTCTATCGTATTCAAATCGCACACCACTTCGGACAGCTTTTGGGCTTTAGATCTCCCATTGCCACTGATGTACAACTCGAGCAATGTTTGGATAGTGCTGAAAGAAGACGGGGTTGGCTGGGATGTTTCCTGGAGTCTCAGCACTGCCATTTGCTGCAAACTTTGCTCCCTGGAAAGTGACATGCAAGGCAAGCTTGTTAATCCTTGGCAAAAGAGCACTTAGTTGTTACAACATACAAGGCTGTGCTTGCTACAGGCGAAGCGTACGTCCGGGTCACCCACAGCATCGCATAGAAGGCTTGAGTGAATGGCACGGTTCGTGGGATAAACTCGGAACGGATCTTCTCCTGGATAAGTTTACTGACTCCCAGTCGAGTGCCTTGCATAACAATCAACGCTTCCAACAACAGTACAGATCGGCTCAATACGAAACGTGTTTCGATAACCTGACGTACCGTTTCGGTGATTACGCCCACTCCTAACTGCCCTCGACATATAAAACCACTTTTGCTACCTAGAAAAGAATATCTTAGTTATTACGCTAAAACAGAAAGATTACATAAAAATAAATAACAAAACAAAGATAGTAAAAGCAATCAATGACCTTGTGTTTAAGTTTACGGGTTGTATGATGAATCAAAATAAGTGGCCCATAAATAAATAATAATACTAATAAAAAAGATTTAGCGAAAATGTTCCAAATAAAAAATAGAAGAACGTGAAAACAAAATCTAGCGAAAATGTCACAACGAGAAATTATTTCCGGGGTATAATACAGCTAACTGCGTGCAGTAACATTTTACCTGACTCCTGTTGGGCAAGTTTCGCCATAGCGGAATTCATATCTAGACTCATCATTTCCTGCAAAGCGGCTAAAACTGTAGATAAATCTTCCGTGTGCTGCAAATCAGCTCGTATGTCTTGTAAAATGTCAACTTCGTCGTTCTGAAGGCAGAAAGGTAATGTTTCGGTGATGAGGGAAATTTGAATTAATTGATTTTATTTTTGAATACCTGTTCTGCAAGCCTTAAAGCAATTTGCCGTGCAATTTCTTCAGGATTTTTCAGAGCTTCCAATTGACTCTCAAAATCCAGCACTAAATCACTACTTAGGTGCATATTTATCGTCGAAAGGACACGTACGACAGTAACGAGCCCAGAATTCAGCACAGGGTCTAGAAATTAACAGAAAAACGAGCGTTAGTGAAAAAAAAAGGCTCTGATTTGTATAATTTACCATCAGTCAAAGGCAATTCTGCATCCCACGCTCCTTGGTTAAGGAGCAAAGAATCCAATACGTCCGTGGGCCTCACAAATGATAACATACCCCTTTTCAGAACACAGACCATTTTCGTACTAGGGTTAATAAGAAGACCCAAAGGAATCGTTCGCTTCTGAAATGCATAATCGAGAAAATAACCATATAAAAAAGCAAAAATAAACAGTCCAGGAAAATGCGATAAACTTCTTCTCATTACGAACAAAACCAAGTGTAAGAAGCAACTTAATTCCGACACACACAAAAAAAAAACGGAAACACGCAATCGTCATCTCTAGAAAAAGTATAAAGAAATGCGAATGAAAAAGTTTCCTCATAACAGCCCTAATGCAAATTTATAATAAGATCTCGTTGAAGAAGGGTTACGTTAAGAATTACGCGTGAGCCAATAAACAGTTGAAGAAAAAAAAAAAACATTACTTGATGATACTGAACACAGCACGTGTATAGTCTGGACCAGGACTGATGTGTGATTTCCGCCAGTTCTTCGTCGCTCACGTCACATTCAGAAGCTTGTTCATCAATTTCAGCTTCAACTGTCTTGGCTACGCATTCTCGCGCGGTTTCCAAGTTTGACATGCCATCGATCATTAATGTGCTATCTCCCGGTCGTCGAAAAGCCTTTACAAACTCTAATGAAGCTCCATGTAATTTAAAATCCAAACCATTACCATCAACGCCTTTGCAATAGTTTGCAAAGCAAACCTTCCCGGATAGAAAATGTGATCCAAGTACATTTTCGCCCCTGGAACGCGTTCTGGCCACACGAGTTCAGCTTCCACTGGTGGGTCCATGAAAACATTTTTCCACTGAGAGTTTTCTTTCAAGCTTTTGTACTGCAGCACGGTTTCTCCTTGTTCGGTGGTCCATAAGGCGTGTAGTAAATCGTTACTTAGGCCAAAGTCGATTAAATGATCCTATCGCACAAAAATTAAATTAGTTTTACTTAACAAGAGGAGTGGAGAAAGTTAAACAAATTTATTTTTACGTCAGATGTTTGGATAGTGGCCACTGGATGTAACCGAACACCCGAATCCCAGTCAGGTCTGACTACCACGAAGAAACGCTGTTTGGAAAAGCATAAATATGCTAAGAAGTGAAGATGTCCTTCGGTGGAAACGGATTTGCGAAGCATGTGACGCTGGTTGCCAGGAGTAAATTTGCGCTGGGGATCATAAGATTTATCCAAAATGTCCAAAACTTGAAGACATTTCTGGGAAACGTAGGACCAAACCCGAAGACGACCATCTCGACCCAAAGCGAAGATGTGAATATCGCCATTTACTGGGTGCATCACCAAACTCTGGGTAGCTTCTCCATTATCCGAGCTTCCTCTGAATGGAATAGACAATATTTTTTTTTAACAAAAAGAAGAAAAAAAAGTCACAAGCACTTTACTTTAAAACTCCAGGAATAAATCCTGTCAATCTTCTAGGTACAAAAGAAGTGGACTGCAGTTCAAACGTGGACACATTGCCAACGGTGGCTCCCAATTTGACCACCAGAATAGACATCGTACTAGCAAGAGCGAAAATGGCTTCCGTCTTACTCAAAGACGAGTAACAGGTATGCGGCAACGGAGCAGCTATAACAGAAACACACAAAAAAGTCAACAGATTAGCTAAGTACTGCAATAATTCAGTGAATTGAAAAATAGGACGGAAAAAATGCACAGAAACTTCGAAAAATAAAAAAGTAAAAATAACAAAAAAATGGTGAGAAATTAATGTATCCTTAAGCCTTACTTGTGGAGCTATAATTGATTATGTGAAAATGTGCAGGGTCTTTGGCCGTAGAACTGGAGGCATCGGCCAAAATGGATGGAAAAGTCGTCACCTGGTTACCGAAAGTTGCTGGTTCCTGAAAAAATACGAGATTTATTACATGCTGAACTTTTTGACTAAGCAAATGGCAATTAAACAACGGCCGCATTTTGTTAAGAGTATCTTTAGATTCTCAATGAGTAGCCTTTTACCTGTTTGTGCAATTTGGAGGGATGAGGAAAGAGGAGTCTGTGGACACTGGAGACGGTTGCTACTAAAATGATCACATAGCTATTTGTTTCGTGAACCGTAATGCCTTCTAATATTGGTAGGCCTTGAAACTTGAAACGGACTCGGCCTCCGTGCAGTGTTACATTGAGACTATGTTCGGACAGCTCTAAAACATCATGGGATACTCGCCTGAAAAGGGAATAATTTGGTAGAATACATATTTATCGTCAAAAAAAGGCTCACGGTCCTTACCAAACGATAAAACGACCCTGTGTATGGTCTTTTCCAGTTTTGTCTTTGATAGCATATCCACCGGCTTTGGCTCCGTCAGGCAATTTTATGTCTTGTAACGTACTATGGGTCCCTCCTACACAAATGTAAGTTTTTAAATTAAGAAATCAATATGAATTCATTCAGTTTTACCTGTATTAATTAAAATATCCTTCCATTCCTCAAAAAATGTTTGGTTAGGCACCGCTTCTCTGAATCCAACCATGCTGCCTGCGCGGGTTTCTTTAAGAAGTGCCAACACAATAATTATGAGTGACTTTCGTCTACAAAAAGCGCTCTTCCCTGAACAAAAATAGCGTTTTCTGTAAACTAATGCACTTGGTACAAAATTCTGCCAAGAAATCAAAGTAAATTCAGCGAAACAAGGCTACTTTTCCTAGCAACATGTCGAAAAGCCGTTTGATTTTGTTATTCCTTTCAGCGGCGCCACCTATCGGTGGAAAATCTTATTAGATAGTTAGCTCGAAGAATGGAACGTTAGGTGCATTGTGGTCGCAGGCGTTCGGGTTTCCTAGGGTGTACGTCACTGGACAGCAGCCAATCAGCTTGAAGGGCTACAAAAGCGTTTGCCAGCCAGCGTAAATGTTAAATTCTGACTTAAAGTTAAAATTTCTTTTTGGAGGTTAGATCTACGGAGTTCAAACGCCGATTTCTTTTTATGGCACTATCTGGATGGTTGAAAAATAATAAAGATATCGGTTTTTACTTGTACTATACTTCGGTTTTGTTTTCCCCGAGAAAATAATAGCTTATTGGCTATCAGGACACAAACTAGTAAATATATTTTCGGGCTGTATTACAGTTTGGAACGAAAACGAAAAAGAGTTAACGCATTCAATTGCCCCTATCCGCCTGTACTCGTACTTTGGCTTGCCTACGCAATTGAGCCATTCACGAATAACCTTTTGTCTTGACTTCCACTTCCCTTGTTCTGTGTTCGTCAAAGCGACGAGTCTTGTCGCAGGGATCAGTAAATAAAAGAATTCAGTCAACAAATGAAACATCGCTTTTTCCCAATAAATCAAAAGGTTTCTGCTTGGCTTGGCTTAAATATTTTCATTGGATAATTAAAGGTACATCACTTTGTTGGTTTCCTTAAAAAATTCAGGTAGCCTATATTTGTATAACATTGAAGCGGGGGAATATAAATTACACACAAAATATTATTTACAACAGAATGTCGGTTAAATTAACCGAACAAATTGTACGGGTTCAGCAGCTTGAGCAAGCCTGACACAGGCGATTGCACTCCCTTAAATACATCTAATGGAGCAGGCTGTGCTCTTGGTCCAGTAATAGCATTACCGTATGGATTAATCTGAGCGGGTACGGGTGGTTCTGCTCCACAATAAGGCTCCCGGTAGTCAACGCCGACGAGTTCTTTATATGAAGAAAAGACACCATCATCTGCGTGTTTTACAAAAATGGTACCAAGATACTTACCACACAATCCCTGGTATTTTCGAGACGAATTCAATTCTTCTGCAGAACACATTGATTGACCTGGTCGACCAGTTTTGTACATGGATGTTCCGATAACGTTACCCCTATTAGCACAAATATAAAATAATTCTGTGATTTAAAAACAAGCTGTATTTTGTGGGAAATTACCCTGGTCCGTAGTTGCACACATAAAGTTTCGTATATCCGCGCAATCCAGGGTCACGGAAGTAAGTGTAGCCACACCCTACGCTGTATGTTTCACTCCAAACCATCTAAAACCTTGTATGTTAATTTTTCGATTATTTTTTATCTTTTAGCGTTTGTACCTGTGTGTAGTGACCCAACGGGTGGCTATATACAAAGGGATCAATATCTTGCGCTTTAAACCCGAACTGAATAACTTCGTTGAACCAAGCTTCAATTTGTCGCTTAAATTCAGGAACTTCTCCTGCTGGACTCGGTTTATCGTAAGTCCACGTTGCTGCTACGTTTTGCCCCACAATCGGGAACCGGTCTTTATAGCCGAAGAAAAAAAAAATCTTATTAGATTTCATTTATACGAATTTAAAAGTAAAGTCCTACCCAACATTCTCTTTCTGTCATGCATGGCGTTGCACTGGTCCGCCCACCGTTGGGCTACAGCTGCTAGTTCGTCATCCCAAACCTTGAAGATTCAAATAAAGACAATATGTTATCTTTACGAGTTGATCAAAAAGGTTGTGAAAACTGTTTTTAAGTACCAATTCTCGCATATCTACAGCAGCAGGCTGACCTCTAACTTGACCCAATGCAACCTTCTGTCGTAACAAGTTGTGTACTTCCAAAATGTTTTTCTTCTCTTGACAAGTTAAGCCGCCGCTCCCTGGAAAATATAAATAGTTGTACTGTTTTAAAACAGAAGTTTAGAGAATAAGAATATTCTTAAGTAGAATATCTCACTTATTAATGTCTTTCCGGGGCACGCCTTCGGGTGATAGTTGCACATCGTATGGGTAGGATCGAGTGGTCGGTATTCACACGCCCATACTCCAAGCAAACTCCATATGATTCCGCACCTAAAGAAATTTGATTGACAGGAATTTTAATGCTAAAGATCTCTTTCTTGAGGTTTCAGAGTATGATTTATAATGTTACTGTGTAACCAAGCCTTACACAATCTCAGGAATTGCACAGGAATTTCCACGAAACAGTTAATTACTAAACTCTGTTTTTATTGTTTGCCTACGTAATTCTATAAAGATAATGTTAAAGAATCAAATAGAACAAGGCATATTCCGCAATGAATCGTACTCCTTTACTTTTATTATTCAATTGCAGATTGTTTTCTTCGACTAATCTCAAAACTGCGTTTCTAGTTATCTAAGGAGATCCTATCTGCATTTGCGAAACTACTCAGAGTTTTTAGCAGTACATAAGTACGAAACGAATAGCAGGATTCATATTTAGCAGCATACAAAATAATATGGGAACGGCCCCTTAGGTGAATGATGGCCTTAAGTCGGTCACATACAACCTGCACACACACACACAAAAAATCTTCTATTTTTCTTAAGACCTTTCCGAAACACCTTGAAGATGCATTGTGGAATGAATTAAGCCTTTCGTAACCATATGCAGTTGCCGACTGTTTTTCTTCTCCATTTCTGAAATGGAAGACCCCTACGAAAGCAACAAGCGCAAAGACACGTCCGCACAACTCCGGTGTGCATCATTAATGAGCTTCTTCAACTTAATGACATAGGAACAACTCGACAAGCAAAGCCCTTGACTTGTTTGCCCAAGAAAGTCCTCTGAGTGGGCTCCCTTTTACTTGCAATGCCCCTTTTTCCAGGGTCGTCTCTCGGTTACTTACCTATTACCCAAAAATTTTAATTACATCCTACGGATTTTTTTTTCTGTAGCCCGCGCTATCAAACGTTCAATTACACTACGTGGGCGCAAGGGTATTATCACAGGCAGCTCAAAAATAGCCGCCAACGAACAAGTCGTTTGACCACCTTGGGTTTCTAATGGCGACTCCCTGCGATGATGATGAATGTTACCCCTGTGGGACTTTTTCCACGACAAAAGTCGGCACGACCCACTGCCTCTCTTTTTTTTTTTTCATTGAGATTTTCGTAGAGCATTCTTTCTATCCTTTTCCTTTTGCTTTTTAATCTAAGTTCAAGAGTGAAGAAGGGAATTATAGCTTGTTGAGAAGTTGTAAAACGCAAGGTCGGGGAGAACCGCTCCTGTCATGTCAAAATGCCGTAGATCGCCTAGGAGCACATGAGCTCAGTGAAGATATCGGCCAAGGTGAAGACAAGGGTCCGGTTTGGGGGTCTTCTCCATTCAAAAAGGAAACGCGAGAGGAAAACTTTCTTCCGGCATGACTCTACCATCTCCCAAACCCGCATCTAGTCATTAACTTCTTCTAAACACAAAAGCAACCTATAGCCCTTTTTGTCTTCCTCTACTACCGTACAACTTCCGTATCTTGGGAGTCTAACACCAAAAGAAAAAAAAAAAGAATAAATAAAAAGACCACCGCGTCTGACGAACCACTTTCACTCACACTCGGCCTTCAAAAAAAACTTCCGATATCTTCCGTCTCCTGACCCCATGAATGAATCCGTCGGAAGAAAACCTTCCTCCAAGCTGTCATTGCTGCTCTTCGCAACATCTCCTTAAACGGCATTGTTCGACAAGTGTTAGTGGATTCTAACTGCGATACATGCACGTGTTAACCTTGCTCAACTCGTGTCTTCTGTCTTAATTTTCGATTTAAAACTTGGTTTTCAGGAGCAAATAAAGGCTAAAAATATATGCATTCTCAATGTTACACTTTAAACTTTCAGTTTGAAATATAAAGTCTGGAAAAGGCATTATTCTTAGCTGTTTTTCTTCCTTTTCTTCAGATCGAAAAATAAACACGAAATACTAAATAATACGACTGGAAATAAGAGATAATCTTGTAATGGTAATCTGCAATTTGTTAAACGTATTCTCGCATGTTGCTAGTTTGTAATAGCAAGATGTCTACGATGGGAACTTATCATTCAACGGCGATCTTAATCAAGGGACAAGAGCTTAACAAGATTAGAACAAGTTGGGGAGCTGCTAGTAAATTCTGCCTTAACGACAGGTCGACGCAGGTAGCAGCAGCCAATGTGGCACTTGGCCAGATTGTGTTTTATGTATATGATACGTCATGTTGTGTTTTATTTCTTTGTTTTGGAGACTTGGGGGCTCTATGTTATGAAGCTAGGTGAGGTGCCAGCGCTCGCCGTCAATAGAAATATGAATGGTGCCAAGATTGAAACGATTTGCCTAGCTAATGAAGCGACAGGTGGAAGTTAATGTATCGACATGGACCCCGCTTGTTTCCCTAACGTTGAATGACAAGATAGGAATGACGGGGAGGAGACCTCGAAACCCTTCAAGACGACAGACAATGGCAAAAGAAGGGAGACTGGGAACCCGTAAAGGGCTTTTCTAACCTTGGGACTTGATTTTTGGATGACGCCAATCTGTCTCATCCTGTCCTGTCTTTTGCCAACAAAGAGACTTGCTTTGCAATGTTAAAAAGCTCTTGACCCAGTAATTGCAAAGGCAAAAAAGAGTGACTGTTTTTCTTCCATAGACAGACCTTTTATTTCTCGAAAAGTTAAAACCCTAAAAAAGGTGATGAGGTCATAACCAAATGCCCTTGCTTTGCAAATATGGCTGGCTATATCACGACAGACGTCACGAATCTACTCAACTTTAACGCATTACACGTGTAAAGCAACATCTTTATGAGGAAACGCATGAAAATGTTAAAAAAAAACAATGATCCATTAATGTCAGCTGCAATTTAGGCAAACACGTTTTCAAATAGGCTATCAAAGCACTTTATGGTGATGTATGCACCGAGTTAAAAGTAAAGTACTGTATTTCCCTCTTTAATATAGTATTATCACGCATCAACGATTAAAATAGTAACGTTTACTGGTTTAGTTTTTAAACTAAAAAAATAAAGAGAAAATAAAAAACTCACACAGCGAGACCCAGCATCCAATTGCCATTCATTTTTTCCGGGAAATGTGTAACGATGTTATGATGAAGTTTTATCCGTGCTGTAACCAAGGGTAACAAAACACACCAAGCGTAAAGTATGCAACGTTTTCTGAGGACTTGTCAGCTTTTCAAACCACTAAAGGAAAAAGATGTGATCTAAAGGCTGCATCCGAAGAAATCGAGAGTGACTGCCGAGTGTAGAGGAACAAAGCCGGCCCTTTTATAGCTGTGAGGTTCTCGCTTTTCCGTTTCCAGCTCACAAGCCCTTCGGAACTGGAACTCGCGCTCTTCCTTCCCCAACACTCGCAACCTTGAATTCCCTAATTCAACCTGGTGGACCGGCACTTTGCTAACTTGTCTCTTATCTCGAGTTTTTCTCAATTTCGTATGGCTTAGACCAGGTCAGACCCTTCTCCTGCAGCTCTTTTCCCTGTAACACTTCACCCCTTTGTTTCCCTCAAATTCCCCCCTTGTACCAGCACATGTTCTCATATAAAGGAATCAACGAATCTCTAATACATCAGAAAACTACTTCGTTTTCCTAAATTCCCCCTCGTCTATAATTGTAAAGAAGCTTTAATGATGAACAAGTTGTCAAATAAAGAATGCGAGCGCGTCGGGTATAAATGTAGGGGGTTCCCACATTTTTTCAATGTCACATTCAAATTGCTCATCATCTAGTCCTTTTTTTTACACTATCTGAGTAAATACTCACTGAATTTGCATTTTCTTCTTTTTAATACAAAAAATCCTCGGCTTGAGCAAAGCTCATTGTCATGTATTATGTACATGTTTATGTACTATACACGGCTGACTTGGCCAACAAGCCAAACATACAATTCTACTTTTGTCTCATGAAACGTTTTCAATTTTCAGAACGTTTTCCAGGGAGTGTTCCCTTACACAAAGAATAACTGCTATGTCCAACTTTGGGTAATTAACACAGGTTTAAGCAGCAGCGGGTTTCAAGTATTATACCGAAATGATTCATGTAGCAAGGTAATGAAAGTTGCAACTTTGTAACCTGCAATTTGTGTTAGTAAGTAGTAAACTTTAGGAAGGTTATACACTGAGAAATAAACTTATCATTTAAGGCCATAAAAAGGTGTTACTTTTTTATTGCGGCAGTATTGAGGTGGACCAGGCCTTTTGCTGCGTTGCGGCTTTCGTTTGATTACGAATAACAATGCTGTGCCAATTTGGCCACCACGTCATGACTCGGTATTCCTACGGGGATGACGTCAACGTTTTACGGTTACTATTTGCGTTACTACACATGCGGAAGGCAATTCTTAAGTCAGGTGGCTTTAGATGCGTAGTTGAGTCTGGAATTAAGGAAGACGTTATGGTAACCAAAGAAGCGAGAGTTTTCAGCTACCAGGTGGCTTCCCGAAACATTTCTTTAAGAAAAAAAATGTACAAGAAACTATATGTGGGGATTGTAAACTATAGCTAACACTTGGCTCGGGTTTTGAATACAACACGACTTCTGTCAACTCTGTCTTGTTACGCATGTGGTACGTAAGATTGATCGTACATGACATTGTAGCAGTAGGCACCATCTACCACACAAGGACCGTGCGTCTATCACCGTAGGTATCAATTTGGTTCGTTGAATAATGCTGGCAAAGGTAGACCTTGGCAATTCCTCGGAAACCCGAAAACCTACAAGGGGAGACAGATAGCGAAAGGACTTCTCGAAACCGAATCCACTCAACGGTCACGAACACAGCTGAACACCGTGTGAAGCAAAGGGGGAATCTCGTTGTATGCAAAAATCCCGCATTACTTCCGCACACAAGTGGACAAATGTATGTCTGGAGATAGCCAAAAACTCACACATTCCTTACCTGGGCTTGTGTAGTTTTACTTCCCAACGAACGCAGCGATTCAGTCATGTCCTAAAAGCACACAGCAAAACACTGACCAAAAATAAGAGCTGTCTAAAAATTTCTAGAGAAGTCTGAATGTCGAAGCAAATTGGAAGCAAGAGCAGACGTTTCGAACGTTTCCGTGTCGCAACATCTAATTTCCTTTGCTCTTCTAACAATCCATTGTCCTATTTAGGTGCGTCGTCCAACGTTTCCTGAAAAACGCCAGTGACCGGTTTCGGTTGTCACAAGACCTATTATGTTTCGGTTAGCCAAAGCAGAATTTAAGAAAAACTTGCACAGCGTGGAGTTCACCATGAACATATTGGTCTCTCCTTGGAACCTCGAAACTTTTAATGCAGACGAAAACTTTACCTAAAATAGAACACCGATGATCAATCAAGGTTACGGATGTAAGAAGGTCGGTTAATCTTCCCGAATTTTTGGAGTTAATTAAGAAACGCGTTTTTTAAGTTTACCTGTACTAAAACAGAATTCCGATATAAAGACCTTTTCATAACAGACTGTCGGCTGTAGTAGATTGCAAGGTACCGAGCGACGTAACTGTACAGATAAAAATGCCTGATATAACGAAATTTTGATATAATGAACAGTTTTTCTGTCCTTAGGAAATTCCTTGTAACAAAATTATGCAATAAAATCTAGTAAACGTACATGCAGGGGGACCGAATTATTTTTCGTTACAGCGTTATTGTACGTAATAGTCACTATTGGAATAAATACTTTTCATTTCGCAAGAAAATTTGGACTTGTACACAACAGGCAATTGCTCCTTAACAGGCATACGTTGTAGCGATATTTTACTGCGCTGTGCATGCGCAATTTTCATTTGTTTTTTATCACAAGAAGTCCTCCTTCAGTAAATGTAATACGTTGACTGATAATTCTATAAAAAATATGCACACACATATAACACAATTAATTAAGCAATATTACTCTAAAATAAACCATGTATCGTAAGACTTTCGAAATACGGCTGGGGCATCTTGCATTTGTTATGTAAAAAGTGAGCATAATGTACTCAATCTGAATACCTACCATTTCAATCCTTTCAATTTACGCTTTCTTATTCGCAAAAATATCATAAATAATATCAGACAAAAAAGGCGTCAAAGACTACTGAGAGAATAAAGCGCTTTTTCAAAAGCAACTCGCTAAAATGAGTAGTTTCGCTCAAACGTCCGCATTTTTCTACACTGATAGGTTGCAGTTATTCAGTTTACTGGAGTTAAAGTGGCATGCTTCGGATAATAGGAGTCCTGTGCAAACGAGATTGAGCTTACGAGGTGAAACGGCGAGCGCCATTGCGTAAAAGTCGATAAGAAACCTGTTTGGAACTATTTTTGTCAAGTGTGTAAGAATTTTTATAGCTACTCTGAGTTTTACGACATGGATTTCCGGATCAAAATATGTACTGGTAACGCAATCATCACAACAACGCATTTCGACAAGAAAAAGAAGACGAAAAAACTTTACTGTCCTTTTGCTGTAGTCACAACCTTTATTTACATTCTTTTAGCTCAGGAAATGTCAGAAGGTCAAAAAGAGGAACGGAACAAGACTTCGTGAAATGCTACGTTTTGGACTTGGTGCAAAATCTCACTTCTAGTACTGCAGTTTTTGGAGACCTTGAGCGTGTTCTGACTTTTAAGAGAATTTGTACAGAAGGTCTAAAAAGGGACTGTATACCTCCCCAGTTACTATCCCCATTTACATAAACCGCTATTAGTTTAACCGGGTCAAGGGGCCATGTAATATTTCCAAAAATTTCCAAGTTAAAAATGCTTATGAAAAAATGGAAGGGTCAGAAAATTCGGGAAACGTCTATTGCTTTATGACACGTTAGCCACTTTGAATTACAGGCATCCGTCAGAATCCTAGTGGTTTCTTCAATGGCTGCGAGCGGCAAGGATGAGACTCAGAAACCATACTAGGAAGCGGAATCCTATTCTCATTGGGCTGGAGAACTGGGCTACCGTGCCCGAGTTGATAGGCGTGTCACGTCCGCAGCGACCTCCACCGCCTGAAAAAAAATATAGATGCATAGAAAAACAGACAGCCAACGTTTAAGAGAATCTTCTATGGAATCGTAAAAGTTTGCCAAAATATTCGTCGCATACTTTGCCGCTCCTGAAGCAATGGCATAAACTCATTCCAAAACGCACACGCGGTAGCTCGTGGACCATGACCCGTGCCTTGACTGTCGCCATTGAACACGAAATACTCTGGCTCGTTACGAGAATAAATGGGCCAGTTTATGGCATCAGACACTGGTTTTCTGAAACGAACGGAAAGGCAACATTGAACAAATTCATGTTTCCGTTACAAAATCGTTCTTTGTGATAAAACTATACTCCGAAAAACTCGACCCCATTATTTAAGAATTCAAATGCACACAACATTTACTATGTCCTATCCGGGCAGTTAGCAAAAAATTGACAGTCGCCGTGTTTGGCCTATAACGCCGCGACAGTCGATGTGTTACCGACGTTTCTGGACAGTCAATGGGCAAACACTCTCCAACTGGCAGCAGTGCTATCCAGGGCTACACACGGCAACCGTCAGTTTTTGTAAAATGCAAGTCTTACAAATCAGTCAGTAACAAATAAATAAAACTTCCATCTAAAGAATCACTTCCTACCACCCTTAGCTATTTTTATTTATTTTTCTTGTCTCAGGATTATTCTATTACATGGAGAACGTCTAGATATTTTTTGCTTCACACTTTGTGGTACAAATCGAGACTGTGAGTAATAGACTTCGGAGAAAGCTCAGATGAGCATAAAAAGGGGATCTAAGATAGATCGGACAGCTTCTTTGTGACACTTGGCGATAGGGTGGCAGTGTTATGTAAAGGGAGTAAGAAGTGGTTAATATAAAAGCTGGCCTGGTGTGAAAAAGTGCTCTCTTTGTTGAATGGAGAGGAAATGGATCTGCCTAAGAAGATTCACAGTTGGGAATTTCGCCAACAAAGCCTCACACAAGCCAAAAAGCTTTTAGGGTCTAAAGCTAAGGCGCCCTGGCATCGCAGATTCAGGAGTAGATCAATCGTTCGACCCCCTCCCTTTCATCAGTATTTCAATCCCTTTTCACCTCCCCACCTTCACCCCCATAAAGCCATACCATGCCGTATTTGACGAAAAACATACCCAGTTCTTGCAAATGTGGCGTAGTAATGCATCATTCTGTGGCTTAACTCGCGCTCGTTCTCCTTGTAACCTTTGCTGAGGTTTGTTGGATGACCGAATACGTATTCGACCTCGTCTGCGTGCATAACACCCATCCATTTACCCCAAGGATTCGTACTCGAACGCTAGGGAAATATTTTTATTTTTAACTATTTTATGCAAGAAATGATTTCTTACTTGCGTGAAGAAATAGTAATATACATTGCTTTTATGCTCAGCAAATTTCTGCGCGAAGTAGTTTGTAGGACAAACGAAGTAATAATCGCCTACCACGTCACCAATCATCTTTTGGTTCAGATATCCATCTTCAATCCGCTCCCAATTCGTGTACTAAAGTTTTTTCTCGTCAATAAACCGTATAAAGGGACGTCAATAAACCGTATAAAGCGACGTCAATAAACCGTAAAAGGCAACGGTATAGCGTTCTGTACCTGAAAAATTATGGCTTCACGTTCCAGCTGAGACCAGTTTTTAAAAATGGTGTTAATTATCTCCAAGAATTTATCACGTTCTAGGAAACTTGGATCATCCTTTTTGAAATACTGAATAAAGTCGTAGAGTATGAAGTACGTTCCTACGAAGACAAGAAAGGAACACTTTGTTGAGGTTTCCCATGGCACGAACCGTGTGTTTTATCCAAGAGGGGCTGAAATAGCCGCTTCTCGTGTCAATTGGTTTACAAGCCAGTTCATACCTTCGTCTTGATTGCTGCCGATCAATATCTCGTTGCGTGAGAAATCTCCACCTTTAAGCATTTCTAAAGGGTGCCGCGGTAAAAATACGCCATCTATGGTCGGCGCCGATGGAAATCCGAGAATTCCAGAGTAAGAATTCCACTGAAGCACGGAAATGTTTTTGGCCTCAAGGTCTTTCAAGCACGCCACAGCCTAATTAACGATAACATCCACAAATGATACAACATTACACGTGTTGCGGCTTTCATCAACTACAGCTGCCTAATGACTTGTAACTAAAAGTCACACGCAAGGTCACTTTGTAAACTATTTGTTCCATTATTCATGTACTAATTAAAGGTTCATACTTAAGTAAAATAAATTCCTTAAGTTAGGACTTACAAGAAAATTACGATTGTTTTTCCACTTGCAGGACAGTTTAAGACTTACTGCTATTTTTACACAGACGGTAATTAAAAACTAAATCTTAAAAAGCGAAGTATATATTAATAAAATAAAAATGAACTGTTCAGCAAATTGTCTAATTAAAATTCAATACCTCAGCAGGATTTGAATCGACCAAGCTGGCATTGCAGCCAGCTTCGTCAATTAGAACTCTAGCAATGCCTTTGGCACTTTCAGCTGTCATATAACTCCAGGGCGCGTTAACCGTTCCACTTTGTAGGATCCCTCGCCGTGCTAAATGGCGACTAACAGGCGACAGGAAGTGGACAGAAACGGACCCAGCTCCAGCAGATTCCCCGAACAGGGTAATCATTTGGGGATCACCTCCGAAGGCAGCAATATTGTCCTTGATCCATTTAATAGCTAACGCTTGGTCGTACAGGCCCATATTTCCCGGAGCGTCCTCTATCCCCAAGTACAAGAACCCGAAAGCCCCTACGCGATACTGTAACGACACTACAATAACGTCCGTTTCTGCTGCCATAATTTGTGCATCGTAAACGTCCAAAGTGGATGTACCACTCATGTAACCGCCGCCGTAAATCCATATCAGTACCGGTTTACCAATAAGTTCGCTTTTTAAGCTTAAGTTAGCTGGACGCGCTGGTACCCAAATGTTTAGGTACAAACAATCTTCAGAAATGTTAGTATTAGGGTTCCACATTTCTTCTCCCCGGAAACCGGGAAAGTATTCATAACGTTCCTGGTAACAAGAGTTAGGCATGCTGCTGGCATTCAGAATCCCCGGCCAAGGATCGATCGGGATGGGCTTCTTGAATCGCAGAGCACCGATCGGAGGTTTGGCAAAAGGAATGCCCAGGAAAGTGTTCACGGAATTATTAAATACTTGCTTAGTAACTCCACGAACCAAACCGCTTTTGGTTTCCACAGTGACCTCTTTAGGGGCAAGTGCATTTCTTTTACGTACCACTTTCTTGTCTGGTTTGGGGACTGGGTCACTTCCCGCCAAAACTGTTTGCCCGGAAGACACAGACGTAGAGGTCGGAGGCCAAATGGCGTGTGCATGGCTGCGGTACAGGGAATCCTCGGATATCCACCATTGGTTTTTGTCCTTGTCCCAGCGTGTGCTAGTCAATAACCGGGGCTTGGGAGACAGGTCCAAGGAAACGTTTCTACCTGACCAGGTAAGATTCCTTTCCGAGATCGCATCTTCGTAAGGCAGTACATGAGCACCTACAAGATACCAAAGGAACAGCTGCAGCAGATTTGACACGTTTCCCATTTTATTTTTTGGTTCCTCGAAGAGGTGCAGATAACTGTAATTAAATCACATAAAGTCAAGAGAGATTCAATATCCTAAGATTGCTACGTGTATTGAACACAGGATGCCTACCCAGACACCACTAACACTGACGAAGAAAGACACACCAATTCTGCTGGAATATACTATGTGGTGCGCAAGCCACTCTTGGCGTTTGCGCAGTAATGGAAAGAAATGCGAAAAGTTCTTTGTTCAGAAGACAGTTGGATTTAATTTCAGACAGAAGTTATGACTACGAGGAAGTGCAATTTTCGCAAATAAGAGAATAAGACTGAGCTAATTCTGAAATCAACGGTAGTTCTTGTGATACGAGAACTATGAAAGGAGAATTTCAATGCAACAACGCAGCTCCAACCCGCACAAATTTCAGACAAGTTTAGTTATTTACGCTTGACGGATTCTAGTATGAACATGAAATGGTATCGATGAATCAAATGCCAGTTATGAAGAACTGCTCTGCTAGCAAAGAATGCCAAGGATTTCGTTATTGACTCATTAGTCATGACCAATACTAAAGTGTATTGAATATTATCCATCAAAATAAACCAAAATCGCTTCTATAACTTGTTATAAAGGGTTTTACTGTAAATTTATGAGGGCAATGTGACATTTTCACCATAGTACATATTCCGTATAATATGACGCCTGGATGTTGTAGAATGTCAGCTTTTATAGAGAAATTCAAGCCATCTCGGTCCATTCACATACAAAACTATAAACACGTAAAGATAAATAAATTATCCAATACAACTGTGCGTACCGAAAAAAATTTTGCCTTTCACGGGAAGGTTGACTTGTGAAATTTTACTGTACCTTAAGTTTGGTTTGTTGTAAGGGTCAAGACTATGTCTTTATTTATCTGAGGTTGTGTGCTTAACAACGTAGTACCATTTACATCTTGTGTGTGGCATGTGAAATTCTGGTAATAACGATAGTCACTCTTGTAAATCATGGCTCAGAACGTAGAACAATGTCACAACTCACGCGCAGGCTTGAAACTTCAAATGCAATTGCCGCATTTTCCCAACAGATGTCACATGTAGTTTGACAAAGCATGGATTTGTCGTGTCTGTGTATTTTATTTATGGAGTAATAAATATTTCCCGCTAAATCTAGCATAACTTTCAAGTCAGTGATTACAATAAAAATACTATGTTTATCTGCCGCGTAATTTATGCTTAAAATTTACGGACTAGTTATTCCAGTGATAATTGTGCACCACCCTTAAATTGTCTTAGATTTTTTAAACGGCCGGAGGGAAGGGAATGCGCGCTTAATGGTGAGTTTGTCTGATAATCACTCTTTAAATTTCTGTCAACTTCTTTTGCGATTTATTGCC
Source organism: Triops longicaudatus (assembly GCA_022885665.1). NCBI lineage: Eukaryota > Metazoa > Arthropoda > Branchiopoda > Notostraca > Triopsidae > Triops > Triops longicaudatus. The sequence goes on from JAGQDJ010000202.1 coordinate 1,908,186, forward strand.
TGATACAAGCCAAAGGACCAAGCTCTTTTGGCACGTGAAAAGTTTCGATTTGACCTGCACGGCACTGTGCTATTTGGCATGAGCTTCCTCCGCTAATTCTTGGGAAGACGAATCGAACTGGTGGCTTTAGCTCATTTAATTTTATAGATTCTCTTACATTTTTCTGAATTTGTGAAAAACTCCGCGATCAAATGCTATTTGGAACTTCCGTTAATACAGAAAAAAATAACTATATTTTCCTAAGATGGCGTTTCTAATGCCAATTAAGCAAGTGCAATTGAACAAAAGCCTCAAAAATTACCTGCTATTTTCGCTCCGTAACACGTATTTTAGATAAGCTAAGCTATGTTGGATGTTAAGATATCTTACGGACGTGTTAGAGAATGAAATAGCATGTTTCGTTTAACAGTATTACGCTCGTTGGCCCGTGTCTAAGTGGCAGTGAAAACGCACCCTACCGCTACTAAGGAAAAGAGGTCAGGCTTTTTTTTTTAATGGCCGGTACCATCGATCAGCTCTGTAAAAAAAAAAATAGCAACGTATGATGTTTGTAGGGTACACATGACTCCAGATAAAGTTTCTCAAGGAAAGCGAGAGAGGGAAAATATTCTCAATGAAAGAGTCCGTTGGAATTTATTGCCCCATGTCTTTGTACTTACCTGATGGGCAAGTTTTCTGTACAGCAAGGATATTTTTGAAGCTGAGCTCGTCAAGCTTCATGTGTAATTGCTTCGCCCTGTCCCATGTATCCCGTGTCAGCTTCTTCGTAACGGCCAATTAGAGCTGGCAACCGACTCAGATCAAACCATGCTAGTCTTGAAGAGTTAAAAAAAAGCGAAAAGCATGTGTAGCTTCACTATCGACCTTCGTATTTTACCTTATTATATACGTGACTATACTATATAACTCTAATAAAAACGAGTAAAGCACAAGGTTATATTCTATGTGACCGTCACGTGCATTACTACGAAATAACCCAACGTGTTGAGCACATAGTCGCAGATAGCTTCTTTAACGAGAACGTTTTTATAATTATCCGAGCGCCGTGTATTTGTTTTTTTGTAAGGCCGTTTTACTCAGCTCTTCCTTTTTATGAATACGTATGTCGAAGTACTCGTGCTTGTTGTCGTTTCCACTTCCTCCACAGCCACAACTGCCTTAGTGAGTCATCCAAAGTTCTATTTCCACCCCAAAACCCCGAGAATAGTTTGTGTATCCATCGAAGGGCGAACACGTCTCTCGGCCAACTTGATGAGACACGAGCTATCATCGCATCGACATCATTGTTGGAGTAGCCACTCGGGAAAAGACATGGGGGCGGGGGCAGGAAGAGAAATGGCTGACTTCTAGACAAACATGAATTTCTACTTTGTACCCAGTAGAAATATTGGTATCCCTTTGAGAAATCTTTGTAGTATTGTTCATGTCCACCTCTTGGCTGAAAAGTTCTCAAGTTTCGAATATTTAGCAGAAAACTTGGTTCTCGTATCGACCGAAAATACACACAGGAAAGAAAAATGTCAAACCTTTATGGACGAAAAAAGAAAGGGACTACAGTTTTGTGCATGCTTAGATAGACGTATCTACAATCAAGTTATTTCATGAAACTGTGAGGAAATAAATGTATATCTAGCATGTGCTGGGTTATTTATTCGATGGGTGATTCAATTTTTTTCACAGTTTTTAGAAAACAAATTTTTTTCATTTCTTTTTACAATTCAGCACGGGAGATCTAATGCAAAGTAATTCTAAGTAATGCAAAGTATTGCGTATTCCTAAAAGCTTCTAAGAAGAGCAATTTGTGCGTGCTCAGGTGATTTAAGAATAAAATTATAATTAACATATAAAAATAAGCGTACTTAAAATAAAAAATGAAATGACTAGCTCTCTTAAAGCGGAATGTTGAGCAAAAATAACCCAAAACAATTGATTGAATAGAATGAAGTCTTTGTAGAAAACACCCTTTCCGACGGACAATCGGTTGACTCGTTAAAAGTTCTATGTATCTGTTTGATAAGTAACAAAATAGAAGCAAAAACATCGTAACACTGGGAAATAACACACAAAATTTCTATAAAAATCGAAAATTTTTGGTTGCAAGTAGTTAAAAGACTTCAACGCGGAAACGGAATCCAAATTCCGCGCACTTGGTTTTCAGAATTTGTGCCAATTGTGGAGGGCCACAGTAAAAGACCGTAACTTCTCCTTTCTCCTGGTCCACAATTTGCTGAAACACTTTGTTCCAATTAGGCCGACCGGCACTCGTTCTTGTCTTCAGTCCCGTGAGCAAATCTCGTTTACCCTGCAGAATAGCAATCCAAAAATTAAACGAAAGACTTCACACTAGGATCAAACTTTGCCCATTGTAAAACAAATGAAGACTCCTGCAAAGCGAAATTTACTTTTTGGTACAGTAAGTCCATGGCCATTTGCAAACCAACAGCTTTCATGTCCGTTTTCTGTAAAGCACTCGTAACGTACATATGCATTTCCAAGAAACGTTCCATTGCCCCGCCCTTTTCTGCTTGTTCTAGCTCTAACTGAGACAGTAAGTTCGCAAACCATTCAAAACTCTTGTGATCGCGATTAATCCAGAAAAAATCCACCTGCAAACAACAAAACAAACGTATAAGATCGCATGCCCGTGCCGCAACGTTTTTTTAAAAAATATTTTTTTTAGGATACCTTGCGTAATTGCATAATGGATGTCGGCATGCGAGAAGCAAAACAACAAGCACATTGAGGACATGTTTGTTTGGTATTCCAATAACGATGCATAATTGACTGCAAAATGGAAGCAAACGGAGTCACTCCGATACCGGCTCCTACGAGAACAGCATGCTTTGCGTTGAAAATGTGACTCGATGGAGTTCCGTAAGGTCCGTCAACGTAAATCTAACGTAACAAAGGAAAAGGTTTGAAATAAACAAATGCTAAATTCTGGAAGAAAGTGAAACCTAAACAATAAATCAAAAAGTCAAATAATAAAATAAAAGGTAAAGTAAAGGTAAAAAGTAAATAAAAATTTTCTGTTCGCTTCTCATAAGAGTTGCCGCGGCGTTTACCTCCACGGGTTTGGCTTCAGCTAGTACCACATCTAATCCAGCCTGGCCTTTCTCGGCTCGTTCCAATGCGCTGAATCGTACACCTGCGGCATCTGTCACATCTCCCGACTCAGGTTTAGCATTTGCCGGACGGAAAGCAGGCAGCCGTTTCGTATTATCGGAATGTATGTTCAGAGTTTCCCGCGGTGTTGAATGTGGTCGAGAAATGGGCGGATTGCTGAAAGATGGCACTCTCAGCCTGACAAGGGTGGGATTTAGGCGTCCATGGCCGTAAATTCTTTCCAAAGAATTATTCTCAGCCACTTCCAGCTTAATTTTCATAATTCGTTCGTATTCCTCAGGATCCTCATCAGCTAAAGCTTTAAGTGCCAAATCGCGCTCAGGAGATGAAGGAATTCGGTTTAACTCATTCCATCTGCATGACAAAGATTAGTATTGACACGTGTCACTTCAAGTAGAAATTACGTAGAATCTTGCTCGAGTTTCTTCTGGTGAAGTAAGGTTGACTTTAGAGAAGCTGGGCTTCGTCGGCCTTGATTAACTAGAGGGTTGAAGTTTGTGACATCCAAGGATTTAAGGTCCGGATCCACCGCTTTGTGACTCAAGTGACAAGTGTGGACCAAGCGTGAAATTTCACTTGTCTTGGAATGTCTCATCGACCTGCACAATATCATTTTATGCTAAGTTTGCTAGTTCACTGCTTTGAGACTCATCTGGATCAATTGTGCGACTTACTCCCTGAGACGAGACAAAGTATTGAGTTCAGGCGCATTGGCCAAAAAGGCACACTTTCGGCATTCTTGTTCCTTCGATTGGGCCTGCACAGCACTCTGCGATTTGGCATAGGCTTTCTCGAAGTAATCGTAAAGCCGATGAGTCCAGCCACCCACCGCTCGCACGTGTAACCACAAAACCCCTGGCAAAACACAAGAAAGTCATAAAATCTTAAGTTGGCAGACCAAAATGCTGTAACTTTTTTAACTGTCTTATGCAGTGATTTATTCTAAAATAAATTAGTAATAATATTGTAAATGGTGTGTAATAATATGTAACTTTTTGTAAAAGTGCACAACTCTTTGCTCCTGTTTTGGAAAACTGAGCAAAATCACGCTTGAAAGGATTCGAAATATACTCAGAGCACAATTCTTACCTACAGTGAAATATTAGGCTTCGTTTCTATACCAAAAGATAATGTTGTATGCTCTTGAAATTAGTTTTGTGGAAGATTTTTTTCATAAATATTGCATTTGTACATGTAATTTTTTTTTTTACACAAATAGTTTGCATTTTTATATAGAAACCGCAGAGTTGAAAAGAAATACAGATCTACCTGAGCAGAAGTATTCGCACCTACAGAAAATTTCAAATTTTGAAAATTTACTGTTGGGTCTCTGGACAACAAAAGTTGCGTAAATGAAAATGTTAGTCACACGTGAATGGCATCAATCAACGGTAAGAATTCGTTAAACACTTAATCGTGAACTACTGTGAAAAAAAAGGAATTACTTTACAACCCATGTAGATGTAATGAAGCCTTCTAAGCTTTATAGCTTCGTTAAAAAATGAGAATTCAATCCAAGAAATTGCAAAGGTTTCGAGCACGCACTTACAAACTAGTACTCTTACCGCGTAGTCCATCGAACTTCCCTGTCTGCCTTTTATTTAGCTAGACGTACTATTTGTTGGAATCTTGTCAACCCGAGATTAACGCGGAAACTATTTTTGGCTCGCGTTCGACGTTTCTTCCTTTTTTCTTTTTCACGGTAGTATACAAATCGTGTTTAATAAATATACGCATTAACGAAGGTAAGTAACTGGTGTTAAAGCAGGAGGTGTAGAAATGAGTTCGATAACCGACTGTCAAAACAAGATTGACCGGTATCTTTTCTTTACTCAATCTAAAGCCGCAACTTCACTGGAACAACTTACCTTCTTGCTCGGGTGCGCTACTGATAGTGAACGCGTGCCACTCGTATTTCGCAATGGTTGGAATGTTCACAAAAACGTAGTCTCCGGGATGATAGTGGAAATTGTCAGGTTTCCGGATGATCAAGTGGGTCACTTTGGACGGAAGAATTACTCCTGAGCTTACGAAAGTGTGGCCATGCTTCGATATCAGTCTACAGATGCGTATAAACCGCTCGATAAGGAAAATGACGGCCGGACTCACAAACCACTTCCAGTAGTTTGGTCCGTGTAATATGAGAAGAGCCCAAAACGGGACGTAAAGGAGATGCGTCCAATAAAAAACCTTTAAAAATGAAAAAAAAAACTGATGCTCCCACTGAAGCTTATTTAAGAGTTTTACCTCAAAAAGACCAGATCGACGCACAAATGGTAGAGCGCAAATAACTATAACTAGCAAAATTGCCACCAGAAGCCATCCAGTAAGATTAGCCCAACCTGGTACCAGACCCAGTATTCCAGGCTCGGACGTGAACAACCATTCGAACGCACTGCAATCCTTTTCCAATGTTTCATTGACAATTTCGGTCCGAAATGCTAGAAATAACCACAAATTTTCGAAATTTAAATCGCAGTTTGGAGTTAAATTTTACCGAAATTAATTATGTGCATGAGGGTATGCAATAGCGCATGGAATAGGATGGTAAAACCACACATGATGTGCAGGTATACATGTTCGTCTAAAGGTAGATATCGGCCAATAGTGCTGGAACGCAAATAGGTCATCGAGTGTCGCAGCATCAACACCAGCGCGAACATACAATCAAAATTCAAGCAGTATCCTACAAAATAGAACAACGTATTATTAGTTGTGAACGCAATTACGCATTTACCCGTTGTCCAATAATGATTATGTCATCTTTGCAGAAACGAACGTCGCCATGCTGAACGTCGTTAACATTTTTCCCGATGAATTTCTTTTATAAATCAAGAGAGCCATCTGTCAGGCTCGTTTTCCAGCAGAAGAAATGTAATAAAAATCCAAGATGGTGAAACTCAATTCGCAAAGATGGCGCTGCTGCATTTTTGAATATATAGTTTGAAAAATTGGTCATTTGTACGGTATTTTTGCCTTTTAATGACCGATATTTTGGTTGCTAAATTTGCGTTATGTTTTTGTACACATCTTTTGACATTGAAAATAAGTTTGGAAAGAATACAGAGCGTGAATAACCTCAAAACCAAAAGTTAAATGAATTTTTCGACCTGAAGCGCGGGCAATCACATAAAACACGCCGATTGGGTGGTCTTCAAACTGCAAGGCTCGGTAAATAAAAAGTGCTGCGTTGATGGCCCAGAAGAGTATCACGAATAACGCCAATACCCAGTTGTTTTTCCAGTAGGTCAGCGTAAAAATGGGTGGCGTTTTTCGGCGTAATGGGGCTTCGTCTTTTGGTGGGGCTAACCATCGATCAACACTAGTTGAACAAAAAAAGGAGAGCTGTGACAGAATGTTTTAAAGGGGGAAGTGCGTCTTAAAAGGATTTTTCAACCAAGAAAGAAAAGGAGGGAGGAAAAATAGACGTTAACGTAAGAGCATCGTTGGTTGGTTATTTGCGCTCCGTGTCTTTGTGTTTACCTGATGGATAAATTTTCTAAAAGACCGTGGTGTTTTTTAAGTTGTGCTCTTAAAGCTTCATACGTAATTGCTCCGCGCTCTTCCGTGTCAGCGTCCTCATACAGGGCCAATGTTAGATCCTCAATTTGTTGTTCGGTAAACGACATGCCGTTTTCCACCATACACGCACGAAGAACGGATTTCAGCTCGGGTTTCTTGATTAGTCCGTTGCCTGGATTTACACATATTGTAAACGGGATATATTTATGTATAATCGTTAAGATATGTGTATAGAAATAGTTTTTTTCTTCGATGACGCATTTAAAATCAGAAAAGTTATGAGACTCAGTTTCAGGATAGCGGAATCTGTGCAGCGGAGATTTTGCACACGGCAAGTGTAAGTGAAAAGACAAGAAAAACCGCAACGCATACCATCCAAGTCGTAGATCTTGAAAAGAAAGCGGATTTTGTCATCCAGGGATTTTCCGCAATATTGATTAGCGCCTTCCAAGAACTCTTTTAAGGACACTCCACCCGAGTTATCCGTATCGAAAATTTTGAAGATCCGCTCAGCAAAGAAGTCCTTAACACAAAAATGTTTGAGACAAATTGCTACAAAGCGGATAATTATTATTATTATTATTATTATAATTATTTTTAGCAAAACATGTTCAGTAAAAATCAGCTGTTGATATTTAAAACCACATCCTTTTTTAATGATGACATAATTTTAATTATCAGCCGCATATTTCCGTGAACCCACCGTCAGCAGGAAACTTACATTTTTAGACTGAAAGAGCTTTTTGAAGTCTTGAAGCTGAAGTTCGTCGCCGGTGCCTTTGCGTGCCAAAAATAATTGCTCCAATTTAGTAATATCCTGTGGAGTAAGCTCGAAGTCGCGTCTTGAGGAAATACAAAACAAAGAGGATCAACACTGCGAAACTTTCTGAACAAGTTGATATACTTGGGATTGGTAATACGCGTGAAGAAATCGAGAATCTTCAACGAGGTGACTTCATGCGCATCTTTGTTTATTAAATTCCATAATTTAGGCAGGACCTAATGGAGACAGCTTCCCTTAATCTCTTAAGCGTACCATATTTTTGTGTACACGTACTCCCTTGCATTGGAAGACTTTCACAAAAGTGCTGATACTCAAGTCGTCATTATCCGCTACCAAATAGGCCACTGTTTCTATGAGTTCAGCGAAGTCTGCTCCGCCAGAATTCCTGAGAAGCACAATAAAAAGAAAGAGACGAAAACGAAAGGCTAAAGGACAAATCCTGGTGCTAGACCTGCGAATGGGCCTGAATTTTATAAAAGTTTGATGTATTCCTTGCACGCTTCAGCCATTCTGCATGTCAAATAAGGTTAAAATGAATATGCAATTGATCCTGTGCTGGTATAAGATCCATTAATGCATGTACTGCCATAAAATTATAAAGATTTTTTTTTACTTAAAGAAACTAAATAACGGATAAATACCACTAGCAAACAGATATATTTGAAGCGTTATAATTTATGGTTTCACGTGTTGCATTCTAAGTTACTGGAACATGTAATAACTTACTAGTACTAAGGAAACAAATGCAATTTACGCATGACTTCTTTATTTTAATAAATTTGGTTTGAGTAAGAACCTATACATGTCAGCTTTGGTGACGTTTGCAGCTTTTTGACCATAGCAAGATTATAGGAATACACACATTAATCGCGTTACGTTGCTTCGCTGAAAAAGGGCAGGTCTGTATTGTTATTCTTTATGGCAACTGTGGAAACTTCCAGACAGTGAATTGAAAAAAAAAATAAAAAATAAATAAATCAGGAAACAGATTTTAAAAACAGGGACTTACTACTTTACAAGGTTATTACAAGGTTATCGATATTCTTTATTTTGTTATTTTTTATTTTTAATGGATAAATAAACCCGTAAATTTGGGATCGAGCGAAGCTGCTTTGCGCATGTCTACTTTATAAACCGCTTTCATGGTAATGCTCCCATCGTGTTCAACGTCTAATGTCTGTCTTGCAAAATTCTATAGCTTCTCGACGTAGGGTGTACACTAGGGGCCTCCTGTCAATCGTAATCAAGCTACTTCTTTTTACCAACTGTGGCGTCGCGTCTTACGCTACGAATTCTTTGCTTCATTCCGTCTGCGGTTAGTTTTTGACCACAAACAAAAATACTCATTAGATACCAAAGTTAAACCATTTCGTAACTGCCTAGATACAGTTCAAGTGTTCGAGCTTTTGCTTGTTTAGTTTTAACGCTACTTATTCTCTACATTGTGTATAAATATAGTAGAATCTCGTAATAGCGAACCTACTACTGGGAGAAATAATTAAACCAGAAGACTGTTCAAAACTCTCGCTTTTTGTGCGTTTTACGTCTTTTGTTAATTTTCACCAGACACTGAGCAGTCTCTACCGGTTTTAGAGTTGATGGTCCCCGTTTTCAGCTGCTTTTTTAAAATCTTAAAGCCTGGTGAATTTTTAGAAACAAAGATATCCAATTTGACAAAGCGCAGCTTAAGTACTACTTCTTTTCGTTGATACGTTCGCAGCTCAAAAAAATCAGCAAAAGAAATATAAGAAGTAAGATTCTAGGATACGATTGTTCCGTGTAACGAGTTTCAGTGTCACAAATCGGGGCTTTAAAACTTTCTGAAATATTCGTCAATGAGCATGTTGTGGTGCGCACCACGTTTAGCGGCAAAGGACGGCTAATTTGCAGCAGATACTTTTATACTAGTTCGCTTTTATGCACTCGATTCATAGGATTTAACGATAATGTGTAAAAGATATTTATTCCAAAGCCTAAAACTCTCTCAACAAAGTGTATTTGACTTTGAGTACCTTTGCGAAGTAATCACTGAATGATTGGCAACTCAGCCTACGGAAAGAATTCTAGACCACAAAGCACACACTTTAAAGAAGGTATTTTCCTCTCTTGAACCACATGAGTAACTGATAGAAGGCTTATCTCAGGCAATCTTACTCTCTCTACCCCCCCCCCCCCAAATAAAAAGAAGTAAAAAAGAACTAACTGAGGCTCATTTGAAGTTTAAGAACTTGACTTAATGATTTTTACGAATTTACATCAAAGTAAACAAAATCCGTTACTTACCTTAGTTTTGTCTTGAGCAATTCCACCAGAGTTTCTTGCGCTATTTTACCCACTGCTTGATGGTCAAATAGACGAAAGAGTGCAGTGAGAAAGTCCTGCTGAAAGAAACAATACAGCGTCTCATTTTCCGTCACTTTCTGTATATTCAACTATATACCTGACGCGAGCAAAGCGTACTGAAAGTCTGCGAATTGAAACTCGTCTGCTCCTGCTGTTTCAGGATATGTTCAAGAGCCTGCAATGCTTCGCGGCGCTGGCACTCGAGCAAAATGCTTTCTTCCATTTCGGCCAGGCTCGCTCGCCTTCGCGGCACGTTGACGTATGGGATAGACACCTTCGGCCCGCGCTGGTTTCCACCATCGTCCTCGGCGTCCTCCTCGTACCCAGCATTAGAAAGAAGAGCTGGAGCTTCACCTTGACCGCTTTTGCGCCTCATTGATTCTAAAATGTAACTACCAGCTTGGGCCATGGCCTGTTTTACACCCAAAGAATCACTTTTGCGAAAATTTTCGTTCTGACCACTAAACGGGGTGTCAAGGAGTCCCCGTTCAGGCGATTCCTGCAATCGAACTGCCTTGGACATCTTTACTGTCTTTTTCTATATATTAAGGCAAAAACAAATCAGATTATTAACATTATAAGAGCATAATCTGACTGACACACTTGCCCAAGACTAATGTTGGCATAACAAGACTACTCATTTTATACTAAAACCAGTGGCTATAAGACCCTGCTTGATTACGCGATAACCGTATCCGCAGTTGACGAGAGGAATTTTCGCTTCCGTGCTGCGGTTAAATTTCGGGTTATAAAATACCAACTTTGTCGTTTACGTTCCTACAACAGCTTACAGCGTTCAGTTTTGAAGAAGACTTCTGTATTAAAAAGTAATTATTTATTTGAAAAGTACAGTACATACATGCAGGCCCGTAACCAGGGTTTTGTTACGGGGTAGGGGGGGCTTTTAACCCTCCCCCCCCCCGTAATACGGCCTTGCATACGTGCATGTATAACGTATATCATACAATAAAAGCGGTATGCCGGCTTGCCCACGCAGTAGTACGGAGAAATGCCACACGCATTCGTCTTCAGTCGCCACTGTGGCGCTGCTTTTCGAACGGTTGATAATTCAAAACTTGTAGTCTACCGCGATGGCTACAATAACTCCCGTCTTGAACTCCTGTGTGAATCATTCAAACATATTAGACTACGCGGAGCTAATCAACTGTATGATAAGAAAATCAGGAAAATAAGGGATATCCACGCGGTAATAATAGAAAACGCAAGGAAAAATGTGATTCATTAGTCATATTTCTAAGCTTAGTGATAAAGCCTTAAGTATTATCATAGAATTGACGTTTCATAGTCATTACACATCCGGGAAATAATATAATCATAAATTCGTCTGCTGCTGGGAAAACTCTTTTTTATTCTTTAAAAGTGCTTGAAAGAAAACGGAAAGAAAATACACAATGCAAAATAGTATCGGGGTTATTTAATTTATAAATTAGTTGCAAGAAAAAAATTTTGGCTGGCGTACTGACCCGAAAATGAGAAAGAAATATTTATATAAGGTCCGAGGATCAGCGAGTACGGAAAAGGTGGACGTTTCCCAACAACGTTTCTAGTTTGTTGCCCTTACGCACATGTCAACAAGCGACCTGCAATCGTCTGACAACTTGCATCTGGTCCTCCGCGTATCCTTTTATCCCTTCCATCTCCTTTATGGACCTAAACACGTCTTTTGCCCAAGCTTGATAAACAAACTGAAATGCACCCGCTCTTAAAAAGGAAACCTTCGACAATTCACCTTATTGCTTGCATAATGCGCGCCATTTTTTCTTGTTTCTTTTTAAGATGAGATTAGTTTAGTCACTTTTTCTATCGCATGAGCTCATATCTTGTGCTCATAAGAATTTCTTAGAAGCGGCGACAATTTCCTTATTTTATAGAAGTCCTTGAAAGCGTATCAGCAGAAATACTCAAAGTTCTGCACGGAGCTTCTAGAACTTCCTTAAGATTAACTTGATTACTTTGGGAATTGACGTGTTCGTATGAAGGAAGTCTAAACAAACTTATAAGTCTACCAGTTTAAAACGAAAGTTAAAAGTAGAATCTGTAGTTCTTTTAAGATGCGATGAAGATTGCGTATTCATCTCACGCTATGAAAGAAGTGAATCATTTTTTTCAGCAGAATGGAACACGTCGGTATTTTTTTTTTTTAAATTGTAGGAAGGATTGAGCTTGGAGCTTGGAGCTTGGAGCTTGGAGCTTGGAAGCTTGGAGTTCCTGAAATTTTACTAATGAAAGGCTTTATAAAGCAGTGAAAGTCCTCGTGGCGAAGAATGTTTAAAAGAAATCATGACTACCACGAATAGACTACGGAAGGTTCATTTGCATATTATTCTGCTGTCATTAAATTCTTAGCACCACTTAGTGTGAAGTATTTTGCCTGGTCGAGTCCTTTATTATAATCGTAAAGTTTCTTTACAGTACAGTAGCTATGAGAAGTTTTCATATTCTACGTTTGGCTGGGAGATAAAAAGGGCCAATTTGTGAATTAAAGAAGAGGCTGAAAATAAGATTATTCACTTGGAACGTAAAGTAGGTAAGCCCTCGAGTTTACCGTAGCATAGTTTCTTTCATTTCAAACAGTATGTACACTAGAATACAGGACTTTCGCATGCATTTGAAAAGTAGCTAGATTTCACACATGAACACGTGCGTCATGTAAGCGTTTTATTAAAGTGGCATCAGAGCAGTTGCCAGGCCTTGTCCGCGTTTAAACAGCCAGAGGTATTCGGACACACCCAGGGATAAACTAGTATGAGCCGTAAGGAGCCGGAAAAAGGGGCTTACACGAGAAATGACAATGAAATTCGCTTCACTACGGTTAGAAGCATAATCCACTTAATCGTGTACTCGGCTTACTGTCTTTTTTTATGGCAGTGGCAAAATCACTCCGTCCCGATAAGCGCAATCCTTCTGCGTACGTGTACTATGTGAAGGCCACGAGGCACTGTAATTGAAAGCTTTTTCCCACAGCACGAGGATAATTTTCGTTGATAGATAAAGGGAACCCTAACAGAAGTAAATAAATAAGAAATAAATAAATAGAAGCAAAGAATAAATAAGAACATTAAAAGCAAGGCAAAAAAAACGAGAATATTTGAAAAGTAAATGAAATTTAAAATTAAAATAAGCGAGAATCAACGTGGGAGATAATTAAAGTTGTCTTCTTAGTTATAAAGGTCAACAATGCATAATTCTCTATATCTCAAGAGTGAACAGATCAATCTTTAACGTAAATTACACCCAAAAAGGCATTTAAGCTGCAGAGGGAACTTGACAATGCTTTATGTCAAACGAAATCAACGGCGAGGAGACTTTTAAATGTCCGAAATATCGATGATCTTGCAAAATATTGTTTTAGAAAAGAATCAATTGTTTTTTTTATTATTTTCAGTTTTTGGAAAAATAAACTAGTGTCATTTTTCAGGTGCTGAGTTGTCAGTTTAAGAGATATGGAAAAAAAATCTCGCTAGACAGTCCTGAAGAAAAGAAAGAGCTTAGCAGTTATATTAACATTTGCTTGTCAATAAAGTCAAAGCATTAGGGAGTCGAAACATTAGGAGCGTATCCTTTCCTGTTTGGATGCCAAAGCGATCGCTTCTTCTTCCTGAGTCGATCGTTAGTTTAGTTTCCCTAGTAAATTGATCCTATTTATTAACCGTAAACCCATCGCAAGACAAAACAGCCCTACACTGAACACTTAATAGGTTAAAGACTGGTATCATTATATATCTAACAATGACAAAAAATGCCGACAGTCTTTCCTAACGTATTTTTGTAGTTTTTTGGTGTCAATAAACAACTCCGTAAACTATTCTTGAGTTCCTGAATTTGGCAATAGTGAAGAAAACGGCACAAAAAGATTTAAGTACTCCTCCCTTTGAAGATTTAAATATTATTCTTTTATTCTCCCCTTCTGTGCGTTATTTTTCAGTATTTTTTCTTTGGATAGTAGAAATGTTTCATTAATATGTGCAGGTACCAGAAACCTTAGAGCCTTTAAAAATGACAGTCTCTGAACAATGCTGTCAATCCGTTTTTACCAGGATGGAAAGGTCAGGAGATTTAATTACACCAATCGTAACTTGAGCACGCCCAGCTCATTAGTATTGAGAGTACAGATTTGGATGGTTACCTAGCGTCTCCCCCGCCTTGTACCCACAAAAGCGTTTAAAATGACAACTTGGTCACGTCTTCAGCAAACCTTATACTCAATCATGTGTTCGTGACAAACGTTGAGCCCCATTTACAAGCACAGGCATGTCAAGTGATTTTGATCTCCAACTCTATCAACCAAGCACCTCGGAGTTATATTACCTCTATACCCTTAAGGCTCAAAAATCATTTTTCCTTTAACGTGCTTGTAAACTTCTAGCAAACACCGACCAATGAAGTTAGGTTTAAGAGGCTTATTCTTAAACACTTTGCCAACAACGTCAATAAAACAGCGGGGAAAGCGGGTACACGTTTCTCCTAGGCCGAGTTTTGCGAAGTTTTGACAGCGTAAATAAGTTAAAAAGCCTTGTTTTTTTCTCTCCCATCCAACACTTCCAAAGCCGCTCGGCACACACAAAAAGCGTGTGGCTTCCACGTAGCGAACAAATACAGAAAGCCGCAAAAACAGCCCAATGAGCCATAGAAAGTGTTTTATTTCCACCCCAATTCTCTCACAATGGTTTGTGTGGCAATCGAAGAGCGGAAACTATCTTGGCAAACTCTGCCGTATGCCCTCAGAATTAAGGCGCGAGCGAGGGCGTGGATATATCATTCTTGGAGTATCCATGTGCTTGTGGGAGAAGAAAGAATGAAAATAAGTTTGGATTTTTGCTTGAATGGACTTTCTTGGCGCTTTTCAAAGAAACTGATATTACTTTGGAGCAGCCAGAGGGAGGAAAAGAATGCCATTCCTGGCTGACGGTTTACTTTTCAGGCAAATAGTTCTCACTTCCCACCCTTCGTCGCGAACCTTTCAGGTTTTAATTACCTAGCGAGCATATTTTCTGCTCGGGCTGCTAGGAAGAACCTCGTACGATAGATAACTTTCAAAATGCTTCCTAGGTAGAAATGAAGAAAGGCACAACAGGTTGCGCAAGCGCAGAAATAATGGGGCTTGTCCGGAACCCTAGCTATTTCAGAAAGCTATGCACATATTTTACGTGTCGGAGGAGTTCTCTACTCAAAGCTGTCGGGTGACAGGTTTAGTCTTCCCCCGTATGTTCGACAAGGCGTATCAGTCGCTGTTATTCGTACAGAAATCGTACAGTGATAAGATACTACTAGAGTCTTACAAGTGGTCCTATTAAGACATTTATGTAAGTGAAAGAATACTTATTTTTCTAAAAAGTTGTGAAAATTAATATAAAAACTTTCTGCTACAAATAAAAGAATTCCCGTCGGTTTTAATATAAAAGCGAAAAAATAAGAAAATCTGCAGAAGAGTGAGTGCTTTGTATCGAAAACTAAAGTAAGAAAATAAAAGTGCTGCAGAAAAAGTTCGTGTACGTGCACATGTACTTTACTGACAACAACTCGGCAAGAGTTGGCAAACAAAGTGGACAAAATAAGAAAAAATCCGGAGAAGAAAAATCAGTAACAAAATTGGCAAAGTTATTTTGGTGGAGCATCGTTGGTGTCAAGTTCCTGGCAAGTTCTTGACGTTGACGTGGAGACTTCAAACTTCCTTTGACAAGCCACAGAAGCACGGTGCGATGCCGTGACACAACTGCTTAATACCATTACCTAGTAAACGAACCAAAAGTTCATTAGCCAGTAAATTAGCTGTGATTGTTACAGTAACAAAGTGTGTTAAAAGTGTCGCTTCCAAAAAGTTTGACACCAGAAAACCTGCAGACTCAAAAGATGGTTGAAGCATTTTCGCCAAAGCGGTTTACGTCATCAGCCAGGGGCTTAATTACGGCTTAAGAGCGCGAAGCCTCATTACTGCGACCATGACTCAGGAACCGGAGGAAACTTGGTTAAATGAAACCCAAATGGACAAAGTGTTGTACCCGATGGATTTCTGCAACGCGAGTCTGCCGGATTTCTCTGGCAACGCCAGCAATGAAACCATGGGTATAGACCTGACTTATATGCACTGTATGGAGAACCCAGAAGAAATGCTCCGACCGTGGGTCATCCACCCTTCCTTCATGTCCATGTCTATTACCCATGCCATCACGTTCTTGATTGGAGTGGTCGGTAACGTGACAGTCATGATAGGCATGATCGGCGACCGCAAGTCCAGAAATGCTACCAACTTGTTCCTCGTGTCCCTCGCGATGGCTGACTTACTTTTATTGCTCGTTTGTGCGCCCTTGGAAACCATGCAGTATTTTGTAATCGGCTTTGACGAGGAAGGCACGGTCTGCAAAATGGCCAAATTTACTGAGCTCCTATCGGCGGTGGCTTCCGTCCTGAATCTCACCGCTGTGTCCCTCGAGAGGTATTTCCAACTTCCTTAACGGCTCTTCAACCACTTGTAACTTGGCAAGCAGGCGCATCCACAATTTTGAATTAATAGACACGTATCGAAGTTGAATGAAAACAGTGCATTCAAGATGCATTCTCATAACATTAACGACGAAGGAACACAAGTTTCGTTACGTCAAGGACTCGTATTACGTAACTTTTTCAACAATGGATAAAAATTGACAAGAGTCGTTACCTATGACAAGAGTCGTTACCTATGACTTCCCATTTGGCCATGTTTCTTGAAAGAAAGTGAGATCCTTAAAGTAGGTTTTTGTTAGGATGTTACGAGGTTAGCTCTTGATACACCCTCATCCCCGAGGAAATAAGCTAAAGGAAATAAGACCAGTGTCTATCTACGACAAAGTCCTGTACGCGGGTATTAGGAGTGACACGTAAGTGGCACGCGTGTGGCGTACGTGTATGCTTTTTTTTACAGAACTTGGAGGATTGGCTTTAAAGTACATTTAGAATTTTGACAAAATTTCTGGGAACTGAAGATCAGCGAGATGGAGAAAACTTAGTCCACTCTTAGTTACCTAGGTTTCTTAAGCAACTATTACAGTACTCGAGTCGCCAAGGAGGTTTGTTTAATACGTGTTTGCTGCGATTCTTCAAAACTTCGTACGCGGGGACACTTGAAATATTGTTTTTACAGATAGACATGAGTTCAAGAGACACGGCACAATACCAACTTTTCTATTCCTTTGTTCGTTTTTACGTAAAATACAAAAATAACTCTATTCCGAAATTCTGAAACAATACTAAGGGTGTTCTACCAATCGTACTATCTAAGGCTTGGAGAAAACGGAATAACGCACAAAATTATAATTAAAAATTAGATGTCATTCCATTGCCTAGGTTATCCTTACTTTGGGCAGAATGTACGTGAGTCACTTTCTCGTGAGGGTTCTAGATAATTCGAATTTTTATTGTTTTTACATTGTGTGTATGAGTTACGTCCAAATGAATTATTTTTGAAGATGTTTTATTTCCTCTGTAGACAAGAAAATGGTTAAACAAAACTTTTTCTTAATTAAGGTGAAACCCAGATCTTCAATATTCTTCAGGAATTTTCCGTAGTTTTTGTATCTTTGACTAAAGCGTTGATTTTCTAGCTCTAAGTCATTTTTTCCTTATTATCGGTATCTAAGTTGTCTTGCGTTTCCTCCGGAAAAAGAGATCTGACATTCTAGGGTTGTCTTTTTTGTTTCTCGTGTCTAGGGGGAGACAAGGATGCGAGACAAATTAAGCTAGTGATGTTCAAGCATGTCAGACGTGATTGACGCAAGCAATTATACGACAAAAAACCTTCGGGATATCAGTCTGCAATTACTGTCTCCTCCCTTTGAACCTTTCTGTATGTTTTTCCCATCAAGCGCTTCATCTCTTTCTTTCCCATTTTATGCTTCTTTGGCTCAAATAGCTTTACTGAGCCGTAGATCAAGCTTGCGATTCGCATGTTCTCCTCGTAGCGTCCCTAGCTTGCCATATACTCAGTATGCACGCTCTAGCGGTCAGCCTAAACAGCTGCGTTTTCTGCAAGGAAATGAGGTCCCTTTGGGAAAAGCTGCTTAGAGCAGAAACAGGCTGATATGAAAATTTCTATGCTTTAGAGGCCGGGGAATGTGAGTAGAAACTTTGTCAGGGTCACTTGACAGAAATCTATACCATTTTTCATTTTCATAGTTCAAAGTGTACTAAGTTATGCATTTAATATGGAGCTTAGGTACGCAGGTGGCAAAACGACGACATGATACATTAACTAACTTAAGCGAAGTTTCTGTATTTCTGAGTAAATGCCTTAGCTTGGTATTGAATGTCTTCCTCTGTATCACTGTGTCAGTAAGGGTAATTTATGACTTAATTAACGGAAAAAGATAGCTGCTTCACCGGTGAGCATGAGACAGGCTGTTGGTGCGATTTTTAAACTCGCACAAATTTTCACTAAAACAGCGCTTGCTTTCCTGCATTCACTTGATCTCTAGGGACGATTGCGTTGTATAAATAACCTGCTTTTCAGTAACTCCCGTTTCTGTTCAAATTCTTCCTTTCGGTGCTTTAAATTCCTTCTCCGCTCAAAAAAAAAAAAATTGTTGTATAAAATTGGATCTCGAAGCATTGCACAAATCCTTCCAGCTGGGATCCCCATTTTCGCAAACGAACATTTCTCCTTCTTTACTAGAAAAATTGGAGGAATTACTATGAGTGATCATAGTAATTCCTCCAACTTTTCTCATTTCTAAATTTGGACATAAAACTGAGTAAAGCTGTAGCTAGTCTCATTGCTGAGCTGTTCGCGTCACAGAAACATACGAGCTAGTGGCTTTCCAGGATTTCTTTCCCAATCTCCGCTGAAAAGTATTGCTGTACGTTGGAAAATCCTCTCGTGCACCTTGTACCCAAGACCAGGAATCAAGCGCTTGTTACTGTTAACCCTTATTCCCCCTTTTTCTCATTCGGTTCGACTTGCTTAACTTACAAGTTGCTAAGGGAGAAAGTCTTCAAGGCAGCATATAGCTTCAATTACAAGCCTCGGTCTAACTTACCCTTTCTTTCTGTGCCTCTTGTAATCTCCCGACAGGTTTATAGTCATCGTCTTTCCCATGCGATCCCGATCGCTCTGTACTATGAGCAATTGCCGGAAAGCCGTCATTGGAGTATGGCTCATTTCTTTGCTCCTGACGTCACCTGTCATTGTTACCAAGGTAATTTACTCTCCCCTTTAACCCATATGTGTTATTTCTTTACACCCAACCCTAAAACATTGATCATATGAATCCTAACGCTATTTCCCTTCGGGCATTATGTAACGATAAACTAAGTCGCAAATAAGCCTAGGAAACGTACGGAATCTCCGATATATTGTTTTTCCTTTTTGAACGACAAAGAATTGCTTCCCATGGGTGTTTTTATGTCAATTTCTAAATGCACTACCCCATTAATTAACTCCCCCTCGTGTAACTGGAGACGAGTTGCTAGTTGTACTATCCTCGTTACATGGGGGGAAAGGTACAAAAAAGGTGTAGCACATGATTTGCTGAGGGTTTGTTTTAGGGCATTTCCAGCATTACGTTCGTGAACCAACAGACTTCGGTGAGTGTCACCATCCATTATTGCCTGGACCGGGCGGACGCACTGGCTTTTTCCGTGTATCAGTTTCTCATCCTGTTCGCTCTGCCGGGATTACTAATGACCGTGTGCTACGCTGCTGTCATTCGGGAGCTGTGGATTTCGACAAGAAATATGACGCTCCTCACCAACAGCAGGTAGGTAGGGGGGCGAAATTCAATTGTGCCTATTACTCCCCACTTTAAAGTCAGCGAAGGAGCGTTTTAACCTGTGCCCTTTCTCTGGCACACTGCTTCTCGGATTTGATTAACCAAACGGCACAAGGGCTGGTCTTTCAGAAGAACTTTGTGCGCTTGAATGACGTTAGATAATGAATTTCTTCAAGGACAAGGAAAAAACATGATTTTTCGAAAGATTTGCTGAAGTGTATATTCGTTTCTTCTAGGAAAGACTGTAGGAGCATTACATTTAATGCACTAATTTGCAACGAAGACTCAAGTTTTTGCGCTGTTCTTTATGGTTAATTAAATCGTCCTGGATTTGAGTAGTGGATTTTTTCTTACGTGTACTTTAAACAAGAAATTTTTAATTAAGTTGTTAAAAATGAGTAATTTTAAAAAGAAATTTATCCCAAACGATCGCGTTGGTACTTCAAAAATGACCTTTATACTATGGATTTTTTTTTTTTTTTTTTTTTTTTTTTTTTTTTTTTTGCGAGAGGCATGTTTAGACAAGAATTTCCGTAAGCTAAGTAAAGCTTGACTGACTACCGTATAAAAAATCATATCGAAAATCCGGGTGGACTTTCAGTATCATGGAAATGACAGCCAGATTTCTTAATTTAGGTGCTGGGGTTTTCGATATTCTTTCAGAGTAGTATATAGGCTATTAAAACAAGCAAGAGAAAAAGGAAAAAAAAAGGGAAGAACAAAATGTCAACGGTATAGTTTTGAGTTTACTTCTTGTATCCTTATAACGCATGCTGAACTTTGCAAATTCTGCTCAATTATCCTGATTCTCGAGCATAAAATTTCTTAATTGTTAGTGTCATAATTGTAGTAGAGAATGCTTTAACTGCTGTTCTGTCATTCTACAAACAATTATACACGTACTTAACAATTACGCATATAGTTTTTTGCGTAGTTAAACTGTAGTTGTTTTGTGCCACGTTATGTGAAAGACAAAATTTGTAGTTGAAACCACTGAGGTCACGTAAAAGAGCGTAGATAAACGACTCAACGATTTCGACAGGCACTCATTAATTTTTTGCTGGATTCTTGTTTCTCTTGGACTCGCTTTCTCTCGAATATTTTTCGCTTGAAATATTTTCACTTTAAAGCATAATGAAAGTTCCCGTTGCGATATAGCACATTCACATCATTTAAATGCACGTCAACGGCAATACCATTGTTAGTGCTTTTTTATTCATTTTTTAAAAGATCTTGAAAATGCGATGTTTTCGAGAGAACTTGTCTTGTCCTTCCAGTTTATAGCTTTGACAGTAGAAGAAGAACTGACACATTCCCATTGTTTATGAAATTCGTAACAAAGAAAGAAATGGCACTTGCGTCTCATTTTTGGCTATAAGGACACCCGTTATGAAGCTGTGTCGAGTGCTGCGGCCGTATATTTGCAAAATTCGATTGCGAAAACTCGGTTGAAATGTAATAAGTGGCAGCTTTAAGCATAGGTGGGCCACACTCCTGTCAACGGCCTTGTACTATTTCATCCCTTTGTGAACTAAAAATGGCATAATTGAAAAGTCGTGAAAATTCATAAGTCAAATAGGACATTTTTATTAAATTTTTAGATACAAAGCGCTTGTATTAGTGCAGCTATGTAAGAATTTAGGACTAAAGTGTTTTCAACGGGCCCTTTTCTCTCTTAGATAAAGTAAAAAAGCCAAATACGAACGTAATGAATTTGCATCAAATATTCCTTACGTGATGGCCGCGCGCAAGCGCCTAGCGCCCTCTGTAATCGGCGTCAGCGAACTATCAGCATTTCCAGCCTTTTGTTTTTTTTTTTGGTCTTAAGTTAAATTGTGAAATAAAGAGCTAGCTATTGTAGGATTTTCCACGTCAGAGAATCGTGTCGAATAGACTAAACTATTTCTTGACGCGCCATTGACCTTTTAACTCTCGACCGTTTCTTTGCGTCGACTTCATAACAACTTGTTTGGTTCCCTGAACCTTAAACTGAAAGGCGTATTTTTGGGCATCTGTAAGAAAAAAATGTTGGCCTTCTCTTCGTTATACCGAACCAAAATATTTGCCCCAAAGGAGGGAAACTTCTTTTAGCAACTCTGTCGATTTTGTTGTGTTCCTCACGCGTGAACAGCATTTAAAAGAAAATAAAAAAAAAATAGAAAGCAAAAAATGGGAGAGTTGTTGATAAATTTTGATTGATCTCTTAATTTCTGGGACTGACGTGATCATAGTCATCGAGCAACTCCAATGAGCAGTCGCACCTCTTTACAGCCCAGTCTTCGTTACGCCTACCATGCATCCTTCCGTAGTCACGCCCCTTGCAATACGCCGTGCCATGGACCGTGCCGGGGTTCTGCCAGCGAACTTTGTCATACAACCACGTCTTCTGGATCCGCCCATTCAAGTACGTTAAGTTCCTATGAGCTACACTGTACAAGGGAGAAAAAATATGGAACAATGGATGGCTAACTTGACATTACCCTATCTTTGATCCTTTCCAGCTCCTTCGCCTGCTACTAAGCACAACCACATTGAACTACGGCGTCTACAATCGCAAAGTACCAGCCAGCACTCGACTTCCCATGAGGAGTCTCTCTCTCAGGTATACAAGATAAATAGCCAATTTCTGTTTACGTTGGAAAATCGGATAAAATAAGAGATGCAATTTAGCAGAGCGTGCGTGGGCGAAGCGTAATTCGTCGTCGCCCTTTCCGGACTGATGACGCTCGTCAGGCCCGTAAACAGGTAAGGATTGGTGCGGAAGTGCCCGAAAGAAATGAAACACATGTTCATGGGCTTTTCACCTTGTATAAAAAGTGGAGCTCAAAAATGAATAACGGTTTAATTGAGGAATGTTTCCGTTCTACCGAATGTTCCCCCCGAAATTTCCGCCCCAAGTCTTCTTCCAATTTTTGAAATTAAGAGATAGGCAGAAAAAAGGTGGAAATTTTCTCTGCATATGTAGACAAGGTGTCCGGGAGTCGTAAATGTTGTTTGCTTATTTAAGACAGTAAACAGCCAAGTTCCTTTTTTCACCTGTTTGCCAACTTATATAATCACACAAACAGTCCCTTGCTCATTTTACGGCCTGCATCTCAAGCCTCCGAGAATTTTACCCGCTATATAGTGTAAATACGAAAATATATTTTGAGGCACACGGCCCAGAACGTTCCATGAAGCTACCGACGCTTGAGTTCCGGTATTTTGCCGGCTTAGGTAACCCAATTTAAGGAAAATTAAAAATTATGGACCGCGAGAGATGCTAACAAGAGGCAAAAGTCTACGCGAGCTATTGCTAATCTAAGTAAATAAAAATATTAAAAAATAAAACAAAGAAAAGTAATTAAATAAATATAAAAAAGGTAATCAAGACATACGGCAGACAAGCTCCTAATGAAAATACCTGAATGCCTTTTAAATATTGCAGTGTGGTGTATATGTTATGTCACGGGATACCTATGACTCTTATGGGCGAATAACAAGGAAACTATTCAGGTCATAGCGCAAAGCTTGTTAGATATTTCAGAATGTCTTTCCGACAGTAATGATAAAGAAGATTAACTCTACTGGCTTTTGAAGAGACTTTTTTTTAATTATTGCGTAAGAAATTTGTAAATAAGGAACGTATTTTTTAGTTTTCGAAGGAAAAAATAATTTAAAAAAATCGGGCCACGACAGTCAGAAAATTATTTTTTAAATGAACTTCCAAAAAAACAGATTTGCAATCCAACAGTTTGTTTTTTTTATAACGACCTGAACAATTCTGGCCAATTTCCGTTCTCGTGGCGTAATAACATTAGATGGTGTGGGGACGCAATGGCAAAATGCATTGTGTTTGCAGTCACATTTATAGGGTTGCGTTGTACCCAACTCAGGTATCCCGTAGCCTTAATAGAAGAAACCTTGCTTCTTTAAATATTACAAACTTATATTTTTTTACAATACTGATAATGCCTTACATATGAGACGTTTAACTGATATGTGTGACCACTGTATTTGTACTAAGCGTAGATCTACTCATTTTCTTCACAAGTCAATTGTCACAAGTAACTTGCGTTCATAGACTAGACTTTCGAGTTTTACTTTATCCAAGATAGTACCTCGTTAATCATATTTTCCATCCGTTGCGTCACATTTCAACTGTTCTTACTCAGTCCAACGAATACGAATATAAATGGGGCTAATTGTTGAGCCAATCCAATTTAATAATATGCTACACCTTGGGTTCATTGTACAAGTAAAGTCTCCCATGAATATTTCATTGTTCCTGCACGTGCAGACGTATGTCCAAGTGCACTAAATGTCGGGGCTGCCAAGGCATAATGGAGTAATGAAAGCAAAAAGAATGCCAAGGGTGAAATAAAGCACCGAAAAAGAGACAGATTGGTTTTTATTAACAACCGGTAACTTGTTAAAGGTGATCTGTCAAAGTGGTACGGGAACGGCTATTTGTGCTTTGTCTTCAGTTTTTTCACAAGCAAAGAACTTAAAAACTGAATATAAAAAATGAGTAAATGAACCCTGAGCCAAGGAACACACTCTGTAAATGCACTCCATTTACGAGAAAAGGTGTAGCACGCGGGAGTTGCGTGGCTGTGCAAATTGTCTATTTCTCTCGCCCCCGGACATGTGTTTTAAAAAGAGCGTATTTCTTTAGCTATTTTTTTAAATCAGACTTTGCATGCACGCAGCAAGGTATAATATATTACAGGTAGAACTTTCTTTGACCAGGAATGTTAAGGATAATCTTATAAAGGTATTTTTGTAACTAGTCGGATCTACATAAAGAATAACAGCAAAAGGAGAGACAATGTAATGTTTCTTCACACATAATACTTTGCTCATGTTGATTGGAATAAGAAAAAAATTGTCTTACGACTATAATAAAAACATTGAACTGTGATGAGAGATTGCGTTGTTCCCTTTTATAACTCACGGAAAACATTAGACTAAAAAAGTAGTGCTTACGGATAGAAAAGCGAGGGAAGAATGTAACAAAAGCTTCACATTTCTATGCACTTTCTCTCCAGGTGATCAAGATGCTGATCTTGGTGGTCCTTTTGTATTTGATCTGCTGGGGGCCTCGTCTGATTATGGACATTTTGATGAAGAAGCAAATAATTGATTACACCCCCACCGTGTATTCGCTGCGTGTGGCGTGTTTCTTACTCCCTTATGTGCATTCCTGTATTAACCCCATCATTTATTCTCTCATGTCGCGCAATTTTCGGCGCTCCATGGCCCGCAAGTGCTGTTGGGGGATGTGTGCCCAAGAATCACCCATCAAAACAAAGAGCTGCTGCTATTGTGCCTGTTGTCCTCCGGAACCCAAGGTCCTCACTCGACGATGGACCACGCGTGGCCAAGAACGCCAGCCCCAGCGTCGATTCCAGAGTTCGTTATACTCCGATGCTCCTCACAGTCAAACGGAGGTTGAGTCATGCATAACTGTGATGTGAATATTTATCTAATTATGAATAACTCTTTTCTGTTTGTGTATAACCCTCCGTTGGCAAGTGAGTGCGTATCTACATTATTGGCAAAAAAACAGAAAAATTCTCATACTTGGAGGGAGGGGCAAAGTTGTTTTTGTATTTTTCTCTTCCAGAAGAAAGGGGAGATTTTTGGGCGATTAAAAAAATCTCCCGAAAGTTGTCTTCCACCTTTCACTTTCGCTAATAGTCATCTCCACGACTTACGACTTCTTTACAAGTGGGTCTTAGAAGGATCGTATGCTCGAATTGCGCAGTGTAGCATCCTTTGATGTCGCATAAGGGTGGATATGGATCGACGATTCCTTTATCGCAGAGATCTTTAAGAGCCATCAAATACTTCGTCTGGCCTAAACGATCTAACCAGCGCCGGCAAAAAGCAAGGGTTCCGAAGTTTTGCGTAATAACGTTCAATAATTGTTTGGATTTCGTCAATCTGCGATCAGAAAACATTACGACGGTTTATGATAAACGTATTATAATTTGCCAGCCCATTTTACGCACGCTACCTTAAAGGAACATGGGTGATGTCGAAATTTTTCATGTAGTGCGATACTTCCATATCGTCGTGGACGTAACCCTTACCGGTCGATCCGAAAGTTTCGATGGCGTAAAACTCATTCTCTTCCATGACAATAGCTTCGCCACCCTTGACAATCGGAACAGTTTTACCAGCATGAATACCTACAAAACGAAAAACAGAATTAATGCAATTGTTCACACGGCATTATACAAATGCTTTTCTTCCCAAAGATCGTAAACGACCCGGAAAGTTTAAACATAACAAGGAAAGTACATAAGAAATGGGTCAATTATCAGAATATAATGACGATTTTTTTGTGGGATGAATAAACGATCTATATATAAAAAGCTGAATACATTTCCTTGCATTTTTCGTCCCCCGCAGTATTAAGTTACAGAAACCCGTAGTTTTCTTTCGGTTCGTTTGCTTCAAGTAAAGTTATCTTTACTGGTACTCCTTATGTTAAAAAATACACAACCCAATAGGGAAAAATAATTATTTGCGTTTTACTTCGTACGGGTCTTTGGGTAGGAAACTCCCTAAGACTTACGGTATGGGGCTATAGAATGGCCATTCAAGTTACGAATAGGCTTCACTTTATAAGTTTTTCCATCTAGCTCGACTTCATAGGATTCCATAACTTCTTGAATAGCAGCACCAATATCACACAAACGGACATCAATGCCAGCTTCCTAATGAAATTGCCAACAATGACGAATAAAAGAGTATTTAAGTAAAAAAATGTATAAAAAAATAGAATAAAAATGTACTCTAATGCCGGTATTAGTGGCGTCACGAACAGCTTCCAGCAATTTATCATATTTGGGGTTAAAAGCCAAGGTGAAGGCGCAATCGACGATCCGGCCATTCACATGTGTGCCGAAATCGATCTTGCATACATCATCGTACTGTAAAACTGTCGGGTCGCCTGCGTTGGGTGTGTAATGCGCGGCGCAGTGATTAAGGGAGCAGCCCGTGGGAAAAGCTAAGCCTGCTTCCAATCCTTTCTCGCCAATCATTTTCCGCGAAGTGGCTTCCAATTGCTCCACAATATCTATCATTGTCATTCCAGGACGGATTACGCGACGCATGTATTGCCGGGTCTGTAACGAAAGATAAGTAGTATTAGCGAGGCTTCACGGAGTTCAGCATAACGGAGAACACATAAATAAACATAGCAAATTATGGTACTTGGCGATGGGCTTCGGCGGCTTGGCGAATTTCGTTATACATATCGAGCTGCATGCGATCCAAAGCTCGTTTTTCTTCGCTTGTGAAGCGATCTTTCGCCGTTCGGTCATCAGCACCCAATTTATATTCCACTTCTTCACCAACGGGCATGTTTCCATTGGGAAACAGGTCGCGGATCGCAACAGTTGGAGGATCCGTTTGAACCAACTTACCTCCACCATTAACTCCGTCCTTCTTCTTGGGCTTGCGTTTACGCTTCTTTTTAGCTTCGCCTAATCGTGACAATGACGAGAGTATTATCTGTTCCATAAAACTGACTCTTTTCTTTTTCTTTCTATTTTTTAATATTTCTTACCAGAGGCGTCTTCACCTTCATCTTCATGGTCATCATCACCGTTGGTTAGGGTGTGAGCTTTTAAAGTGTCCGTAACTTGTTCAACTCCGTCTGTGGTCAAAGCGTCATTACTGGACTCGATATCAGCATTTGTACCTGATAATAAGGGAGAAAAAGGTTCAGTTAATACGTTCCGTCGCTAGCATCACGCGTTTTTTTTTTTCTTTTTTTAATATTAGAAACGACTTACGCGCATTCTTCTTCTTCTTCTTTTTCTTTTTACGCGCGGCTTCGGAGGCCAGCTCAACCTCGTCAATATTGTCTACGGCTTGGGAATCGGTAAATTCGGGTTCCTTTTTCTCAACCACACCGACATCAACTTGTACTGCTGCCATTTTAACGCGTTGAGCGCTGAACAAGAATTCCAGAAACTAAATGCTTAATTTCAATGGAACCACGTGATTTTACACTACTAAAGGTTAAAGAGCTATCCTGAAAAGCGTGGTAGGTGATTTACAGGATGACACAGTGACAAGAGCTTTGTTTTTTATTCGGCACGACGTTGCTCAATTTGTTTATCAAAACACGTAAAGTACCGAGTACACGAGGATAAAAGGATGGTCCCTCTAGGATTCGAAACGGAGTTTGAGATTGGGTAGCGCAGCCCCCTTTGCGTCCGACGAACGTCGCAACTTTTTCGGCGGACTTCGTGCAAGCAACTTATGAGCAGGAATGCTTAAAAGAAGAAAGAAAGACCTGACCATAAGTAAAGAAAAGGACCTCAGCTTTATGGCAGCTTATTTTGCGTTATCAGCCTGTTTCACACCTAAAAAGTCTACTTGAAATATATTGAAATGCTATTTCAATAAATGCTAATGCTTAAATTGTATAAATTTATGCTATGAATGCTATCTAAAGTCTTTAACGTGTAATATGTACTGACAAATTGAAAATAAACTCCGTTGGAGGGGTATATTCTGGCTTGTGTTCAAATTGAGCGGTATGTTTGCACGTTGCGCCGCCAACGGGGAATGAGAGTTCGAATAACAAAACAATCAAACACGTGGTAAAGAAAGAACAGGGAGATTATGGAAGACTTCCTACATAAAGCCCTATATCTTGACGAAGTTGAAGATGAAGATATTGATACGAGTGCAGCACCGACTTCTGGAGAAGAATATTTGAAGCGAGTCATGTAAATATTTTATTTTTATCAGAATTTAAAATCAGCTCTTTTAATTACATTAATAATAAAACGCAATAACTACGTCTCTAAGTACCATGCCTCTACTGTTCAAGCTTGCGTACCGAATGCTTAATTTAATTTTTTACTCTTTATTCAGATTAGAAGCCAGGAAATGCCAAGAGGTTGTTGTAGCCAATATTGACGTCACAAAGCTTAAAAAGCAAACCGTCCAGTATTCAGACGTAAAAATATTATTTTGTGTGAATGACCTGCAATTATAGAGAATCTAACTTCAGGCCAGTGGCTGTGCCCCGGCGCCTCAGGGTTTTGCCCCCTCACATCAGTGGCAACAATACCAAGTCGCAGAATTCTCAGCCCTTCGTCAAAAGCTTGCTAAATTTGCGGCCCAAACGAGTGAGCCATGGTCGACGCATGGTCCTCCTGTCAAGTTTGTATATAAACGAAATTTGCCTTTTTTTGTTTGAAATTTGCGTAATATATTGCTATGTGTTACATTTAGCCTAAGCTAGAGAACGAAGCTGGCTGGTGCAAACTATGTTTAGGGAAAACATTTCAAGAGCGACTGAACCAGGCAGAAAATTTGGAAAGCTCCAGTTTCGAAACCCCTGAGAATGAAGGCACACCTCCATTAACGAGCATCATATTAAATATGAATCAAGTATCTTATAGTTAATTAGCACATAAACATTTTTCGATGTGAATTTCTAAGAAAAATTTCCGACGAAAAATAGCCCACTGTTGAAACACTCCTTGAGTATCAAACGCAATGGTTTGAACAAGTCGGGTTTTCACAAGCCCAAGGTCGGTGGTTGTATGCTTTGCTGGCCGTATTAGAAAAGCCTCTGACACCCGAAACTTGCAGCGTCATCCGGAATATTGCAAGACTGAGTGCCAAAGTCCGAGCAAAATTGGTGCATATAGAAGTTTAATCTTGACAGTGAAAATATTACAGTAAAAGTTCTCTAATCTTACAGGAAAACAAAGAAGATCCTCTTTTACCGCAACTCAATCTTTTAATTTGCTTAGTGGGGCGCTACTTTGGTCAAAGTGATGTAGCCGATTCTTTGAGCGAAAACTGAAATACACACACATTTTTTGCATATTTATTCCGCATTCTGGACACTACGTTACACTGGTCTCCACCCCGTAGATTATGTTTATTGTTTGGCAGTCACAGCTGGCATTCTGTAGTATTTTATTTATTCTTATGAGTAAATAATTAATAAAACCACTTATCAAGCTCGTAATATTAGTAATAGGGGGGGAATTACATTACAGAATAGAAAGAAAAAGCGTTTTCTTCTGTTTCATTGAATATTGTTTCATTTCATTGATATCTTTGAATATAAGTGTTTAGGACTTTTTTCTTAGGACGACAAAGGCAGCACTCGAAAATAAATGCTATAAAGGATGGGGTCAGGCATACAAGGTAGACATAAAAAGCGCCCTGCAGATCTTCTAGCGACAGAACAAGCGAACTCCGCTCGTTTACAACAGCCGAGATGTTTCGTTGAGCAAAAACGCGTCTTTCGTTGCTGATATCTTTGAACGATTCTTGTATCAGTCCGCTTTGCAGTACACGGAGAGTGATTCTACTAAGTGTTTCTTTCAAGGGAGAATGTTTTACCATTCCTACCGCGACGTTGTAAGACACGAGACACTCCTTGATAGGTTGAAGAGTCGGCGATCCATGGCGATCCAGGTTGGTTGTCAACGCTACGTATTCCAAATAGTTACGGCTGTCAATATACGCCATACGAGACGTGACTGTAGGACGCGTGGTCACGGTTCTATCGAGCAGCTGAATTCCGTCGCCAATTTTGCGGTTCGTCGAATCTTCAGATTGCGTCAAAAATCTTTTGGTTTCTGCATACGCACTCCATTCCATTCGACTAAACAATTTACCTGTGTCAATCTCCTTATTTTTCGTAGTACACAAGTACATAAAGTATTGCCACCAAAACTACGGATTTTCACTTTGCAAATTACTCCTACATTAGATGTTATTCGGATAATTCTACTACCAAAGCTTAACTTTTTTGTTTTTGTTAACGTTAAGTGTTTGTATACGAAGCGAAATATTATTATTGCATTACCTGGCAAGAAACTGGTTAACAGTATCCACGGAAGGAAAATATCCAGGTAAAGAAAATGACGACGTAAGGTACGCTCGGTAGCCGCAAATGAGTATGAAGAATATGGCCCAAGTGAACGAAACGCTGATACGTATTGGCCATGGACTTCGGTCGTCAGTACTCATGGTTCCTGTGATAGCTTGGACGTTGTAGAATACGGCAAAGTCAGGCTTGCGGAAAAACATGCCGGGATTATTTGTAGGTATCAAACGGTAGTAAATTTCTGCAAGGACGGTGGGTAGCAGGCCCGACAAAATGAAAAATACGAATGTGACAGCCCATAAGTCTATTCCGAAAGGTTGTCCAATGGCATTGTATCGAGGCTTTTGTCCTGGTTTTACAGTTAGTATTGTAAGGCAATCAGAATAATGGGGGTACGCCATGTCTAGAAATGGTAAATAGCCTCGAGCGTAATATAGCGAAGCTACGGCCAAGTCAGTGTTGCCTTTCTGTAATTCTCCATAGAGACCTCTCCAAGAATCGTTGTTAACCGGTACACCCCATCTAAAACCATCCGGTGGACTGTAAAAAACTGGAGTGAAATTCATGATTTGGCCCATAAGTTGAATAAAGGATATTTCTGCGCCACTGAAAATTCGCTGTGTCTCGTTGAATTGGGTAATGTAAGGTTCGTACAGGAACGAACAGACTTTGAGTTCTGAGCCGTAAAAATTGAGGAATTTAGGTGGGAAGAAATACGTTTTAGAAGTGTTAATTAATGCGGTACTATTCCATACTCCTAAAGTACGAATTCTCGGTTGTTTTTGTAAAGGAGAATGAGTGCGAATTTCCCAACGGATTCTCCCACCTTTCCTGAATGGCCGGATACAGATCGCGTGGCCGAACCGTTGTAATGGCTCGGACTCGAGAATAATTCGGCTGAATTTTCGGTTGGGCTCGAAAGACACAAAAGCTAAGCGAACTGGTTTTTGTAAGTTTTTATCACGCAAAATATCTCTGACTACTCCTAAGACTTCATTTGCATCAGCTATTAGGAAGATCTTGAACTTGCAGGTGATTTTCGGGGCAGAGGTATTAGAATCGCCTGCAGATGTTGCTGTGTGAGTCTCATGCAAATGCTGACGTGTTTCCAGGAGGATGGGAGTGTCAAAATGAGGGGTTATTTCTTGAACGACATAGTCATGAAAGGAGCTGCCGTCAGTAACAATCAAGAAGCAGTTAAGGTGAACTATATCTTGACTAGCTGATTGCAGCAAGGGTACTAAACCATGGATGAGATTGCTGACATGTCCGCGAGATCCAAAAACGCTGTTGAAAGACATGCATGCCAATACTGTTTTCCTAAAAGAATTATTAAGTATCATAATAAGGACATCATGTGTGACAGAAAATGAAGTCGTGTTATTACTGTGACGTTGAAACTTACCATATGAGCTCCATAGTAGGTCGTAGAAATGAACTTTCTGAAATGTGGCCTAAGGCTATGCGCCCAGGCTTTATATGAGACTTCTTGTATAATTTGGCCACGGAATTTATTCAGCCGGATCGGCTGGAAATTTCCAGCTACCTAATCCCTTTGTTAGGCCACAAAATCCTGTTTATTCAAGCTGAACGTTTACAGCACGTGTGTGGCCATTTTGCATTATTAAAACCCACCTTGGACTTAACTATATCGTACGGCCAACTATCTGTCGCGTGTTTTACTGGTTATGAGAGAACAAAAAAAAAAGGGTTAGCTTTATACCCTACTTAAAATTTAATTCTGCTGGGGTCAGGATCTTCGAGTGCTCCATGTAGCATCTTGAAACAGCAGGGAAACGTTATAGGATTCAAGATGGTGGCATTGAACAAGTTTACGTAAGTTTGCGGGGTATCTATTTTTACAAAGAAATGCTTTTGTCATTCAGGTGAAATGAGAAGGTCTTGTGCATCCTGAAGTCTTTATTATTTTTGCAAAACTAGCAATGTAACAACAATAGAATTTGAGACACGTGGGACGAAGTGACATGATGCATATTTGAAAATAGATATTTTTGAAGATATCTCTTCAACTTGACAGATTGTTCACTTCAATTGGTCGTTATCGTGCCAGTAATACATAGAGTAGTTCGCGCAACAGTAATCACCTGTCCAAAATGCCCAATCCTATTTCAGATGCTACAGCCTAAACTTGCAATGATTTTAGTCTCTGTTTAACAATTTACCGACGTATTACTCAGACAAGTTTTCAGGAACGCATGAATGTACACACAGATGTACTAACGTGAACAACCCAATTTTCGTCTATTTTCAATCCGTCCCCTATTAATCCCTAAATTCACAAATTCCTTTGTTAAACCACCAATCGTGGATATCGTTGTAAGTAAAGCTTCCCCGGTCAAAGCTGTGCAGTCTCTCACAAAGTAGACAAGCTTTATTATTCAACTTCACTTCATAATTATCGTTCCATGTAAGGTATTCTTTATACAAAGTATCGTTGACCATTAGCGAGTGCAAATAATTCGCTAGCTCTTCGGGTGTTCCAAAAGAATCGGCATCGATATAAGAATTTGCAGGAGCAATTTGGCTGTAAGCTTTACCTCGAAAAACTACTGGCACAACCCCATTGGCCAATGCTTTGTAGAATTTCTCAGTGACGTAATCTGCACACACTGACTTCTCAAACGCTAGGTAGAACTTGTAAGAACTATGAGGCATTTTTGAGCAAGTTCCTGACATGTTACCGCATCTTCCATAGGAGTCAACAGTAATAAACTGTTTAAGTTGCTCCACATATTTTTCTCTGCTACTCGTCGTAACACACTTCGTAGCACACCAAGCTACACTATTTGTCTTTTGCTTAATGAAGGAATCGTAATCGAAGCTTACAGCGTTAGCGTAATTTTTGGCTTTTCTTCGCTGTGAGCGGAACATTCTCAAATCAGAAATCTGTTCTGTCAATCTAGTATCCTTTTGTAAAAGCATTCGGTGCCAAAGAGGCCAAACAGTACCGTAAGGGAGGTAAACGTCCGAGTCTGAGCGGTAGCTCATGGTCCAATTAAAAACGTTCGCGTACGCATACAAAGGACCTGTGTGATGTGGCGGTTCCATGTGAAAAAAAATCCAACGCTGGCGTGGCAGACGGTAGGGAGGCACATCTTTGGCAATTATGTCAGGCATGTGAAATACGACCGCGTCGCTGACATTGAGCAGTGACCTGTCGGTCGTCGGTATGCAACTTTTGATTGCACATGACTTAAAGGATTTTTTGTCGAAAGTTACGTTGAAATTTCCGTTCATTGGTTTGTTCCAGAAAAGAATTATCTTTCGCTCTACAGTGGAATCCTATGAATGAAATAAGAAATTACTGTAATAACGTGAAACCTTGGTATTACCTAATACAACTGAAATAAGGGTGTAAAATAAACTTAAGAGCTATGATATTACTTCGATATGGCGTAACATTTCAAGACGTCTCCTGTACATTAGAACAGGGCCATTTGCTTCACCAACAAGAACTGATGCCCATTTGCTAATAGCCAATAGCAAGAACGTCATCAATATTGCTAGTAAATAACCAGAGAGGACGAGGAGTCTTCGTTTCGGAAATAGCGAAAAGTAATTGGCACCTAAGCCGATCCTGGACACCCCCGGCATCCTTAATGTTGATGTGTTTTCGTTGATACTGGAAACTACTGTTTCAGCTTCTGAAATATTAAAAATTTAACCTATGGAAAATATTCATGATGGAAAATTTATGAAAGATTTTGATACTTTGCGTTTTAGAAGTTTGTACGAAAATCAGGCCTTTTATCCGAGTTGTACACCTCGCGCTACAGGTGTTTCACCCTGAAATGATAGCACTAGGTAATCGCCCGTTTACTGGCTGTGATCGAACTGTTCGTTCGCGGATATTATCAGCTGAGTGTAGAGAGAGGAGTAATCTCTGGTCCATTGTCATTCTCATGGCACAGTCCCCTTTTCGAAACAGTCTCTGTTGATTGGAGCTAAGGTTTTGAAGCTTAACAACGCTGTTAAAAAAATATGGAACAGTGCACCCTAATGAAGTAGTTTTAATAGTTTTAATAAACTAAGTAATGCGCAGACTGTACAAGGCCTCCATTCAGTGCCATATGGAGGCGATTAAGAATTATATACAGGGCAATTATGAAAAAAATACATTACGAATTATGGATACCTGCGCAATGAAAATCAAAGCTTTAGTAAATCACACAAACTACGCTTAAAACAAAGAGAAAAGAACCCAGAGTAATTTGTGGAAATACAGGTTTCTAACTAATGTATGTACAATTAATGTATTTCTTGGAAATATGAATAATTTCTTTATCTGGGTCATAACACTTCAGTTGCATGGGTTTTTTCGTTTCTTTTGGATACCTTGGTGACATTACAACAAATTTTCCATTTAGTTTATTTACAATCTCTATTAGCTACAAGCACTTGGGTGTTGGCAAAGCTGTCGCTCTTATGTATTTACGTTTGAGGTTTCAGTATCGCCATTGTGGAGTTGCTCTCGCTTGGGGCTGTGACGTTTTATTTTTAACGAAGTTTGGTGTAGGAATCTTCTTTTTGGATAGCTTCACTACATTGGACGGTTTGCCGTTACTGGACGTCTTCTTTTTATCTTTCTTAGTCAGTGCTGGTGGTGGGTCCCTTGGTAAACTCGTTTCTTGGTAATAGATGCTGTCTCCGTACTCATCAGGTTCGAGCGACGTCATAGCAATAGGTTGTCGGTCTGGTGAAATCCTGTTATTCTTGGGAGCAATATCCTCCTCATCGTCATCTTCATCGTTCTTATAGAACGGAAATTCGTCTTCTTCGAAAGTCGCAGTCATTCGTTTGATTTCCATTATTTTCTCCGCAAATCGGACCATTTTTTTCGATTTCGGCTTCTCTCTGACGGGCGAAACTGCTGCAATGACATCCGTGCTACTGCGCACGCTACGCACACTACGCGTGCTTTTAGCTGACGAATTCACTTCGTTCATCGCTTGGCTAATTTCTTCACCCAAGACGGCACTCGAAGTGCCGTCATTAAATTTGGAAACGTCACAAAACTGACAAAGAAATGTAGGCACGTTGGTGCTTTGCATATTGTCTCCATCCAAAGTACGCAAGTAAAGTCCTTCGTCAGTTGCAAAAAGAACAGGCGTGCGTATATCTACTGCGCGTTTAAAAGACATGTCCATCCGGTGTGCTTTCAGCACTGCCTGGCGGTCATATGGCCTAGCTGAAGCCACGCGGTCTCGCGCGTCTCGCCTCCAGGCACAAAGCAGATATGTAGCCTTTTCTCTCACTTCAGGTATCATTGCGTAAATCAAAATAGGTACTAGTACTAGGAAAAAGTACCGCATCCAAATAAAAGGCGTTTGCTGACCGTTGTCAAAAGCTGGTTCCAAATGTAACACAGAGTTGTTGCCGTATACAGCCCGATAGACTGCATTAAATTGCGTTTCATATTTGCGCAGTGCCATCTCTTCTTCTTGGCTTAAGAAGAGTTCGTCAATGAAGGATTCGATAGGCGAAGTAGTAGTGTTAATAGCTGGAGTAGTAATCTGGAATATGTGCACAGTTAGCACGTGGGGCAGATACAGGCAGAAGTAGATAACTATGACTGCGGTACCTACATGCACGTACCTCATTTCTGTCCACAGCTGGGCTATGAGGGCGTTGTTCGTATTTTCGTTGTTACGGTTGCGCCCGTTCGTTCTACCAGATCTGCATTTTTGCCAATAAAGCCAAACAATACGCAGAAAGCCTAGGGCAATGCAAACTAACGGAACACCGTGTCCCAGTGCTAGGAGCATCTGCATGTACAGAAGGTACGTGTTTCCATTGACACCGCAAGAATATCTTCTCGGAAAGGGTACCAAGCTCGGAATATTGTATGTAGGCCCCAGTAAACAGATAGGCACGTGGATCCCGAACATGATAAGCCAAATAATTACAATGCCTAGTCGGACGTACCACGTTTTTAATTTCTTTTTGTACACGATAGGGCTTGAAACAGCCCAGAATCTATCTAACGCGAGTGCTCCTATAGCCCATGAGATGATGGATGATACAGCTAGCATGAAGTACGCGTTCACGGAGCACAAAATGTAGCCGAAATTCCACGCGTCACGTATCTTGTATGCGATAGATACGGAGACGTTTGCGACCGCATCGAACACACAAGCTGCAACAATGAAGAAAAATACATTCATTACTGCCAACCGGTTCAAGGAATAGCTGGACAGAAAGGCAGCCAAGTACAGTAAACCAAGGACGAAAACAGCGAAGAAGATGATGAACAGGAAAACTACAGCAGCCATTTGGGAGCTGTTATCAGGTGCTTTGTCACTTTGACGGTATCCCCAGCGTACAACGGGGAGTAAAGTTTTGTTAATGAGAATAAACGAAACCTCCAAACGAGGAATTCCAGACATATTCGGGTCAGGCTTGCTACTAAAGTTGAAAGACATTGTGCTGCAATTAAAATTAAACCGGAAGTGAGAAATAAGTTGGACTGAAACAGTCTAAGCATTCCAACGAACTGGCCAGAAATTCTCCGATTTCGACGAGGTGTTTCGTGGGTTGCCGGGGGCAACGACCATGATGGGACAAACATAGTGTTGCTGCTGACATTCAGCGTGAAAACCAGAAGGTGGCAATAGAACGCCGGGCCCAGTAATCGATGTTACACCTTTAGTAGCACGCTCTATATAGAAAGGTTTCCGTGGACAAGGTCACTACCGAAATGCTTCTGTAACTTTTTCCATATTTATGAGGGACACAACGACAGCAAATGCCGTGTTTGTCGTCAGAAAGTTACGACTTTCCTGACGAGATCGGAATAACTTAGAAGAATGAGTTACTTCCTTCATGAAAATCAAATTACCAATTCAATAGGAAAGGCAGAGTGTATTAATAAATAAACCTTAGTACTTTCGTTTAGTAGTACTTACATAGCCAATTAACAAGATTGTCAACTTTCACTAATATTTCACTTTTAAGACAATAATTTTTATTACATATTTATTGTTTTTCATACACAGCTTTTAAGATTC
This sequence comes from Triops longicaudatus, assembly GCA_022885665.1. Taxonomy (NCBI): domain Eukaryota; kingdom Metazoa; phylum Arthropoda; class Branchiopoda; order Notostraca; family Triopsidae; genus Triops; species Triops longicaudatus. The sequence goes on from JAGQDJ010000202.1 coordinate 1,945,614, forward strand.
GTCATGTGAACATCATATAGAGCATATTTTAATCCGTAAATCAAATTGAATGGCAATAATTTAAAACTATTTAATTATAATGATGATGAATGTCAAGAGTTATTTTTATTTCACAAAAAAATTGCAGAAAATATGCAAGGTCCTTACTAGTAATGCTGCTCCTTCAAAATAAAATATAAGCAGATCGAAAATTGCAATCCGCTATAAATGTATTGTTCACAATAAGTTAAATTACATTTGCTAGTGCATTTTCTTAAAAAATGCAGAAAAGATACAATTTAGTTAAATACTATTTTAAATTAGTCTGAGAATAATTTTCCCATTTTACAATAAGCTCAACAATTGTAGTGGATAACCCAATTATCCACGGAATCCTATACAGCGAAACAGTAGCAAAGGCGACACATCCAATAGCAGCGAGGCGAAGAACTTCTTTTGAAAGCCGAAGATATTTTCTAGAAAAATTAGGAGAAAATAATAAAATGTAAAAATTAATTATCCCTAAAATTTTACTTACTTTTACCGAAAAAAGTTGACATTTTACTAATGTTTCCTCTAGTCAGCGGATATCATAAAATCTACTTACCCAGATCCACGAGCTGTAGAACTACTCCACAATAACGGATGCGAAAACCATAGCAGCAATGTCGGAATTAGCAAAGAATCACGGGGAAGAGATCTACCACACAAATACTGATGAGCAATCGAGCAGGTTAAGTTTGTCACTTACCCTTTATTTTTCGTCCAGTGGATGAGAGTAGGAAGACCAGTAACAAACACCGTTAGCCACAGCGTAGTAAAGGTGAGCGAAATTCTTTTCAACGTTTGGAGATTCTCGTCCGAGCTGTCTTCACTTTCGCCGAAAAGGAAGCCCTCAACAATCTTTTGTTCTAAAGCGCAGTGCTACCAATAAAATACAAACACTTTATCGATAATAACAAATAAACAAAGCTCATTGCATAAAAGACATTATTTTATGAAATCACAGTAATTAGTCCCATGATTCGATCCTGTCTGATTCATTCCGCCTTTTGGCTCTGTCCGGGTGGTCGATCTCCCCGCCTGTTGGCTAACAACCACCCAGGGTGTTGAAGCATGGGAAGAAGCAACGACCGGGGCAGAATCAAAATCAAGAGGTGGACGAATCAGGCCAGGCAGAATCCTGGATTATATACCACCGCAGTTCAGTAATATAATAATAAAAAAAAAATCACCGAGGGGAAAAAATAAAAATACCTGCAGTATTCCTAGCAAAATTCCTAGCAGCAAGCCGACTGGACCACATGTACCAATGGATATGGCTGCCATTAAAATAAAGGTGGCTACCGGATATCTTTGCAGCCCTTTAATTATCCACTCTAACATCCACATAGCGTACACGGAAATACCTAATCTTCGACTGAAAAAAGCGGAACGTATTGTGATTTCAAACGGTTCTACAAGATTGTTCTATTTATGTGACAACTTACCCCATTTTCTCAAAAACAACGCTGAAAGCTATAAGGCATTTTGAGCATAAGTGGACCAATAAAACAATGCCCACCGATATAAAGTACAAAAAGAAGCTAACGACTACCCCATTGAGTCCTTGAAAGTCGATGGCTTCGTAGTCCGTCTGCGTTAGGTTAATCTCGTATCTTCGTAACAAGCTTGAAAAATAAAGACAGATTTAGCTGTTTATGTGAAAGTTGAAGTATTTTTTATTTTCAACTAAAAGGCCAAGGTAAAATTAACATGATTAGATAAAATAATAATAATAATAATAATAAATAGCTTACTTAAATAGGGGTCCTAAGGCGAAGGGCGCGACTACAAGCATTAAACTTGACATTAAGGGGAAACAGCTCCAGAAAGACGGAACGTATCCATCTGAATGCAAACGCCCAATCTGGTGTCTCAGTAAATCTAGCACTACAGCTGCCACGAATCCGGGTATAAATGGTCCGTACAAAACTAAGCTTTGTTTCGAGAATGCGAAATAGTCTACCCTTATCCTGAAATTCACACAGAAGAAAAATGTTAGTGAGAAACAGACCAAACTGCGAACACAACTTACGTAAGATTATAGGTACAATTCGGGGTAATAATCAAGAACATTTGGACGCTTTCTTCTACCGACGAATTTAAGGGCTTGTTTGTGTGTAAGTAGAATAGCTGTCCTAATCCATTTTTGGGACTAAAACGACGATTTTTTATAAAGAATTCTACATCAGAGGCAAACTCGTTTACTCTATAATTTTGGTGTCTTTTTCAATGCTCCAAGGAACAGAAATCTCAACCACGACTGGTTCACTACAGCTTTCAGAAGTGAACGAAAGTTCATAGGCTTGGTTTTTGAAGCGCAGAAAGGGTAGCTGCAATACAGAAATCATACTCCCGTTGTTAGGTCCACCAAGAGTGTAAAAACTACCAAAACCAAACGTGTGACCAAAAACGTTTCCGTTCATTACGAAGGTTCGTTCTCTAGCTGTGAACGTTTCCACTTGGATAGCTGCAGGCTACAAAAATAACAATAATATATAGAAATTCGAATATGTGTTGAAATTAAAAGTAATTACTTCTTTCTTCGTAGGGGGTAGAACGAAAACCAAACCAAGAAATTCATGATCCTTCAGTCGCCCCAAATCGACTCGAACGAATTTTTTGCTCTTGCTATAGCTTGGCAGGTATTCAACCAATTCACGCACACTGCGCACTCTGTCACTGTTTTATTCCGAGACAAAAATTATTAATACAGTCAAGAAAAAGAATGGGTAAAATTGTAATGGAGGTATATGATAATTTTAATTTTAATAAACGTCCGTAAAACCAAAGTAGAGTGAACTATTCTTACCAGTACTTCCCACGATTATTTATCTTGATTTCGGTACATCCATACATCCATTCCTTGTTACCGAGATTCGTCGCGACTGCGACTAAATAATCTTTGTACGATTCAGAAAACGGGAAAAGTACATATAAGTTGTTACGACTCGTTGATTTAATTGCAAATGAAGTGTCCATCACTTCTTCCCAAGCGGCACTTGGCTCCAATGTAATGAAACTATTGTCCGGTCGTACCCAACGTTTTCCTGCGGATTTCTACAGAATAGACATGAATTAGGGGAATAGCTATTAATTCTTTTTTTTTATAAAAATAATAGTAACACACAAACGAATTCACTTGCATTTTTAAGATGATAGTTTACAACACTTTGTTTGACTTCAGTATCCTGCGTCATTTGCGCAGTTCGAGTGTCGACCATATCGAACAATGAACGAACAATGACTAGTACCAATTGTTTGCACCATGCCATGCACAAGTGATCTGTTGTCAACCGGACATCTGGTATACTTGTCGTCTGGAATTAAACAATATTCTGAGTTACCGAGAAACTAAATCACTGACGTTACATAATGAAGGAAATTTTGCACACCGAGAAAATTATAGAGGCAAAACGTACCAAGGCACTAATGGCAGGAGAATTTGCTAACGTCAACTCGGATCGAACGTACCAGTCGTTCGCACCACCTCCAACGGATACCAACATAACATGACTCGTTCTAGTCGTATTTTCTTCCCAGTTGTAGCGAACTTGTTCATAAAAATTCAAAATATCGGTATCGAGAGCCACGACAGGCGACTGATGCGGTGTAGCGAGCGTAAATATTGTAGACACCGACTGTGAGTCAAAATCAGGGAAGGAAAATATTCCTTTGGCTATCATTCCACCCTAAAAGTAGAAATAAATCCAGTGTTTACTTTTTACTTAGACAAGAAGTTATCTTACCATAGAATGGCCTATCAAGACGACAGACTTGGGCGGATGCTTTGAATTGGAATATAGGCTAAGAATGTAGGGAATACAGTGCTTAACAAACGCAGTCTGCGGCAACAGTAGCGATCCTTGCAAAGCTGATAGATCTTCGTTGAAGTCCACAGCAAAGAAATTAAAATGGAAAGGCGTCCGGTCGTCCATGAATTTTCGTAACGCCACGGACGCAAGTGACCTAACTGGAAAATTGATTATTAAAACACGCTTATAACGAAACAGTTTACTACATAAGAATAATACTTGCATTAGCCGGAGAATAGTTCTTATATGTTAATAAATTTCTCAATAAATAAAAATACGCATTACAACCCTAGCTTGCCTTGTTTGTGAGAGCCGGCACTTCCCGGTAGGAAGAGAACTGGAATCCCGTCAAAATGGTCCGCTTTTAACCGTTCCGCGTAACCATCTTCTCCATACACAAATAATCGGTATACCGGAAACTGTTCCCGCACTTCATTTCCCAGGTTTAATTCCTGAAAACATATAAAATAAGTACGTCGCAGATTACGGGCTTTGTGGCTCAAATGTAGTGAAAACCTCATTTTACGATTAAATTTACAAAATCTCAATAGAAGAAATTGTATGGAAAATATCTCTAATACCTGTTTTCAAGTTTTATTACCTCTATCTTTATCCTCATAAATTAAAAACTATGATAATAGTGCGTAACAGCAGATTAGTAAAATCCGGGTGTCGCCCCTTATGTTTCATCGTCATTCGCATATAAGCGAGATCGCGTGCCGCATAAGACGTACCAATATGTCCTTCGATTATGGTTCGACGAAAATCATTACAATGAGAACACAACTCGATAATTCATTAACCTAGAGCGTTTCTACTTACTTTCCACATTTAACGATCTCTAGGCATTATATTTTATAATGCTTCTTTACCACCGAAGTTCAAAAATTAAACGAACCAACATAGAAGACAAACTGTGACAATATAAAAAAGAATTCTTTAACAGCGCAGTTATCATTAAAGGGAAAAGAAACTTTGTTAGTTGATTAACCTTTTTTATTTAATTTCCAAAATCCACAAGCCAGTACAGCAACATTTAATGCTTACCATATACTGAGGATATCCATACATATATGTCATCTGGCAATGGTTCGTAGGATTGCGACCTAACAAAGAATATAATCCAAAGACAAAGAACATCAAACACGTGACCAAACCACCGACTTTGGCTTTAAAACTGAAGTCCATTTTCAAAGTTACTCTTCTGTTTATTTACATGTGGCCAAGAGCAACAATTTCTTGGTTCGGAACTGTAGCCAGCGTCATCCGTAGTAATTTCCTGAACTAAACTAGAATGTGGGCTTAATTAACCGAAATTTAAATTTGCTTTTAAATACTGCGATGAGCGGAATACTACGAACTCTCTTAAACAGAACCCTGTGGAGATTTTGAATTCTTTTATCTTAATACCCGTACAAATATAATATACAACACCGATTTCCATCTCACGTAACATTCCACCCACCCACAAACGTTAAAACACTAGGTGGTTTTAAAAGGGCGAAATTATCTTAACTTTCTAATTGACTTAATTAGTCACCCTTCGTTGATCGTAAGTTCTACGTGAAAGTGTTGTAAAGTGGTGCATTTAAAACCAAAAGTCGTGACCAGTTGTGCTTTTGACCGGCAGACAATTCTTTACCTTTTGAGTTTCAATTATCTTCTCTTTAAGGCAGTGCTTTTTAGCAATAAAGATTAGCTTCTACTTGTGTAGGGTACCGATGAGCCTTTAAAAAATGGCGAAATTAATTTTCAAAATTGGACTCAAAATTTTCACTAATCCAGGGATGTTTGTCTTAATAGATAAAGATTAAAATAGAATAAAGAATTTTGGTACTCAAAAGAGCGCTTTTTACCCTTTTCCCCCATCTTCTCGGTCATGGATCGAGAGTGAAGCAGTGATCCATGATAGGATCCAGACACGGTTCCGGACACGGATCCACACAACCTTGGGATCCGTGCGGCAACTTACTTCGAACATTCTTGAGAGCTCTTGCGTCATCCGAGCATAATGCCCGGATCCATGGGCGCCTGTTGGACCGATCTAGTCTCCCAATCCGTCACGGAGTAATCCAAACAAACTGTACTACGAATGTCTTGTGACCGTTTCGTGAACTAGGAATGCATATCCAACCTCGTGTGTTTGTTTCGGTCTCCAAGTAAACTCGGAAGTAGTGCCATGGATATCTTATGTAAAAATTTCAGATAATAGCAATCGTACAACCTTTCTCTTGTTGTAGCATTGTCTTTGTGCAAAGGCTTAGTAGTAAAATTGCGCTAATTCTTGAATGAATTACTACTTTAAATGGAGTCGTGTAACTGAACGCCAATGTTGTGTTTTTCACTCCATTTTTATTCCTCTTGTACTCGTTAGTTTTTGACATTCTTACTTATTCACAGTTTTAATCATCGTTATTAAATTTCTCTCTAATTATTAATATTTTGATGTGCATGATACGTGTTGAGGTCTCTAGTTCTTGCACATGAATTAATCTTCATCTTATTTGTTTTTCGTTTAAAACAGCCGTGCCTATTGTCTTCACTCCGAAAGCAAAACCATCGCACACAATATTTGCGAGGTCGTGCTTGCCTCAAGAATCTTCCAAATCGATCCCACACGACAGAGCGCTCCGTCTCCTAAATATCCCACCTTACTGTACGCGGAATCACTTGCAACAGGCATTTTCAAGGAAGGGCGATGGAGAAAGTGTACACTTCTCAACCGGTGTGCCTTCAGCTAATAAATTTTCGTACGAAACGCCTGAAAAGCTAGAGGTAAGTTGGTAATATGGCGCTCATATAAAGTATCGTATAAGTCAGTAAATATATTATATATTAAAGGAAGGACTTAAAATTTTTAATTTTTTATGCATTTCAGGGTTTCAAATCTGGGTTTTTGATCTTCAAAAGAAAGAAGTTTCTGGAACAGTCGGTCAAAAATACTCAAGTTTGCACAATTGAAGACACGGATGTAAAGGTCACCGCAGGATTAACAAGTAAGACTTCGAAACGTGTATTTTTTAAGTATACTAGCAGTTGGTGTTGTATTTATTGAATGCACTATTAGAGCGCTTTATTTTATATTTTTTAGGTTGGTGTGAAGCCTACAAAAGAATTTATTCAGCGGAACGCATTCAAGAAGACGTTGATGTATTTATGAAGCAATACGACAACAGAAAAGCTAAGCAAGAAGCTGCGCGAAAGAAACAAGATGCGAACGCCACCGATGACGGCTGGACGGTTGTTTCTTACAAGTACGTATCCTATTTTACTAAAATTTATGCAGATCGTTCTCCTAACCTTTTCAACGTAAAAATAAGGAACGTACAAATTTTATAGAAAATAACAGTTGGTTTGACACTTGTTTATGTTTTCTAATTGCAGACGTGGTCCTCGCGCTCCCGTGAAAAAGGACGATGAAACGTTAAACGAAAAGCAGAAGAAGAAGAGTCACACTCATTTTTACCCTTTCCAATTCCGCGTGAAGAGGTTAAATGGTAGGTTCTGTTGTGAATGTTTTCTCTGGTTTAATAATTGAATTTTTTAATTTTTTTAAATTCTTTTTCTTCTGTTTTTAGAAATCGACCGTCTTAGAGAGAAATACGCGAGGGACAAACTCCGTATTGAAGAGATGAAAAAGTCAAGAAAATTCCGCCCTTTCAAAACGACCTAACGCTTTTACATGTCTGGGTGGGTGGCGAATATCAATGACATGCGAAACCATTTCTTGATAATAAAATTACATTCTTGACAAAGCTTGCTGCGAATTCGTTTTTTATTTCCCTTGTTCCTTTTGCAAACAAAAATTCTTGCGTTCCTTATGTCCGGAATATTTCAGTAAGATGGAATCGTTTCAGTCGAGCAATACTACTTTCACTTACGTATAATGTACAGAAAAAATTCAAAAGCTGTTATTCATTTCTATCCAGAGAAATTCACAGTAAACCGTAGATCGCAGTATTTAAAGGCAAAGTGAAACTCAGTTATTTCAGCTCAAATTCTATATTAGTTCTTAAAATAGCTACTGATGGCGCTGGCCACAGTTGCACATGAAATGTCGTTGAACTTTGCCACATGAGCACTTTTGCAAACGGACTTCAACTTTAAAGCCAAAATTTGTGGTTTATTTACGTAATTAGTGTTCGTTGTAATTGAGTTATATTCTTTGTCAAGTCGCAATCCTGTGAATAATTGCCAAATGACATGAATATTTGGATAGCCCCAGTATATGGGTAGCAGTCCAATAGCTTAGCTCTTAGTTGAACGAATTCCGATGGTGCTGACATCTACACAGGGTGCTTTCCATACTATTGCTGTTTGTTTGGGGCTATTCGCCGTTCTGCCCTTACATAGACCAACAACGTGTGTTCGCTTTTCAGCCTTTCCTTGTAAATTCGATACTACATGCGTTTGTTTGACTTACCAGTTCCAAAGTAAGCGCAACATTCCCGCTAGTTTTAGTACCACTTCTTGAATTCTCAACATGGTAATCTTGGAAGAAGAAACAGAAACCACCATAATTGAAAGTGGGAGTGAACAATTACAAAGTGCAACTTCTGATGCTGTGGAGACTGAAACAGAAATCAAACCGGTAGCAGATGATGACGATGAGGTATGGGTGCTTTATTCATATCAAATTTTCGTGCTTAAAAGCTGTTTCCACGGTTGAATGACTCAGAATCTTGTTCGTAATTTTTATTGATTCTTATATTTTCGTTTACAGGATATCGATGAAACCCTATATGAACGATTGGTTGGTTTAACGGAAATGTTCCCCGATATTGTGCAAACAGGAACTTCAAAACTCGTATCCACCTCCTTTTCAACGATACGATGTACCTAAATGCATTATTTTCCTCGATTTCAATAACACATTTATTTCTAGCGCTCTTCAAGTTCGCCCGCTCCGCAGCCTGGATCGTATTCAGTACCTCGGCCATACTAGTCGCCCCTGTAATCTTCGAAGTCGAACGAGCACAAATGGAGGAGCTCCAGCGGCAACAACAGCGTCAAGTAACTCAGTTCAGCTCAAAAAGAGTTTTTTCAGAAGCACGAAACCATTTTTTTTAGATTTTACTGGGCCCGGGTGCCGTTGTAAGTGGAGGTGCCCCGACGCCCGGTTTGGCACCTGCACCGCGAAAGTAATCTTAAGCCTCATGAAAGTGAACTAGTACTTTGTAACACGCTGTTCATTTAGAGAAATCCGTAACAGATAGAAGTTTATTTCAATTTTTTAAACATGACAGAAAAGAACTGAATGTAATACACTTCTCAGACTAGATGAAAGTTAGGAATTTTGCACATTTTCGACACCGTCTCGCCTGAGACTTCAAAGCTTACCAAAAAGCTCAGCAAAATTGGATCCTACACAAAAAAAAACAGCACTTAACTCAAGATTCTGAGAAACTTAAAGATGCGAAGATAAATAATTAAGATAATTGATTTACACCATACCTTACGAGTAGAGGCAATTAGTATAATTTGCGTAACCGCTGGAGGAGGCAGGAATGGCTTGAACGCAGGAAGACACGAAGACGACGCAGGAAGCAATTTGAGCCGACAAAATTCGGGCACTAGAGCTTGAATGGAGAGATTCGAAACGGGAAACTCGTACCGACTCACTGCCGAGAGTACAACGGCAGCCACGTCTGGACGTGGTCGTTCACGTGCTAAATGCAACGTCACGGTTAAACCAGTCGGATTGTCTAGCAACGTAACGGCTGGACGCGCATCAGGAGTGACGTTTTCAATCGACAAAGACAAATCTCCTAATGGTGCAGGTTCTTCCTCCTTGGGCGTGTTTCCGATACCGACCAATAGGCCCTCGTCACCAGTACCCTCCGAGTCGTGTTCTGATTGATTGAAACTCAAGTCCTCCACTCGGATCAGCTCAGTGTCACTTTGATCTCTGGCGGACACTTCGGCACGGGAGGGAAGCGGAAAATCCACAAGAGTGTCTAAGAGCTTGGAAGGCGCTACTGCTGACTCGCTTATGAGCTTTTGTTCTTTCTGTACGTTCAGCTGATTCATCGGTACTTTACTAACAACCCTAATTTTAAAAAAATGTTTTTAAGGCTTGCGTCAAATTTGAATTCGCAAAAAAACTTAAAATCCAAATAAGTTATTGGGCTAAAATTATTGTTAAAAGTAAAAACATCACATTCTGGCATTCTATGTGTACACAGGAAAAAGTGACATTCCTGTCAGGACACGCACGCAAAAAAAAAAAAAAAAAAAAAAAAAAAAATCTGGAATATCATTCACTCCCATACCCAGGGGGGATAGGGGGTTTTAAAGGTAAAAAATTTTATTTAAATGTGTGTAAAATTTTGTCAGCTGTCAACCACTCCAAATCCCGACTAGCGACAAAATATGTCGCACTTAACTTAAATTAGCGAAGAATCAAGATTTTTGAAAGACTTGACGTGAATAATGTATAAAACTTACTTGAGTTCGCTTTGGTAAGACGGTAAATACTCTCTGAGTACCGATTCGCTTAAACTGTCCAATTCTTGCAAGCCTGCAGACTTGTAAGGCGCCGCCCCCTTCTGACCAGCGTTACCTAAAAATTTCACGTTCAGATCGATACTTAGCAAACCATCGTAACTAAATCTAAGCATTTAGTTTTTCTTATCAATATAAAAGAAGGGACAACAAGCTAATTCTAACTGATCCGGAATGGCATTTTTCTCTTCCTCTGCCATTATAAGTAGAAGCCCAGACTAAAATTGGCAGTGGAATGAAAAAACGCCGGTTTGGAAATGTGACCCTTTCTATAACACTAAATTCCGTACAGCGCTGATGGATGCTATCTCAAGATAATCAACAATTTTGGATAAGACTTGATTGAAGTGCTTACCAAAAGCTGAGCCTATTCCATACAAAGGCTGTGCTTGAGCGCTGGTCGGCGTGATAGAATTGTTGGTCGGTTTCAAATTAATTCCTTCGAATTCTAGGATGAGAAATAATGGCTTGAATAATTTATTTTCTTTCGAATGAAATATCAGCGTACCAAGTAACAATAAAGGCTCGTCTGCGTGTTTACTCTCAGCACTGGACTGCTGAGTCGGTGGGATACTTGCATTTTCATCTAGAAGCAAATCTAGAGAGCTCATCGGCTTTTTGCGGCCCGTTTGGTTCTCTTTGAGCACTTCGGCGTACCGAGCCATTACCACATCCACGTCGTCACAAGCTTTCAATATTTCTCCTATGATAAAGACAGTTTTGGACGAAGTTCAAGATAATATTTTTTGGCACGTTACCAAGAGCCTCTTCCATGTCCTCTGTTTCGGAAACTAAGCTCGCTAAGCGGGATCTTAACTTAAGGCAGTTATCATTCAGCTCTTTCGCAAGCTCTAAATCCTCTGAACCAACTGCACCACCTCTCATATTATCAAGCATTTCCGTGAAAAGCCGAATATTGCTCTCGACCGTTTGCAGTTCCATTTGCCGAATACGGGCTCGCTCCATTCTGAGCTCGTCTTCCTTCACCATGGATTTGATCAACCGGTTGGCAGCATGCAAATCTTCAGGATTCTTGCTCTTCAAAAGTTGTTCTAACAATTGGGTCTTTTCATGGTCGATGAAAGTGCTTGACGCAGGCTTGGGAGGCGGTACTAAGGTCTGTGACGAACTTGAGGCAGGGACGTCCGAGTTTGTTCTGATGTCCGGGTCTTGGCTGACAATGTTCTGTTTCCTTAGCATATCGTATGCTTCTTTAATTTTCGGCTCGTTTTTGAGCTCCCGGGTCCATATGTACAACAGCTCTACGACTTTCCTTTTCACGGCGACGGGTGTTCTTTGACCGAAATATTTTGGGCTGACGAGCTTAATCATTTCGTTCAAAAAGCGAAATTTTCCGATTTCTTTTTGGAAAGAATCGCCGCAAACTTTCACACATTCTTCCAACAACTGTAACAGAGGAAAACAATTTAGTTGAACAGAAAATGGAAGGAATTTCAAGTGATTTTACTTTGAGAGCGTTCAAAGCTTCACTTTCCACAGGTGAATGGATCCTATAAGCTAGCAATTTGGCTGCTAACTGTGCGCCTTCGAACTCGTTTCTTGTTTTGTCACAAAACTGACTGACCCATGTATGTGTGTCGGCTGATACGGGATTCGTGGCCTTCACTAAAAAAATATTTGTAAAAAAAAGAAAAATTGACTTATGTGCAATTTGGTATCGTACCTAGACAAACGGATTGTGCTTTTCATACCAAACTAATGCCACTTAAACGATTTACAAAATGGTAAGTATTTAAAAAAAAAGGCTTGACTTTGTGACAAGGAAAAAATAGTTTTTATATTCAGTGCATTTATTCATGCATTCTTCAATTGGTCGAAATTTTGAATTATTTTTTAAATATTTTTTTTCGGAGTTTAAAATTTTATTCAAGAGAGGGTATGTTATCGGCCAAGGGATCGAGACCGGTCTACGTGCATCCTGTGCAATTTCAGTGCCACTTTCATAAAAACTCATTTCTATAAAACCACATGAGGAAAAAGCGGTAGTTCAAAGGATTACCAAGCAAAATCTCGAGGCTGTCTTCTGTGGAGCTCATAGTGAGTTATATTAACACAAAAATAACAGCTCCAAGTCCAATGTTTTGACACTTCACAAGAAACTCGTCGAAAATAACATCACAGAGGGAAACGCGATGCTATTGGTAGCTGTTCTGATCTTTCAGGCAGTTTACGTTGATCAGAAAAGGACACGCCCGAACTGCAATGGACCCTCGCATGACCATGGGATTTGTAACCTACCGTAGTTACCAATTTCGCTAACGGTTTTATGGTTAGAGAAAAATGGGTTTATATTTGTACTAAACGATTTTTATGCTCAGCAAAAATAGCCATTGATAAAGACGATATATGCCGTAGTTCCGAAGCATTCAGTAGCTTTTGTCCCCTTCACACGAGCTCTTGTTACTGTAACAGCAAAAAGCATGCGAGCAGTCCTGTGAAACCTTTTTCATAGTGGCATTTGAATAATATTTTTCTAATGGCACGTGATAGAAGTATAACAAAGTAGCAATTAAATTTGTATTACAGTAAGTATAGGTATCTTATCCTTTTTATATATTCATTTTAGGAGTGTGTATCAAAACGTGCCCACAGAATTATCAATAACATTTCGTTAATCGTGAGTATATACAGATGCAAAACCTTACCGTGGCTGCCTTCTGTTTTCGCTGGTTCAAAATTGCAATGGGCGTTTGTAGTTAACGAACTCCAGTTTTCACATTGACTTCGAGTTTTACAATGGAGTTTCAGAACTCGTACTTTTTGCGCTTCAAAAACTTCATTAAAATACTAGACATCTTGCCCCAAGTCATTACGATACGCATTATAATTATTTAGAATCAATATTCTTCTCGTTCACGTTACAGTGTCGAAATGAGTCAATAACTACAACTTAAGCATTCTAATCATGTAGGCCTATGTATTTTAAGCGGACACAAATACGATTACAGGTGGTAGGAAAAATTGACAGCAGTTTTCAGTTACGAAACAATATCTCATGTATGATATAAGAAGGTGCAAGGTAAACTTACTACTCATCTTTTAAGTCACTATACAAGGGCTCATGTAAATCTATAGTATTTCTTGACTTCGTGAAATTTGAGATCGGCTTTTTCTTGTCCTTCGTGTTTACTTGGGCGTAAGTTTCGCCGTTCTGGCAGTAATGTTCGACCAGTGCAGTACTGTTGTCAGTCTGTATACTTCTGCGTTTAAGCGACGCATAGGGATCGTCGCGTTCATGCTCACTACGTGCGTTTTTCTTCGCGGTTTTCGCAGATTTCTTTACAGAAGCGTAAACTTCGTCGTTTTGAAAATAGTGCGTAATGTCAGCATGAGGATTTTTGTTTTGTTTATCTTTTGGCTTGTTGACTGCAGCGTAAAGACAGTCTCGGCTTGAGGCATATATAACAGAATTACAATTTTTGGACGATGTGCTTTTGATTGGCTTCTTCGCTATTGCGGCGTAAGGCTCATCGTTTTCGAAGTAGTGCTGAACTGAGGTCGAGGGACTAGTAGGAGGGGCATGGGTTTCGTCTTCCGCGTAAATGGCGGTACCATGTATGGCGGATGGGTTCGTGTAAGTTGTAGGGTTCGCACTGGGTTACGAAGTTGCTGATTCGCGTAAAACAAATATGTCATCATAGATGGGCTCTGCTTGTTTGATCTCTGGAGTTGCAGTGTGGCGTTTACTAGAGAAAAAAGAACTAGGTATTCGCAACGTTACCTGTAATGCAACTTTACTTTTTAAGGTACCGGAAGATAATGTAAATGGCACCCCATATGGTTAAGAAGCTTCCGAGTGTGATAACGGTAATTACGAAAGCTTGAACGGATTTAGTTACAATCGTTGATTATTTTAGTTTGACACTTTAAACTTCTACTTACTATTCTTATCCGTACACATTTTGCTATTCTGCAATTCTGTTCAAAACAGGCAAAATTAATCTAAGCGTGATGGATTTGAAATTTTACCAATCGGTACGAATCGTGAAGCGTTGAGACTCCAGGACCAGTCTGTAGCTTGATTGCAGAATATTGTGTCATTTTTGTTTTCCCCTTCTGTGTTGACTTGGAGAAATGCAATGTCGAAGGGATAGTCAGCACTTCGATTATAATCTTGTGGACAACTCGGTTCCAAGAAAGTAAAATATCCGTGCAAATTAACTGAGTCCCTGCAGTCTATAAAAGAAGGAAGCTACCACGTAAGTTCTAATTTTACAGCTCGATATTGGATTGTACTGGTTTCGTTTTCGGAAACGCAAACTGGCTGTTCCTTGGATACCCAGGCATATCCTGCACTTGGCGTATCCCATTTGCATGTAGAATCGTTCGATCCTCGTAGAGCGTACCCACTGTTGCAAAAATAGTCCGCGTTGGTTTCATTGTTTGTTAAGTTTCCGTTGACTACATCGTCGGGAGATCCACACACCTTTTGTTCTGTCAAGGCCCATTATGGTTGCTTTCCATAGAGTGAATGAAACGTTTTACCTTTTAGAAACTGAATGACTTTCAAGGAGCAGACAGAAATCGATACTTTGTCACTTAATTCTGGTGTAAGAAAACCTATTGTCACTTTATGGAGTGTTCCCTTTGGGTACTCACATTTGCCGGTAAAAAGAAGGTTGTCTGCTGACATTAGTTCTAGATTTCTTTTGCATATTGTGCTGTTGCTATCAAGAAAATGTACAGACATGTTTACAGAAGTTGTAGCATCTACTGAAAAAAAAATTAGATCCAAGATGAGTCAAATAAATGAACTAACTAATGCTTCCAAGTTTGACGATAGTGTAGACAGTCCCATTCAACTGACTGGAAAAGTTAAACGTTAGTTCCTCGTTACTTTGTGAAATGTTAAATACATGACAGGTTTCCCCCTTGTCATCAAAAAGGTCTTTCCAGTAGCGATCGTTGCTTGTGTTATTGTGTAAGACATCAAAATAGTCTATGAGAGATAAGCGTATTAATTAAATGGATGAACGTCAACCTGTGATGAATATTTACTGCATGCAGTTGATGTACCGTTCCAAGTTCCGTTGCACTGACAAGTTCTTTGTTTTTCTTTGAACATCTTCTCCGAAACCTGGCTGTAATAACCACTTTTACACGTGTATGTTACTTCATCGCCTTCGTTGTATACATCTTTCAAAGGATGGACGTCACCACTGAGTGGTTTCCCTGGTCTTCCACATTTTCGACCTACAATATTGGTTTATTGACCCTCGTTCATTTGTTTAGTTTAAAAATATTTTGTTACCGTATGTTTGAATAATTAAGCACAATAGGCAGACAGAACACACTAATCGCATTGTTTATCCTTCCACTAACGAAACACCTCACTTAGTGCCGATCACACTTCATTCAACGTATTAAATGTTCGCTTTGCTTTTGGCTTGCTGGCGATATCTAATCGTATTGCTTACTCACAGGAAAAAAGACACCACAAAACCCATACGTCAATTAGCGTACTGAAGCAAATTTTCGTATGCACGCTTCAACTTACTGAAGCACAACTTCAAGAAGGAAAACGAAAATAACTTACGTCCGGGAAGATAAGTTCGTGGTTAGTATATAACCGAGCTAGTCGAATCATATCCGATGTTGCGTTGGCTCCTGTAACACGATTTTTTTTAAAATTTATTAATATTTTTTTTATATCCTAATCCCCAGCTTTTATAGTGTTAGAGGATTTCCGGACTTCACGTTACTCCTTTATAAGCCTTTTGCTTTCTTCCACCAAATTTTCTTTCGTGCGAATATCCTTGACATTCTACTCACAAGTTTTTCTTTGATAAATCATATTCACTCTTCTTTTGAAACACAGAAACCAATTAAATAATATTTACAAACCTTACATCTCGTTTGCTAGTTTCAGAGCGCTACACTCATGTAGCTTACGGAATAAGCGCGTCTTGACCTTATGTCTTCAAAAAAGGAAAGGCGAATGCTCGCTTTAGTACTAAGCATTTGCTTCATACGCCAAAATTCCTTAATGTAATGTCATGACGAAAAACCGTGCAAAAACGCATGTATGGAAATTCTACAAAGTTTAACTAAATGATATATTTAATACATTAAAGCATTTTAATGAAATTAAAGACTTTATTAGCTAGAAAGTAAAGTCAAATATCAAAGGCCATTACAAACTCAAAATGTGAGAACGCATTATACAATTCTTATATTACATTTTTGAAGAAACGCACGTTCATTCTGCAACGAACTTTTTCCTCTTGCCCACCGAATCGTCGTTCATAGGGGAATTTTGGCGTTTTCCTCCTTTTCTAGATTTTCCCAGTTGTGGTGTTTCTTTCAATGGAAGCTCTGGTAATCTTCGTGCAGTTTCCTGGACTCTTTCATTTACGGTAGGGATAACATTAGGAAAAGTCTCCTAAATAATTAATATGACTGTTATATTTGACTAAGAGGTGCAGACAAAGATTTTCCAACTTACGCAACAACGAAACGGAATAAAGGAAATAAATAAAAAGCTAAAATAGTTACATGCGAAGCAGCAAGCAGCGGCTTAAAACATACCTTAATTAATTCCAGAGTATGTTTATATAAAATCTGGGCGTCTCGATGAACTTGACTCTGAGATTCATTAGCCAGAAAAATATTGCTGAACATCAAAAGAATGTCACGTACTAAATCCTTTTGCGTCAGGACAGTCTGATTTTCGACATTCTTACGAATAACTCCAAGGTCCATTGGTCTACGTACAACACGACACAATGTTAAAACTCAAAACTTATTTCTAGCAGTATTTTTCCCAACCTAAGTATTCCAGCAGAAAGTTCTGAAGGTAACGACTTATTCAACAGGCTGACGTTGTCTAAGGCACCAAGTGCCTTAAAAAAAGCGGTGGCTGCTTTGGTGAAGTTCAAGATTTCTACGTTGGTTTCCCTATTGCTATGAAAAGGGTTACTAAAAATGTCTTCTTATGTCGAGTACAAACATACGACAAAGCTGATATTGAGTCTGTCCGTATTAACGTTTTGCTGACATCTTTCGTATCCTCTGCTTCAATCGGCGTGGGTATTACCCCAGAATCAACAGCCGGTGCTTCCGCAGGTTCTGGGACATTTTCCGTTGACACTGTGTTGATTGCTGTAGAAGGTGGTTCAGCCTTTGGCTGCAGTTTACTCCGTAACACCTTCAAAGGAACACCTTCGTCTTCTGACTCGATTGAGTCAGTTTTCTTCGATGGCTCCTCTTCAACCGGTACTGAAGTATCTACTGCTTCCGACACAGGTTACTCAGCGGTTGCTGGTTCCACAACTTCCTCCTTAATTATGATTGGTTCTTCAGCCGGAGCTGGTACCTCTTGAGCAACGGGTGAAGGAACGCGTTTCGCGTTGTCTGGCACCTCTGTTTCTCCAACAGGAACTTCTACACAGGAAAAGTTGTCCATACATGCTCATACGAGGATTAGCGGAATTTAAGTGCCAACTAACTCACGCATTTGACGTTCGAAAAATTGGCCACTTTTCGTATTTTCAGGTAGTTACCTTCAAGCTGCGACACAGACGCGACAGTAGTTTCATTCAAAGGTGTTGGAAGTTCTTCATTGATGGTTACTTCACTGGGTTCTACAGTTTCTTCCATTTCTTGAGGTTTTCCAGCTTCTTTGACATGTTCTTCAGACGTCACGGTTTCAACGGTCTCTACAACCGTCTCTTCAATTGTTTCCAGTTCTTCCGTTGAGGCTACAGGCTGTGTGTCTTCAGGTAATTCCTCTGCTACTTCTTCCACCAATATTTCTTCGCCCACTTCTAAGCAGACAGGTATTTTGTAGATAATTTTCAAAAACCATACAAAAGCACTTTACCAATTGTGGTTTCTTCAGAAAGTGCGTTGCCTGCATTTGAATCATCTGCTACAACAACAGTGGACGGAACGGTGACCGTTTCGGGAGTTTCCTTCTCAATAATCGTTTCAATTTCCTTTAGTTTTAAAAGTAATTTATTTAGCCGTTTGGACAATTTCTCTCCTGTATTACCTGAGTTGTGATTACTTTTGTTTGCAAACCCTGGCCTTCTTGTATTTCATCCGTTACGGTAACCTCGGATTCAACGTGAATTTCGGCAACTGTAACGCAGTAAAAATCGTTTATTTACAAAATTTTTATATGGTGATTCGAATTTGATCCTTCTGTGGCTTACCAACTTCTGACTCCTTAGTCGTTACTGAACTTTCTTGTGGTACATCTGTGGAGACATTTTCGGGCTCTTCTTTTCGCACCGGCAATTCTTTTCTACTGTTAATACGAAATTTAATTTTAAAATCTAGAATATAAATGGACCTTACCTTGTTTCAGGATTCAAGAATGTATTTAGCATGTCATCTAATGCACCAGTTTTTAACGAGCTAATTTGCTGTTTGTAGAAATAGTAATTCTTCTTGGCTTCATCTACGGCAGCTTTTAATTCTTTAATACGATCTAAATTATATAACAATTAATAGAATTCATGTGCGAACAAGTTTATTACTTACCTTGAACAAGTTTCGAGTGACACGCGTCTGTCCAGTTTTTCTTAATCGGTTCAGAAGCGGTTGGGCCATTTCGATCGGTTGTTCGACGCTGAAGCTTCTGATATTGCGAAGCACATTTCTCCTCCGTATAATAATTAGCTGGGCGTTCCGGTCCCGATAACTGCGTCAAATACTGTACAACGGGTCCCCTAATAGAAAACAACAATGTATACGAATTATATTAATTTTTCCGATACAACTGTGATTTAATTAATAAGAAAATGCTTTCTAATATTTTCACTGAAAGTAAGCAGTAGGTTGTTGGCTGCTATTTTCTGTAGAAATTTATCGTACCAATTTGTATTTCCATTTCGCAAAACGCCGTCAATCAGACAAAGCTGCTCCCGAGAATTCCAAACATCCATGTTTTGAGCTTCACAGAAGCGCGACACCAACACCAGAAAATTTGAGCATTATTCCATAAAGAGAGCATAGGTGTGCAGAGGCTTCGTAATTTTAAACGATCTTGCGTGCCACCTGGTATCCATACATTTTGGAAAGAATATAATTATTGCAAAAGTTAATTTATGCCAAAAGTTTCATAAAGTGTACACAATAAATATATTTTTAAATCCTAAAACAATATTATCTGCAAAAAATGTATTTTGAGTTTATCTTTTATCTGCCCAAATGGCTTGCCGTCAATACGTATTCAAACGTTGTCACAAAAATGTTTAGGTGACGCTACAAGCGCAGGGTAATCTGAAGTTCTCAACCATACGTCGTCTCCTTCCCTAGTATTTTTATTCGTTTACTACTTTTGGCTTCATGCGACAGATTGTTTTGTATGTTTTGAGTGTTTAAATTTGGCCGATCTATCACTTGGGGTGCTTTGATAATACCATTAAAACTTCACACCATCTAAGGGTAAGCTGATGAATGCATAAAATTGTAAATTTTTGCCGTTTATAATGTTCTAATTTGGTGTCAAATCTCAGTTAGCTATTATAACTGGAATACAGAATAAGACCGCGCTGTGTGATAAAAGTGGACCGAACAAGTGGATCTTGTTACACGCTCTTAAAAGCATTATAGATCTCCCGAAACACTTGGAATTTTATTCAAAATGCTTAAGATAATCATGCTTTTAACTAGCTACGGTAGTATTTTTTGTAAAATCAGTTTGCCTAGGAATGGCTTATAATCTACTTAGGTTGTCACTTGCGAAACTTTTTTCACCAGGTTTTCCGATTATTTTTTTAGCGTTTTGTTACCGTGAAATTACGGTATAGTTTCTCTAAACATGTTCTATTGCCATACATGTTTAGCATCCGAACTGTGGTCATTTGAAGCGGGAATTTTAAAATTATTAAAGGCGCCAAACTTGCATCCTGAGCACAAAGCAAGTGTTTACTCTGAATAATTAATTTCAACTACAAAAACTCAACTTGCAGTCCTTTAAGTGTCGAAATAATACTAAAAAGCATCTTTTTTAATCTTGGCATTTTATCACGAAAATATTTGCGATACTTAGGACTTAAATCAACTGGTGTATATTACGTTGTCAAAAACGGAATAATTTTTTTTTGTGCAAATAAAAGCGTTATTGTGTGTGAAACATTAATTTTTTTTCGTTCGTTTGCAGTTGACTTCATTACGGGACCGACAATGGCCATGCGAGGGTACAAAAGAAGAGGCAGACCGCCCAAGACACCGCACGCTGCGCCTCGGTTTCTAAATGCAAAGTCGACTCCCATAGAAAAACCGAAATGGTTGCACGGACGATGGAAACCTGACGGACAGTCGACCAATTCACCAGATATCGGTTCGGACCAGCCTAGACATGTCGGTCATTACACACCCCGCTCAAGGGGTCGTCCGCGTGGGCGAAGATCGGCAGTTTCTATTCGTGCACAGGTAAACGGCGGTGCAAATGTTCTTAAAAACATTTTTTTGCAGTACAATCTCGTTACAACGAAGTGTCGGCTATAATAGACGGTTTGCAAGGTCCCGGATTATGCAAATGTAAAGGAAAAATCAAACAGTTTTCCTGGTCCTGGAAAATTCGTTATAGCGAGATTCTTCTGTACTTAAATAAGACTAATGTTATAACATATAATTGTAAGTCGGGCATGCTTACTGTTTAATGACTATTTATAACATTTATCTATTTTTACTTTTTATATATTGTTCAGTTATTAAGTAATGTTACGGTTCATTGTCTAGGAACGCGAATCTGAGTATCATTACGGATCGGACTTCCTCTCGGGCAGCGATTCGGATTCCAATTTGGACGATAAGCGTTCTACAGATATAGAAAGCGATGTAGATTTCGAGACCACCAGTTTGCCGGATGGTGAGACCCTGTCTCACGACGGCACCTCTGAGCTCACGACTAAAGGACCTACTCCTCTGCCGATTTGGCTCGAGGAACGATCTCTTCCAACATTAACGTTACCCGAGTCCTCGCAAGACTTGCTGCTCCCCGCGCGATATCTCTTGGACGCGTGCAGTGTGTACGAAGTGTTGCGAAGGTTTTCCAATTTGTTGCGTTTAGCCCCGTTTCGCTACGAGGATTTCTTGGCAGCCTTGCGCTCCGAAGAGTATTCCTTTCTGTTGGGTGAAATTCATGTTGTTTTGCTGAAAGCCTTGTTAAGAGAAGAAGATTTGCAACAAACCTCGTTCGGTCCTTTGGACCAGAAAGACTCCATGAACTCCGTTTTGCAATTTTCCGACGGATTTTCCTGGCCAGCGGTTTTAAAAGCGTACTTTCAAAGTGACCGCAGTTTTAACATCCCGTTGCAGATTTTAGACAGCTGCGAGTATCCTTTTACGACCATCGAAAACAAACTAACAATGCTGAAGTTTATGATTGATTTGGTGCTGTTGACGACCCCGATTCGCGAAGATTTGGTGCGTGAGGGGCAAACTCGTTATGAAGACCACTGCCGTAATTGCCATCGCATGGGTGACCTGCTGTGCTGTGAGGTTTGCCCGGCCGTTTACCACTTGGAGTGTGTTGAACCCGCGTTGAGTGATGTGCCAAATGGAGACTGGCTGTGTCCGACGTGCGCCTTGCAACAGGTGGGTATTATACAACAAAAGTCACTCCACTCTTGCACGTGTTTTTTATTTTTTATAAATATTGTACAACGAGCTTTTTCTATAGGTCAAAGGAGTAACCGACTGTGTCAGCGAGATGGAAAAGTCTGGGCTTGCGAACCGTCTAGAATGCTTGGGATATGACAGACATGGAAGGAAATATTGGTTCGTTTGTAGAAGAATATTCGTGTAAGTATTGTCACTGGAAAACTATGTTGAAGTATAGTCACATCCTCTGGTAGTTGTAAGGGATTTTTAACACTTATTTTTGCAATTTTATTTATTCTATTATTTTTTATTTAATTTTTAAATTTTATTTGGTTTTAGTTTATTTTTTGTTTACACTTAATTTAAGCTGTATTTCTTCTCTAGGGAATCGGAAGATGGAACCTTCTGGTATTACAGCGACAAAGCGGCTTTGGAGGAGTTGCTTTCCGTATTGGATGCTGATGAGCTGGAAGCCTCGTTGTGCAGAGAACTAAATATGCATCGGGAAGAGATTCTTCAGCAAATGAAGATCACGGAAAAGCTAACAACCGAACTGAAAGGAGATAAAACCTCTGTTTTGGAGAAATTTGATGGTAAAAATTAACGTTCTCTTTTCCTTGTGTCCAACACATAATTCTGTCGTTACAGCGTGGTTGGCGGAGCGAGCCAGCCAGAAAATGGCGATAGAGGCAACTGATGCTGATCAAGGTGTAGAACAGTTTGAAAAGGAAGAGATAGTGACATCGACTCCTAGCACAAACGATGCTGTTGTTACGTCAAATTCACATGGCGCTGAAAAATCTGTGCCGAGTGGTGAAAAGTTTGAAGGTAGAGCCTTTTGAATTTTAAAAATATTTGTTATACGTATGATAAATATATGCATAAAGTTCTAATGATCTTGTAAAAAAAATATACTTTTTCTTTTTTTAATTATTTTTTTTAAATTTTGTTTCTCCAGATCTGTTAGACGACTCCTTGTTCAGACTTGGTGAAGAAGGAACTTTTAAGAATTACACAAATGTCTACGCGACGAATACTTTGGCTCTGAATAAATTCCAACATGCGGAAGAGCGAGACCGTAAGCGGTATTTAAGTCACAAGTTCTCTTTGACTCCCGCAGCTGAATTTAAATGGGTGTCGTCTATCTATGGTAAATAACGTTTTGCATCTTTTATTTTTATTTAGTTATTAAAGTGAATCACGTCGTAGGCTAAAAGACTGTTAACGGTCCTATTTTATTGAAGATTTGATGCCAGTTATTATAGATAAATATAAAAAACATTGATTTTGATGAAAAAACTTTGATGTTGTAGCCTAACCTGCGCATAGTACTTATGATGCTCAACGTTTATATTTCCTCATTTCAGGCCAGAAAACTGCATTCTTGCAAGCACTTCGTGGAAATTTGTTGGGTTTACGTGATTCGTTGCATTCCGCTTTCATGCATACAAACTGGCATATTGTACGCAAGGCATGGACCACCGCTGTCTCTAGTGCGTCAACAGCCCGCGAGTTTAGTAGAACGTTAGCTGTTCTCGCCATGTGCATTCGACCAATTGCCTACAACAATCTGTGGTTTGATTCCCTCGGCCATACTTTATTAGCTCGACAAAGTGCACAAGAACGGGAAATAAGGAAAAAATTGGACAAAAAGGAGAAAAAAGAAAAGGAAATGGAAGAAGATATGTATCGGATGCATACAGTACACTACACCCTTGGTGTAAAACACCAAGTAAGTAAACAAAAATGTGTCCATATTTTCTCTAATAAATTCATTAACATCCAAAAATTTAACCTTATTTCACAAATCTTTTAGCTATGGAAGATTAAAGGTGAAGAGTTTCGAAGTCACGGTCAGTGGGGCTGGTTATGGGTGTCTGCCGCTCGCCCCAAACGCAAGAACATCTACCGCGCCAGTCTTTTACAACAGGGACAGAAGATACGTGAAGAATCAAGTAACGAATCGGCTACTGAAAGCTTACGGACAATAATAGCCATAAATTACCTTTCAATTTATTATTTTCTTTTTCTTAAAAAATCAGTGCAAGGAACCGAATCGGAAAGCAGTGCTCAGGCAGAACGGTTGGTATTGGACGATTTGATAAACGTATCTCAAGAGATGAACGACCCGGTGAGGAAAGTGTACGCCAAAGTCGCGAAAACCGGGAAGCTGGACGCTCTCCTTGCTTGGCGATTGAGTCTTAAAGAACGCGAAGACAAGGAAGCTGCGATTAAGGCTGGAGACGTGGAAACCCATGATGAGCAGCAAAACCAACTTCATCAGTACGCCTGCTACGCCATAGACTGCAGTAGCACGTGTTATTCGTCCCTTTGTCGCTTCCGGCAAGCCAATCCTTCAGTAAATGCCAGTGTTGATGAGAACGCTGCGAAAAGTACCGAAGCTAAGAACGAGCAAGCGAATACTTGCGGGAAGTATGCCTTGAAGAAGTTACCCGTCGCAGAAGAAAAGAAAACGGTTCGAGTTCCTGTACCTTATCCCCGTTCGTCGAGCTTTTCCACCAGAAGTGGCAAAAAGGGGCTTTTTGTGTTGGAAACCAGCGAGCTACGTCGCCTTGCGCGGAAGTATGGGCAATTCAACGTACCTGGTTTTATTCCCACAGCAAAGGTAAACTTCTGAAATTTTGTTTATGCAGTGCGACTATTTTTTTTTATTGAGCACTTCTGGTGAAATAGCACATTGCCGTAACAATGCTACTATTTCACCTAATGCGAATTCTACTAATGTTTATTTTTTTTAAATATAAGAAACATACGTGATTGCAAATTGTATTATATTTATACAGGCAAATCCTAGCGCGTGGCCTTATCCTTCATATCGCCCAGCTTTTCGTACATGTTGGCTTTACCGTACCTCGTTAGCGCGGTCCTTGACAGACGTGGCCCTACAGCTCCGAATCCTTTGGGCGTGTCTGAAATGGGATGACATGCAGGTAAACACAGTAACAGTCATGTCTTTCACTCATATTCGTTTTGCTTGATTTGCGTATTCTACTGTTGATAACTTACTCATTGCAGGCCAAGCCACCGACGGTTGACGGCAAAAACCAGGTGACCACCGAAACGGAAATCATTACGACTGAAATCCTGAAACATCGTACTATGGGACGGTTCTTGGAGAAGACACAATACCAGATCAGACGAGTGGTGATACCTTTAGAGTTGCCAGAAACCATCAGAGGTATACTTTCGCGTCCTGTTATTTATTGAAATTAAACAAGTTGTCAGCGGTTTCCCTTGTTTGCGTATATAAACATTGAAGCTCCGGTATAATACTTGTTTTTCGATTTACAGAGGTCACCCCATCGCGTTTTGGCTTGAGGAAGCGAAAGAAAGTGGAGACTCCTCGGTTAAGTGAGCCACAAGTGAGCGAAGAATGGGTGGAGGAGAACAAACTTGAACTGTGGGAAATCAAGCAGTATTATGAAAGGTAACGTTTTGCGGGATTCAAATATTCAACGTTACGTGACGTTTTGTACGTGCGGATTTCTGTCTAAGTTTCAGTTGATCAATCGTTCGTAATCTTATTAATACAGGACTTCATTGCTTTATTCCGCATTACGTTTAGGAGCGAAAAGGCTGCTGCAGCTGCGGCGGCTAAAAGGACAAGCGCCATGACTGGGCTTTTCGGGGGAACAAAGGCGACTCCGGAACAATTGGCCAAGCTTGGAGTGAAAACAACTACTGGTACGAAGATAGACCAAACGAAACTGAGCCAGTTACCGAACACTTCCCGTGTCGAAATCAGTGGAAAAACGTATCTCAGATTTACGTTACCAGGTATGTAGAAACAACGTGTTGTAAGAAAAATTTAAGATGTACGACTCTGTTGTACAGTTTTTTAATTGCGTAGAAATTTTCAGATTGTCACGGTTTCCTGTCCGTTTCTTAATTAAATCTAGGGCGTTATACAGTCTTAAATTTATCGAACTGACTGGAACCCTTCTAGTGATTATTTCAGAATTATTTCTAGTTCTGTGTACTAATGTTACGATTGCCAACATTTTGCCGCAGGTGGGAAAGCTGGTTTACAAGGGGCAAATTCGAATCTTCCAGTTACCAAGAATACTTTAGCAACGTTACTTGCCTCATCGCAAAAGACAGGCACGAATGCAGGTATCGCCAAGCAAATATTGGTCCAGAAAAGTAAGATTTCCTACTTCGATTTTTACATGACTCCTAAGTATTTTCTTTCAAGGCCAACCAGAAATTGCTAAAAAAATTCAGCCTGCTACGCCAGATAAACCAAATCAGATCATGGTGGTTAAAACGCCAGGAGCAAGTACGTTTGCATTTGTTTTTTCGTGTAATTATGTTGCACTAAGACGGTTCTTGTATATGTAGGTAATGTAGGAGCCCAGCAGAAATTACATATTTCCCGGACCTCTGACGGAAAATTCCTTGTACGCGGCCTGTTGCCAGGACAGAGGCTTGTACAGCTAGCGGATGGGAAGTTCCAACTCGTGGGCACGCCTACAGTTCATAAAACTGCTCTCCCTGTTGCCAAAACGGCCACTACTAATGTTCGTGTACTTTTAGCAAATTTGCTTTATCGCACTAATTTATCTAGTGTTTCTACAGTCAGGTTCTAATTGGCTTTGATTTCACACATGTATTATTTAGGCGACAACTACCCCAGCGGTGGTCAAACAGCCTGAAACGCCCACAACGCCCCATGCAGCAGCAGCCATTAAAGTGCGCATTCGTTTTCTCTTTTCCTTTTTCGAAAGTTTTTTTTTTAATTTTTTTTTTTACTTGCAATTGTAAACTTATTTATGCGTTTTGTGATTTATTGATATGCATAACTCAATGACAAGGTGTTCTAACTTTCTGTTTTTTTTTTATGGGGATCAGGCTTGAGCCTTTTTATGTATATTGCGTAGTTTTCGTTTCTATTAACGTTTCTTTCCTTTGTTTTTGTGCAGAACGAGGCTATTTCTGACGGCTCCTCTATGAATAAAACGGAGAACGTAACTGATAACGCCGTAAAAGCGGAAGGGGATGCTGAGGAGTTGGGCAAGTCATCTGCTGCCGAGGTCAAAGAAGAAAGCAAGACTAATGTAAGATCCGTAACGTAACCACGTATTGTGTGATATCATGAACGATTTTTGCACCGAAATGGAGCTACAGTGGTTTTGAATACACTCAAAAACGTCTTATATCTTTGCAGGTAATCGAAAATGCAGCAAAATCAGCTGCTGAGAAGCCTACTGCCCTTCTTGTACAGACAACCCAAGGCCCGCGAATTATTCTTCAGGGACTTCAAGGGAACAGCCTCTCATCTCAGGAATTACAAGCTATTCAAGAGCAAGTTAAGTCGCAGTTATTGAAAGGTATCATAATTTGACTTGTCAGATCTTTGGAGCACCAGCTTGTGTTAGAAAAATGCCAACGTCGTTTTTATTTCATTAATCAGCCCAAGCACTCAAGCAGCAAAAGGAGAAAGGAGCGAAAGCGGTCAGCACTCCTTTACAACTTAAAGTGGGAATACCTCCGCAGAAATCCCCTCCTGCTGTGGCAGAGAAGCAAGGTCAGGCGACGGCAGTGAAATCCGAAAACGACGCTGGAGAAAGCTCGGAAAATGAATTCGTCGTGACACGTGACTTTATCCAACAAAGTATCTAGAGCAAAAATATTCCTTGTTCTGATTATTAAACTAATTTTTCTCGTGTAGCAATCCGCAAAGCGCTGAAGCAAGAAAATTTGACACCAGACGTGGAACACAAGTTGTTGCAGCTTCACCGTTATCAAGAAAAGCAGAAGAACACTACAGGGACTAATATAGTCCCGCATACCCAGAAGAAAAAGACTGCAGAAGAAATTAATACCACCGAGCCTGCAAGAGAAACACTGGCTAGAGAAGCTTCTGTTCCTGTTAAGGAAACTCCAATAGCTAGTGTTACTCCTGTCGTGGAAAGAGCTGCTGCAGCAGTACGAACTACCGTAAAGACTGTTGATCGCAGACAAGCCACAGAGGAAAAGCTTGAAGCGACTATGGTACGCCACGCGGAGATTCTGCGACGGGCTATGTTACGATATCGGGAGAATTTCCAGAAAACACAACAAGAACCGGTGCCGGCCGTCGAGCCTCAGGTTACCATTCCAGAACGCCGTGTTTTTTCACCGTCTCCTCCGCCGAAACGCGAAGAAGTGCCTAGCGTCTTGAATGGAAGGGCTTCGAAGCATGCTGCAGTTGTGGAGCCTACTGACAAGCAATTGTCACTGACTTCTTCGAAGAGAAAACGGAAGTCTGAAAAGGACAAGTCTCTCACTAATAAAAAGTCTTTACATTGTGTTTGCAAGACACCTTATGACAGTGCTAGGTTTGTTGCTTGTTTTATATTACGTTACATTTATGTGATAACTTCTTGGATTAGGTTTTACGTGGGCTGTGACGTATGCTTGAACTGGTTCCATGGTGACTGTATAGGTATTTCGGAAGAGATGAGCCAGACAATGACCGAATATGTCTGCGCGGAGTGTCTCAAAGCAAAGGAAAACAATGAGATTTTCTGTCTTTGTCGTCAACCGTATGATGAATCACAGTATGTTAAATCGCATTTTATTTTTATGTTCTTTTTCTTTTTTTTATTATTTTTATTATTATTATTACTATTATTTTTAGGTTCTATATCTGTTGTGATCGCTGTCAAGATTGGTTTCACGGACATTGCGTGGGCATTTTACAAGCAGAGGCAGACATGATAGATGAGTACAACTGTCCAAACTGCCAGCCCGATTCTCCACTGAATGTCGCGAACTTGCGTTTGTTAACCCCGAAAGATTACGAGAAAGTAACTGAAGTCGTGAGAAGTTTGTTGGTAAGTAAACATAAATTTTTGTTGCTATTGAAAGGGAGTTATTTGGGTACTTTTTATAGAAAAATCGAAACTCGTGGCCGTTTCGTGAGGCTGTTAGCCCGCACAGTGTACCTAATTATTATGAAGTGATTAAAGATCCTATTGGTAAGGATTATTTTATTTTTATTATCCATGGTATTTATAGTTTGAGTTTGTTACAGATTTGACAAAAATCCTGTCTCGTCTGTCATCAAAGCACTATCGGCGACTAGCAGAAGTTGTTGGAGATATCACGAAAATGTTTGAAAACTGTCGTTATTTCAACAGTAACGATTCATCCATTTATAGATGCGCCGAAGCACTTGAATCTTATTTTGTCCCACGTTTGCATAATATTCGGAAGATATTGACGGAGTCATAAGTTACGAATGCCGGAAAAGTTTAAGTTCTTAGAAAAGTTTTGATGTATCAACCTTTTTACAATACATGCAATGAAATTTGGACAGATTTTTTAAATACTGTTAATATTGTAAGCACGCCATCTGTGGAATACCGTATGGAGAGGCGCAGAATCTATACACGAGACACAGTTTCCTGCTACATTACCGATTTCCAGTGAGTTAGTTTGAGCAGGATCAGGAAACATCTGGTAGTCTAAAATGTTGGTAAAAGGTAAACCATGACACCAAGTTTTGGCGTGTCTCAATTAATCGCAAGGTCTCCAATATGCAAATTAAGTGGCCTAAAATGTTCCCCTTGATGAGAGCATTAAGAATCTTTGCTCTAGCTCTCCAAATAAGCGAGAAAATCGAGCTTGAATACGTAATTATGCCCTTAGGGCGTCTCAGGAGCCAAAATTTTTTAAATCCCATAAGGAATAACATGGGAAAAAAGACGATGCACGTTGTTTCTCAGTGTGGTGTCTACCCTTTCCCTGTCCCGCTTCCTATACCGTTCCGTAGTACCTTGTGAAATCCAATTCATATTGTATATTGGAATGCACAGGCACCATAGGAAACAGCATAGGAAGCGGGATAGCATATTATGGTCGCATTTTGGGTGATTTTTCAGTTGAAAAGATTGACCGTGCCAGGGTTCGAACCCTGTCCCACGCGGATGGAAAGACCTGCCTTAGTCCGCTCGGCCACTATACATTTTATTTCAGTTGCTTTTGAACTGTATATATAGGACTGCTTATTTTGATACTTTATATGCAATTTTACACGGAATAGCTTATTTACGGTTTTGTGAAGAACGATGCCCCAAAACGACCTTCAGGAATGGACGGGACTTGATTGTTTGGAACTTTTTTGAATTGAAATTCTTGTAAAGAAATAAAAAAAATCTTGTATCTTTCTGCATTCAATAGCTACTGATAGCTACATTTACTAGTCTTAGTTATCCCGTTATTTTTTTTTTCTCAAGCCTCAGCGATATTATTAGAAGTTACGATTCAAAAGAAACTACTTCATACATCTTTTACAGAATTAGTAACACTGCCTTTAAATTTTTACATGCAGGCTCCTGGCACCTCAGCCTGTGAGATTTAAGACTTAAAAATGACTTTTGCAGCGATGAAATTCTCTGAGTGGAACTTTGTGAAATTAAATTCCGAAACAAATGCAATTTACTAAGGAAGCTTGTATTTTGCACACGCTAGCAATAAAGATGCATTTCTGCACATCACATTGTATACTCCACAGGGCAAATATTTTCGGGCATTCAACTGTGAAACAAACGCTGAAAGGCGGAAATCGGCGGTCCCACTGTCTAACGACAACAGTCGTATAGTTTACTGGATCTGTAACAGACTCCGTCGGAATACTTCCCAGCCGCAAAACTTGTATGTTCCAACTAACCCAAACGGACACTTGTCTCAACTCAACAAAATTGGTACTTTTGTAAAGATTTAGAGCTTGAGAATATTACTTGATAGTTTTTTTGGAGGTCAACTTAAGTGAGTTTTCTTTGAATTCCAAAATATTTCGTTCTGGTAAGCTTTACGGACAATCAATAACGATGCATAAAGCCTAGAATTAATTCGAGTAGGTACGGTTGTATTGCAGGAGTTTGCTGTTCCTGGAGCGTATGACGTTGCAAATGAATTTTCGACAAAGTTAATTTCCGTTATATTTAATGACAGCTCTATTGCGGAGTTCAACGGACCAATTCGATCGCATTTTTTTTTCGCTACTCCGCAATTACAGGATCTAGAAATCAATGTGCAGAGCTGTCACACCAAAAGATTAGGGGAAAATATTCCCGTTGTATGCCCAACTTAACACATGTAGACCGGATTCGTACCCTCTACATTCCGAATCGACGAGTACATAATTAAAGGAATTAAAGATTTTTTTGGGGCAGCTTGCACACTAGCCTCATGGCTAACTACCTTTATATGGAAGTGAATCGTTTTGTTTGAATTTGAGTAACTGGGAAAAATTTACTGTCCAAGACTGGAAAGACACTGTCTCAAATTACTACAGACACTTGAAACCGTTACTCGCCTTAAATGAGACAAGACTTCCCTATTACTCTTCGAAGTCGCATGCTAAAGACAAAAAAAAGACGCTAAATAGCAAGATTACGTCGAATGCTTTGTACACTGTAGAGACGAGGCAACAAGACTGTAAAAAGGATGCGACAAGGACAGGAAGACGAAAAAAACTGTTGAGTATTAATATATAAGCAATGGAATAAACATTTTTCACATTGCCATACAAATAAAAAGCTGCCTCCATCGCAAAAACAATTTTTTTTAGAAAACAGTCTACCATGGGATAATACTATTACATTATGGCAAAGAGGTATAGTTTCGTGGCAACAGAACCATCTTGGTATTTAATACGCAGCCATTCCATCAGAAACCGAGTTTTAAACTTTACACTTGCGAGAACAACCACATTTGCGCACGATTTCGATCTCTTTGTTATAGCGGGTACCATCATTGCAAATCAACTTGAGCCTTCGCTTTTTAGCACGACGGGCTCGGCAGCATTCGCTACCACACCCTCCGGAACACACCGCATTACGGATTGGTTTAGTGGAACGACAGCCGTGTTCCATGTAGTAATCTCTGTATTGTTCTTTGCGGCAAGTTGGACCTATTGTTCGAGAAAATTAAAAAAAATACACAAAATCACCAAATTTAAAAGACAATTGTACCTTCTTCGCAGTATTTGCCTCCCCAGCCAGTCGGGCATTTACAAGAATACCCTCTGCCTTCCTTTTTCCCCACGCATTTCCCTCGGCGGCATTTATGGTCACGACATGGGTCAATTCGGGCTTTATTCTGGCAATAAAACAAGAGGAATATCCGTGTCATAAAACTCACGTTATACATTATCTCTTGCCATTTGTGGCTTTATCTACGATGGTATATTACATGTTGTGCAATGTAAAATGTTAACCGCGTGAATATGACAACAATACGCCAAACAACAGAGAAAGTTTCATTATGGGAAGCCGGAAAGTTATATCCCGCTTGCCTTGACACGCCAACAATGCTCTGCCAGTCTTCAGAAAATGTACGCATGATAAAATACTACTGCCCCGCCCACCAGGAACTATACTAACAAACTCAACCCGGCTCAGCACTGCATAAAGAGCTTGGGTAATACAAAAAGTTCGGTTCTATGTTTGATCTACAGACATAGAGCATAAAGTACTACGGTATTTGATCTTTAGATAATACAAGCGAAAAATACCAAGTTCATGAACGAAGTTACTAAGGAGTTTGATCTAGAAACAATTAGAACAAAAGATAGTGTTAGCACTTGCTCGGTAGTAATCCGCTTAACAAAGACGAAGTGGGTACTTACTGGTTCAGCAGCAATGTCATTAGGCACTAAATCCGTTGTGGGTTTCTTCGGCCCAGTTTGGCTCTCTTTCTCTTTCTCGGGCTTTATCTTCTTTGGTTTTACTTTAACCTCTTTTTCTGGTTCTTTTTCGGGTTCATCGTTTTGGCCAGCGCAGCCTGGGGAAATCTTCTGCTGTCTCGTGGCTGCTTGCTCAAAGTCAATAAGTTTTCCATTCAACCACATTTCCTTCAAACATCCTACAAAATATCAGAAAAAATACATTCACATTTACATTGTCACGTAAGTTTTTACCAAGGAAACTTGTTGCGTTCCTCAAATGCCATTGTTTCAGCGCAGATTCGCCAACTTCCGTCGGTACGCCACCGATATACAACGGCGTGTTGACTTTCATAATCTCCTTCTCGCCTTCGTTAATTACAGACCGTGCCAGGCCTTTATTGATTCGCAGGGTGAAGTTCTTCTTCAACGACAGCAGCTCGACAATGTGATAACGGCCATCTGCGACTGTCTCGTAGCTAAACATGGTAGACACTGGATAATTGCCAACGTCGTAGCTAACCCGAATTCGACCCCGGAACAATTCCACGGCCCAGTGTTGTTGCTCTCCGTTGTAGAGCAAAACTCCGCTATCTTGGGTCGTGGAAATGACGAGCGTAAGATTCACTTCCGGACGGGATTTTAAAGCCGGGATCTCTATGTAGCTCGTGTTATGGAGCAAGCTAACTGTCGTGAGGAATTCACAACGTTTGCCCGAGTACCCGGCATTGCATTTGCATAGATAGTCCGTAGTTCCATGAGGTTGGAAGCACACACCATTTTGGCAGTCGTGTTGCTGGCAAGGAGACGTTTGAGGATACAGCAAACTTACCTGCAAACACACAATAAATTTTAATTATATTTATTTATTGCTTAGTTCTTTTTTATTCTTAAAATAACTCTTATGTATTTTATCTTCCTCGTTTCCTAATGCTAAATTTTTATTACCGCGAGAATTTATAAATAATAAATTCCTAAAAAAAATAAATAAGTAAAAAAATACCATGGGAGTAACTTCGCAGAATTTGCCCGAGAAGTCCGGTAAGCATTTACAAGTATAGCCATTGTTGCCGTCAATGCAGGTAGCACCATTCTGACAAAGGTGTTCAGCGCAGTCATCATTGTTAACGCTGCAGTTTTGGCCACTGAAGCCCAAAGGACATTCGCAAGTGTAATGCGTTTTATGGTCGATGCACTGCGCGCCGTTTTTGCAAGGACTGAACTCCTTGGTGCAAAACGGTATCACGCGGTCGCAGTACTCGCCCATGTATCCTTCTTTGCAATCACAGCGGTAACTTTCGATCTGATCCACGCATGTAGAGTTGTTGGCACATTTATGATCCACGCAATCATCAATATTCGTTTCGCACCGATCGCCTTCGAAGCCAGCAGGGCAGTGACAGCTAATCAGCAAAACAAATTTGTGTGAAATTGTCAAGTCATCCACCAATTTTCGCACACCGAGCTTACCTGAACCTCCCTTCCTCAAGCAATTTGCAGGTAGCCCCGTTGCGACACGGGTTACCGAAGCACGCGTCAATAGCAGATTCGCATAATTTGCCATAATAGCCCGGGGTGCAGACGCATTCAAAATCTCTGCTTGGCAAGGGTTTACACGTCGCGCCGTTTTTGCATGGGAAAGTGTAGCACGCATCGCATTTTGCCAAAATATCGTTTGGCACTTTGCCTGCGCCATTAGCAAATGCAACACATAACTTATAGGAAGCTATATCAAAGGAAAAAAAGGTTCTCATACTTTTGCACTGGAAACTGTCCGGTGCAGACGTTAAGAGCAGTTTATCACGCAAGGTAATCGGTTCAGCGCATCGAGCGATCCCGGGCTCGACGTAATCACGCTTCACCCATTCCGAAAGCCACCGTAATGAACAATCACAGTAGAACGGATTCGATCCAAGTGCTCTGAGGGGAGTTTCAAGTAAATATATTTTGTTATCCATGGGCATGCTGATCTTGGCAGTGGGTAACTTACAAATGCGTTATCGAAAGCAAGTCACGGAAGGTGCCTTCATTCAAAAAGGAAACGTCGTTTCCATGCAAAGATCTAATTAAGATCACATATAAAGTTGCTATCAAGACTAATAAACTATTAACACCTACAAAATACGAAGAGAGCGCAAATTGGCAAACGCATCGCGCTGGACGCACTGCAACTTGTTGTAACTGACGATCCTACAAAAACACTAGTTTTCAAAGAAATCGTAACTTTAAAGCCGTATATATTTACAGTGTAGAGAGCTGACTTAAGTTAGCGAAGGTATTGTTGTTAAGCACTGCGACTTGATTGTTGCTAAGATCCCTGGAAACATTAACACACAATTAGAAACGATATATTTACATAACAAATCAGTGATCTAAGATTTTTTTTTTAAATATCCAGAACCGGAACATTTACAATCTCGTTAAGGAGCTTAAGTGATCCAGTCGGTCCGCATGAATAGTTTGAATTTCGTTGACATCCAAGTATAACTCGGTCGTTTCGGCCGGAATGTTCCGGGGGATTTCACGAAGCTTAGCGCGGCTACATCTTACGATGGTCCCGGTGCACGTACATTTGGCTGGGCAGTAATTGTCACCCAGACAACCTTCATCGTTACTATCGCCTGTTGGAGATCAAAGCAAAAGTCAAGCGTAAGTATGCGTCCACAAAACGAATGTTAGACACGGTAAGTCTACATTCGAGCACGGGAAGTAAAACTCATTTACCAGTGCAGCGAAAGTCGTACGGGGCGATATCTTGTATGGCAACGTCTTTAACACGTGCAGGCGAAGCACATACAGGGTTAGCTGCCAAGATATCTTTGCCTTTTTTCCTGATCCATTCGCCGAACCACGCTAAATTGCAACTGCAATGAAACGGGTTGCCTCGCAAATCACTAAAGCGATAAAACAGAACACATTTAGACAGCGAGTCGCCTACGAACCGTGAAATGATCAGATTTTTGTCATCCTTACAGCGACGAAAGGGACTTCAATTGATCAAAGGAGCCGGGAACGACGCAGGTGATAACGTTGTTAGCCAACGACCTGTCAAAAAGGACCCACAGTTGTATTATGAGCACTTACGCATGTTGACAGAACGAGCAGCGTTCGGACGTTGAAAAAAAGGTTCATAAATATCTTTCATAATTAGAACCTATACCCTTTACATGTTTATTATCCAAGACACGTAAATTCTTCTTAAATTTTAGCCGTTTTTGTAGTACTTCTGCTTACGATAATATTGTAAATTAAAAATAAATAAATATGAAATTGAGCTCGCTGACGTTGTTTTGAAGCTGTAATCTTTTATTTTCCTACTGAGTGTCAGAAACCATGTGTGGCCATATTCCCCTTAGGATGTTGGTAGCCGTAACCTGATCTATTCTTGGGAAAAAAAGCTTTGGTTTAAGTAAACAAGCATTTCTTTTTTTCTTTCACAACGTCTCGCGCCATGCCATTAAGAGCTACTGTGGTCGCAGTAAATAAAGGATGGGAAGTTAAACTGACAGAAAAAGAGAAACAAATATTTATAATTCCAAAAAGAAGGCTCAAGAGCTTTTACATTTAAGAATTAGAAAAAGAGCCAATTAAGAATATGCAATCATTCGCACGCAATCAATTCATATTCCTAATAGAATAATTTGTTATAAAAATAATAATATTAATTAATAATACGTTATGAACAAGGAGGTAAATCCCGGGTTAAGTCACGTTGTATAAGCAAGGTGTCAAACTTACAAGGTTTTCAGATTCAGTAGCCCGAGGAACATCTTGTTGTTGATCTGCCGCAGTTGATTTTCCGCTAACAACCTGCAGATAAGATTCAGAGTAAATAAAATTATCTTTTAAGTAGACAGATACCAAACGTCAAGTACGACATCTTACAATTCTGTCAAGAAATTGTTGCCTTCAAAGACCGCATTCTCGAGGACAGTAATCTGGTTTCGGCTCAAATCTAACTTGGTCAAACTTGGCAGGTCCCTGAAGATTTCGTCAGCTTTGATTCTTGTCAACATATTATCGTTGAGTAATCTGCAAAAGGGGAATGTCGTTATCTTCCTCCACACATCTTTCCAGATCAGCTGTAAACTGTGTTTCTTACAAGACAGTCGTATCCAACGGCAAATCTTTCGGAATTTCACGTAAACCCCTCCCCGAACAATCAACAGTTGTTCCCGAACAAGAGCAACCCTGCGGGCACGGCTCCGTATCTTCACAGTAGGCATATTCGGATGCACCGGTGTTGACTATTTTCGGCGTTGAATTTTCCGAAAAGAAAGTTAGTTTATTTCTTTAGGCAATCCAATCAGTCCTACCTAAACAACGCGGTGCGTCATCCAGCAGGCTAATTAATCGCCGGCGTTGCATTCGTTTGGGCGATTCACAACGCGCACCGGAAGTTTCTACTGGGTGCTTTTGCAGAAATTCGGCTAACCATGTTAAATGGCAGTCGCACACGAACGGGTTTCGAGCGAGATGTCTAACCAAAGGTGTGATGTTAAAAGATCATAAACCGGTTTCGGGTGCTGAGCAAAAATGACACTTACAAGGTTTGCACAGCTGTTAAGCTGTCAAAAGTTCCATTGATTAAGGTTTGAATACTATTGTCGTAGAGCGAACTAGGGAGAAAGACAACAAGATCAGACACAAAAACTCAACAAAAGTGCAGCTGGGCTTACAGTAGAGTTAGTTTATGCAGATCACGGAATGTGTCCTTCCTTACGCACGTAATCCGGTTCGCGTTTAAGAGCCTAGAAAGTGTCAAACGTTAATCAGGAATCGTGTTATTCCCAACATATACATTATTTATCATGTCTGGACGGACTACAAACTCTCCTTGGCAAACATGCAGCACCAAACTTTTCACGCTTGCATTTTTGCCAAGGACAATACAGTTTTAGTTTTGCAGACGATTGCCTCGCAGGTATCGGAAATTCGGACAAGCTCTCGCCCATTGCAAGGAATATACGTTATGAAGTGCCCATTAAAACGAAGAAGGCATTCGCACCGCCATCCCTTTCCATTGGTAAGAGAAGTACCGACAATCGCGTTTATCAGACACTCCCTTCCCTTATTAGTCTGCAAAACCGAGACTCTATTGTATACTATATAGACAGATATGTTAACAGGTTGTATGATACTAACACTTCATATGATATATAAACGAATACAATACAGCCTCCTGTCATGCACTCCATGATAACTTCTAGGAAAACAACTATACATTGTCAAATTTAAAATTCGCTTAAAATATACAAATGGTGCGTTCCTAATAAAACGATACGGTAGACGTGCGAAGTTGCTCGCGCAATGTACTACTTTTTTTTTATAAACCCAATAGACCGATTATCCAGTGCTGCGAGCTTCGTTTCTTAAACGTCGCCATATTGGGACCCGATGACGTTCTCTTTCGCCTTTTTAGGCCGACAAAAGAGACATGCAACGGTAAGGAAAGAAAGCGTCACCGGGAATCTAACCTGGTGGCGTTCAATTCGCAAAGATGACGTCACTGAGCAATTATAATGCTTTTAGCAACCTTGAGTGTTTCGGAAGTTACACAAAGTGACAGAGGCAATAAAAGCTGGCACGAACGTAATTCACCAACTGTGTGAGTCTTTGCCAGGATCTTAAAAGCACGATGTTAAATAATTCGTGCGTAAAATATTCAAAAAATAAATGTCAAATAATACAACGCGCAAAATATCTTATCCAACCACACGTAACATGAATTAACGACAATCTAAATAAGAATTCCCTACTGGTAAAAGGACTAAATCTCGGTGTTAACCGCCAATAAGCTTCGCTTTCGTTGGTTTTTAAATTAAAAAGATACAAAAACAGTGCTGAATGAGTAAACAGAATGGAAAAATACACACGCAATACTTACAGTAGTTGCAGCTCTCCGAGACCATGGAATACACCGGTTGGTAGCTCGGTGATTTTATTTCCGTACAACACACTAATACAAAAAGACAACATTAGAGTTAAGGCAAAAACGTTGGTGCACATTTTCGTTTAAATATATATAAGTTAGGCGTTCTACTTACAGCGAATTAAGAGACTTCAAGCCTTGGAATGCATCTGGCGCAATTTTGGCAACTTGATTATTACTAAGATCACTGTCAAATATGCATCAATTAGAATAAGTCGTTGAGGCCATACACATTTCACACTTACATTCTCTTCAGCTTGCTGTACGCTTTGAAGGCTTTGGGCGGAATTTCGGTGATTTGGTTCTGTTCCAGCCGCCTAACAGCATAAACCCATGTTTGTACTTTCACAAAGGAATTTCCATTTTAAATCAACAAACAAAAGGAATTCAGCTGACAAATCTGACTTAGAACAAAATACCAAAGAACCGTGTTTCATGATTGATGGCGTACAATATTATGCTTTATAAAAAGAATGAAACACGAGCAGCTTTGTGACAAACTTGGGTAAAAAAGGGAGGAGTCCTGTAAGCTCATGCAATAGTGACAAATCTTCGATCATAGAGGAAATGTGCACGAAACACTTTTCTTCTTGCATTTTTGCAATCCAATATGATTCACGCTACGGGGAAAAATGAAAAGAAAAGTGAGACTTACAATTCGGTGATGCTGAAGGGCAAGTACTGTGGAATTCGAGTCAAAGCCTTATCGCGGCAATCAACGATTCCGTCACTACATTTACAGGAGGTCGGACAAGGTGGTTCCACCACGCATTCGCCGGAAGATCTTTCTTGCTGTCCACCTCCTAGGTGTTTGGAAGTCAATTTCTAGGTTCCTCCCTTTCAACCTTTTTTTTTTCATAAAAAATCTGCTTTCTTGATCTGGTCCTATCCGCCTGGAAGACTCACCTGTGCACTTGAAGTCAGCGTCGCTGAGGTCGGTAATGACTTTGCCTTTTAAGGGGAATGGGGCATGGCATCGTGTTAGCAAGCCCATTTTGTTATTCCGCCGTAAAAAACGAGCGAGCCAAAGTAAGTTGCAGTCGCATACGAATTTGTTGTCTGCCAAACGCAAAACGCGAAGTTTAGCCAATCCATCAAAGACACTGACACGCAAAAACGCCAGGTTGTTATTATTCAGTGTTACAATTTCCAAATCCTTCAAGCCTTTTAAGGCGGATTCGTCCAGGCATGATATCTGGTTATTATCCAATTGTCTGCCAAAATCGACCAGGTGAGAATGGGGATGAAAGAAAAGGAAAATCAGAGCCTTTTATGAATGAAATTAATGACTTGCGTCTTAACACTTACAAGTTGCGGAGTGACAAAAGGCCATGAAGTGTCCGTTTCCCAACCAATGTCAGTTGGTTATGGCTCAGGTCCCTACACAACGAAAAGGACAAGAAAAATTAGCTGAGGAATGCCATAGATAGATTTTTTTCAACGTGAAGCGGCAACGGGCTCTTGTCTTCAGCGATAAGATTAGACAATCAATGCTTTCGTCCCTTTTGGGAAACTTTATATCCCAACATTTTCTCAGTAGATTTCACCTTGTCGGTTCTATAAATGAAGCGTTAAGGCCGTAGAAGCGTTGGTTCAGCTGGAAAACTTTGATATGCCTCTGCGCCACTATCCTCAACGCAACACCGAAGTCTACTCACGCTTGCCTCGCTTTACGCGGATCGCGCCCTATTGATAACAATGCTAAGTTGCCCGCGTATAACGAAACTCGATTATAATAAATAATTACTATATTCCGTAAAAAGCGACGTCAATCTTCTCTTCTATCATTAAGATGCCTTCCAAGATCAAAAGCTTGAAATTAATTGTTCCGAAATTCCAACATGTTCATTTTCTTCAAATACTGTAATTTTCTATGTAAACCTATCGTCGTCTTTATCAATTCCGCAACCCGATGGTTTGCAAGCCGTGATTTATTAATTGTCTTACTTATCTCTCAGCACTCTTTTCGCAGCATGATATATGAAGGCACTGAACGCCAATTATGTTTCCTTTCTCTCTTCGAGAGCACTTGTATCTTTTTGCTTTTTAATTGTCTTAAAAACTTTTTGTGGGATCAAATTTCCTCCATCTTTTTTTATTTGTTTACTTTGATCGGTTTCATTAGCTGTTCTAGATAACGCTATGTTCTGTTTTCGTTCCTTGGCGGGATTTTTTACGACGTGGCTGTCAACAACGTAAGAGGAATACAGCACTCGTTGCCTTATTCTCAATAGCACTATTTTTTAATGGATTATTTTGTGTGTGTAACTCATGCACAATTTATCTGAAGAATAAATACCACGGCACAAAAAGCGCTGCATAAACTTTCCACACATCCCCCTTGAGGCTGTGAAGTTGTTTGATCGCATCGGAGCCATAATTTTTTGGCGTCAGGCCGTTCTAATAGCATTAAATATTGCTCAATAAAATACGCTAACAATGAGTTATTTCTATAACCCCGGCTGTGACATGGTACAAATCTGTCTATTCTTTAGCCCTTCCATTAAGCTGCTTAGAACACGGGACAGATCATGAAAAATCCTGTTTAATGAGTAGAACGGACATATATTTGCAAGATAAGAAAACGCTGGCAGCTCCCAAAGACTCGAATAAGAGATCCGCCCATTAACAAGGAAAAGGTCGTTGGAAACCTGCAACACAGAGCGTTTGAGGCCCTGTACGCGAAACGCTACACTCAGCGCCATA
This sequence comes from Triops longicaudatus, assembly GCA_022885665.1. Lineage (NCBI taxonomy): Eukaryota > Metazoa > Arthropoda > Branchiopoda > Notostraca > Triopsidae > Triops > Triops longicaudatus. Next base: position 1,986,844 of record JAGQDJ010000202.1, read on the forward strand.
ATTCATTGGGTTCCGGGGTTAAGGGGGGCGTTTATCCTTTTCCGAGATTTCTTTTAACTTAACCGAAGCGACTCCCTCCGAGTTAACATTTGCCTTCACATTCATTAAAGAACCAAAAACCTCTTTTTCTTATATGTTTTCGCCCCTAATCCGCCATTCCGATCTCAACTTATAATGAAAGCTTAAATACCTCCGAAAAAAAATGTCCCAAGCAGGGGAAAATGAACGGGGCGACGTTTAGAAAAATGATCACATTCCCCTAAAGTCTCACATCACATGAGACCCAGCGATATAAAAAGTGGTATCCTTTTCTAAATATTTTCTTTGTGCGCGTCTCTCATATATTTCAAACGTCGGCTTAGCGCTCTAGCACCTCTACATGACTCAACTCGCACCCTTCTCCAGTGCAGATCAAAGTCCGAGCACACCGCACCTCCCCCTTTTGGAAACAAACCTCTCATTCTCAACTTGACTTGAGCCACCCGCCACCCTAATTAGTCCCCGGTAACTTGGCCTCTTCCAAGTTATGGTTACCTCCCAAAAGTTTCTCCCTAGCTTTCAAGCAATGCTTAATTGGTGTTATTTTCATTTTAACGAGAACTTTGTATGTTATTCAACTCAAAAACCAGGCAGCGCGAGCCTAAAGCTATACCAAGCTCAAACAAATGGATTCGCCCACCGTCACGGTCCATTGTAGCTCTTATGGCGACAAACAAACATTCGAAAACGGGGATCTTACCTTTCCGAAAGGGTTTCAGGCACCGGTATACACAACTTTAAGATTTTTTTTTTTAAAAAAAGGATAAGGACGTCAATTCCTCCGTAGAAGGTAGTTATTTTACACTGACGGACAGCACAGACGAATTATTCTAATTTAAGATTTAAATTAACGATTTAAGTTAAATAGGGAAAGTTACGTTAAATATCCGGATAGAAGTAAACCATAATACGGACATAAAAAATCTTCAAATTTTAGAAACGATATCACAGAAAGAACCTAACTGATTTAGTTTATCTTAAAATTTTGAGAAAAAAAATCTGACCTACTGCACCAGTTAGCCCGATTTTCCGTCTAACAAAAATAGCACAACTTCAGGCATAGTTTACAAATTTAATTAATGATCTTTCCAGTAAAACCTTTAACTAGTGCACTAGACATTCTTAACAATAATATTACTGTCAAAACGATTTCTTTAAATTTTTAATCATTTTTATAGCACGTCTGACAATGTCCTACGCTATTCTCCCATAAAGCGTTTGTGCATACCGGGGCCTTAAACTTTATATTGATTGTATACCTTTCTCTTATTTCGTAGTAACGCGCAAAGCCCCGCCCCCCTACCCGATGACGGCACGCAGTCAGCAATGTCGGTTTACGGTACTTTTCAAAAGTCGTAACCCTTTCCATTGGTAATATTTGAGGTGAACCTTTAAAAAAATGCTTACCTCCCGCCCACAACAGGCTCCTCGCAAAGTTACACACACTTTTTAGCTTCAGACATGCTAATTTAACTTTCCATTCGACGGTTGTGTGCAGTATGCGAGGGGTTGGGACCTATGTTAATCACGTCCGGGCTACGAAATGCTTTTGTACGAATGTTTGCCTGGATCATACAAAGTATCGTCCGTTTTTTTCGTCTTTTACTAGCGGCCTTTAGTACCTTGCGCTTTGGAGTATACCTTATCTTTTGTGTATTTTCGGACAAGACCTCCACGTACGCGCGTAAATTGTTACTGGTCAGCAAACGGTCCGCGGTAGCCATATTTTTCTCATAAGAAAGAACTACGAGACAGACGGCTACTTCCCCGCAATGCAAAGTGAATGACGTAGACCCAAAGCTCCGTTCAAAAATAAAATGTAAAAAAAATAAATAAATAAAAATAAATAACACGAAAATAGAAGTATAATAAGAATTCGGTAGAAACAAGAAAAATGAAATAAAAATAATAAAAAACGAGTTTAAAACAAAGAATAAGTGACCTTTCCAGTTTTTTGCACGTTCTAATCTGAACTCTTGGCTTCGCTGTCACTACATAACCGCTTTCGCGCACTCCCACCTATTTGCTTTTCCAAAGTCTTTTTAAGAAAAACATACAATATTCAATCCAAATCGAAGCCTTATCTCAGTTTCGCTGTGTCATGCATTCCTCCATTCTTTTCTTCTCCGGAACAGCTTTCTTTTTGTTACATCGCCTGTCAATTTAGGTAATACGGTACTTAAAAATGCGTTCTTCCAAAGAAGTATCGGGGAGTTTCACATCACATGAGCAATCAGGTTTTGTAAGCACACAATCACAGTACCAAATCTTGTTTTTACGTCTTTACTATGCATTGCATGCAGTTATTTTCCAGGGCACGTATTGAACGTTTCGCGCTAATAGTACCCACTGGCGAACAATTGGGGGATTTTCGGTTCATTTCCTGGAAAATACGTTGGCTAAAGAGCCCTTGTAATATCAAAAGACGTGCATTTCCAACTCTCATCACAAGACAAACACTTTGCAGCTTTGAAGCACCCGAGTTCAGCCAAAGGTTCGCATGACAGTAATCATTAGCTACTTGAAGACGTCAAACTTGCAACACTTGACCATTTGAGACAAATTATGGCGGCGAAGCAATCGTTTAAGAATTTTCTCTCCCGCCCCTATAGGGTCATCTTCATTTCGCGCGGTCTCTGAGCAGCCCAGAGGAAAGTATCGCTTGTGTTCAATGCAAAACCTCGGCTAGAAGAGGTTGGCTCGTTTGACCGGTCCCAAGGACGCTTGGGAGTGATGGATGGGCCTTCAAGGTTTCTTTTTGCCTCCCCCATCATCCTCACGCTTACTTTCAGATGCCGTGTGGGATAAAACGCATCATGTTTTTAAAAAGGCAAAATATGACAGCTCACCGTAACTGGCCTTACCATTCCTATCAAGCCCACAGCTTTTGCTTACGTATCCATTGACTTACGACAAAATTACCATCTTAATAAAGCCTTCCAGAACGTAAATCAACAAGACCCTGTTTAATACTATTAAAATGTAAACCACGGGAAAACGAATTTGCAAATTTTAACTCAAAATGTTGCCTAGAGAAAATATAAATTTATTTAGTTAAAATACGAGCCAAACCAAAAGAAATCAGTTCAAATCAATCTAAGTAAAGTTTCAAATAGTTTTTTTTAAATAAGCTAAATTAGCCAAATTTTCAACAAAATTGTGACCAAGTGAAATTGCGTAAAAAGACCGAAAAATTGAGAGTTTACTGTGCAAGCAAAATAAAACTTTAAAAGAAATACCACAAGAATGTTAAACGGAAAGTATGCGTTTTATACAGCTAAAATCATGAAAAACACAAAAATCTTTTTGATACCGTAAAAATGTTAACAAAGGGATAAATCTGATACGTCTAACCAAAACGTGAGCCAACAATTAAGTATTTGTCAATACGTTAAAAAACAACACCAAATGAAGCTAATTTTGCTGACGAAAACTATAATTTAAGCCAAACGGAAGTGACACTTAAATTTAACTGAAAGTACAAACCAACCAACTTTCCAAACCACAAAAATGCAAATAAGCAAAAAATCAAAAAGATTATTTTCTTCTTTAGTTTTTAAAAAATTTTTTATTGTGAACTTTCTTGGGAATTTTACAGTGACTCTTAAACTGGCAAAAAAAAATCTTTTGAAGCATTAGAAATGCACCTAACGAAAATAAAATAGTTTAACACAGCTAAGTTCCAGTATTTTTTTAACAAAACATCGTTTACTACAGTTAAAAGTTCAAACGAAAATCACTGTCTCTTTTTGATTCTATTGCGTTGAGAAAAATTTCCTAGAGAAGTGGGACGTTACAAGTTCTTGTGCTTGAAATCAATCTCACCCAGACCTGTGGAACCTTTCAACTTGAGAAAATGAAAAGAGGGGAATCCATCAAGCGAACAACTGATAACGCTGCTGACAGGCGCAGAGGAATGCCTGCGTTTCTAAATCTCAATTCTTCTCAATAACCAGACAAGCGTGTGTCAAACAGTTCCTCCAACTAGATAAGCAGGCGGTTAAATATACAATGACTGCTACAGCTTTAACACGACCACAATAGAATGAAACGCACAACTTCCAGCACCTTGGCAACCAGGCAAACGCTTATCCCTTGTTTGCACCGCAAGTTTCCTGATCTCTCAAGGGGGAACTTGCCGTTATTACGCCGACGATCTTATCCGCCTCTTGCCTTTTTATGCAATGTTACTGAACGCGGGGAATGGATTAGAAGAGACGGCCGCTAGCTAAGTCACGCTTACCGAACGTTTTTAAACTTAAACTCGGCTTCCTTTTGCCTAACAGGGATTTCTCGCTCCTCCTATACTCTCCACGTTGGCGAGCCAAAAACGTATCCGTTTCGGGAATTAAGTGGGTTTCACTGTAGGGGAGAAAGCGCATGCATTTTCCCGATCCCTGGTGGAATTGAGAAGGACACAGGAAGTCAAACTTACACGCAGAACACCCCCTGTTGTAACATCTGTCAGAAATTTGTGAAATCCTTCATTAAACCCAATTTGGCGCTTGGAAGGTATTTCTGAAAATGTTTCACATTTTTCCAACTTCTGGAGATCCACGTGATTAGACAAGTAAGACAGTGAGAAAGTTTTAAGCGAGCTGTTGACGGAAATGAAGGAAATGTAAACGAGGATCGCTATATAGCTAACGTCGACAAATTAATTACGCTACATGGCAGCCAAACCGGTTAAGCACATCATTACACTTGTAGTTTAACAGATTGGGCCGTGTTCCTGGTAGTCTAATGGCACTTTGGGGACTTCCTAATTGACAGCTTGCTGCTGACAGAGACGTATGCGTAACTTACGCGGCAAACTTGACCAACTGTATAGACACTATGACCAAACAACGCTTACAAGTCCTCCAATCGTCACAAACGCACAAATGGCGTAACTTATCCTCGAGGCGTGTACCAGGCAAAGGGGAAAAAAGGTGATAAAAGGAAAAACAACCATCGCTATTATACTTTTACGATACGACAGTCATAAAGAGCCTCTGGCAATTACTACATTTAGTGATTTAATATCCAAACATAAATACGTGATTCTTTTTTGCTTTTCAGCTTAGAACAGGAGGAATTTAAGACCCACTGCCGTTAGTGTCGCTGAATGGTTTATGCCGACTTTTTTACAGGCACAAATAAAACGCAGAATCAAGCCGTAAAACGCCCAGAACGCCCGCATGAAGTTAAAGGTCTCTTCTCAATACGCAACAAAACACACGACGACCTTCGATCTAACAGCACCCCGCTTTAACGAATGTCCAAGATGAACGATGGCCATGTCCTTTGCGTCCTTTGCTAACTTCCACAGCCACGTGATGTGAACTTCGCTTCGTTAAAACTTTTGAAACTTAAGTAGTGTCTGTAGGAAAAAATAACCAAATTTAAGACCAGCTAATGATCAATTTGTCATGAGAAAGACTCACCAATACACAATCTGATTGACGCCATTTTGCAAACCGCCAGCCGTTTTGACTCAACTTATTGATCACGATTGTCTGCCAGAAATATTTGAATGTAAAGTTATTGGGTCACAACGGCTACTTTAATTCGCTAGTTTGAACATTCTGAACAATTCATACACTATTTGATAGAATTTAGAGAGAAGTTTAAAATAACGAAGGAACGAAGTTAACATACGGGTAGGCCAGACGCTACTGTAGTTGACAAACTGGGAGACAGAGGGTGTGCGAATTTGTCCGCCGGCATTTCTAAGATTTATTTTCCCTTGACATTAACGCAAGTACAGTGTTCCCTTGATTTTCCATTAAGTTGAGATTCAATTTTAATGTAGGTCTCTAAGATGCCACCAAATGAGATTTGCAGGAAATTCGGCTATAACGAATATTCTTATGTTCTTATACGTTTTGACGGTAAAGGTAGAATGACACGTGATTTTTGGTTAAAAAGGACGCTGTCAACTGTTGTTCTGTTAAATCGAGATTAGACTTAATTGTTTGATAAAAAAAATTCTTGTCTAGCATGTGACGACGGTAAATGGATTTGATAGACGTACTTTGGCTACATTTAGTCAAACATTTAGTCAAACGGTAACATCACTACTATGCGATTCAACGAACTAAATGAATAGCGTCCGTTAAACCGATTTTTCAATGATTGGGTATTCCGATAGAAAGTACGTAATTAACTAGGCCATTAAAGCAAGGTACAAAAGTATAGAAAAGGTAATTCAGCACTCTATACCTTATATGGGCACAATCTGATTTCCTGTTGGAATGCTCATATTTTTTTTTTTATAGACGACAGAATTCGGTTTTATAAAAGAGGCGCAATTTTGTCTCACGTTGAATAGCATTCCAATACTTGTGAGGAACAACAAAGTCAAAATGCTCTGCACCGTAGATACAGCTTTCTGTATTGTAATGTTTCGCTATTAATGGCTGTTTTACGGGTTTTCTCCCTCGCATCCATTAGCTATTCTGTAATCTGTAACATCGATAGGCCGCGTTACATGTTTCCTGCCTCCGTCTGCGTCAAACGCCTCCTGTTTACAAGGTAACTGAGCCTCTTTTCCTTTCAAATAGGCGAAGCCAAACCAACCTGGTTCGCTACACCTCTCAAATTGAATTGCCACTGTTCAACATGAGTCTTCTACATTTCTAGGGTGTAGTACATCATTAACGCATACAGGTCGCGTGAGAGGTGAGCTAAGTTTCATTTCCAAAGCAGTAGAAAAAAAAATAATAATAACAGTCCGAATACCCATATCCACATGCCTTAATTTCCTTTGTAAAGCAACGCAGAGAATAGAGAAGTTAACCTCGTGTGTGCTGCTGTAATGAAGCCATTTACGACATGGCATATAAGGGCAAGAGCATCGGAGATGGCGATCTGTGTGCGCTTATTGGTTACGGTGCAAAAAGGGAAGGGACCTTTGCTTTCGTGATATTAATGCTCATAACGGCACACATGGCTGTCGTGCAGACCTATAAACCCAATCGTAACTTGACATGAAAAGGCACTCACACAGCCCTCCACCTAAAATATCTACCTCCTTTGCCTTTTACCTTTAGCTTCTCAAGTTTGTCAAGGTAATGCGAAAAGAGAACATGCAAACTCCGATATTCAAAATATAACAATGTTTTATCAGTTCGTAGCCAAATCGTTACGAAATTTCGCTCTAGAACCTTTCAAAGCTGCGCAATGGAGACTTGTAACACTTACTAAAATTCCTGTAGAGGTATTAAAACCAATAATACAGCTTAAAGGAGTACAAAACCAGGCTTCACGGGCACGTAAATTCTGCCGGAAGTGGATAGAAAGCTACTGAACATCGATCATACCAAATTCTAAAGTTTTGATAGGGGAAAGCCTTGTTTGTCCGTCAAACCGCATTCAATCATAACAGAGAGGAAAACAAAGAAGGTGACAGGAGCAAAATGAATAGGTATATCCAAGTACTTACAATCGTTGCAAACTAGCAGCTTTACTGAAAGTATCATCCAATAAGAATTGCAAACGGTTGTGGCTCAGTCGCCTAAGGGTAAACAAAAAATCAGTCAAAATAAGAAAAATGGGTCTTCCTTCCATGCTTTGGATAGGATAGCCAAATGGGGAAGAGAAAAAGAACAAGAGGAAAAGGATTTTGAAGGGAAAATTGAGACAATGACAACCCAGCTAATTTGATGGTAACAAGTGTATTTTGTATACAAACAATAACCCCAACTTTTAGATCCCCCAAATACTGAAAAGCAAATCACAGGGGCGAAGCTTTTATATCTCTATGATTTTCTGCATAAAAACATGCCCGCACTTGCGTAGCGGTCTCGTTATCCATATTCATGAGACCACCCAGCTGAAGAAAATCTTAACGGAGATGTTGTGTCGAATAGCAGCATGCATTAGGAAGCCTTCAAGCAGAGATAAAAGCTACAAGATGCTTATCATACGAGAACTTTTTTCTTCTTTTTTTGAAAAAAGGCTCAAAAAGCCCAGCTTTTGGGCTCTTTGCGTGCATCAAGGACAAAACAAAAAACCGGACAAAAGCTTTTCGAGAACCTTGCATCATTTCAAAAGCTATAATTCACCCAAATGAATGTCATCTGTCATATGAAGTTACAGTCTAAATTAGAAAGCTAAGCTAACACTAATTTTTCACCACGAGGTCCTCTTTACATAAAAGCGCATTGTGCCAACTCAACTCTCAAATTTGCCTCCTGTAGTTACAATTAGACAAAATCATGAAAAGCAACACGTAGCTTCTCTAAAAGTTCTGATTAAGGATTAACACGGGCGATTTCAAATGTATGAATGAATGCTGCTTTTGCACTGGCTTTTAAGTGGAATGCACCGTAACTAACTTTATCACAAAGATTACCCGTAACTGTGAATTCTTCGGCGTGATGTACAATATCCTAATTGCTATACTTAACAACGAAATACTTTAAAAATACATATTTTTTATTTTAATAAATCACAAAATATATAATACAAATTACGGTTAAAGTTCGATAATGAAAAGTATATTAAAACGTAAAATCAAAACAATGGCATGAAATAGAAATAATATTAGAACTAGAACTAAAAATATTTGAAGAGAATTAAGGAATAACTTCGCAGCTACAGTTTCACAACATGTTGTTTTCACTTCTTACAATTCTTATCCTGTTCTGCCTGGAATCTACACGTTTTCACTCAAGTGCTTATGCTATTTTCAAGCACACAAGATTTGCAATGTTGTAATACACGTAATCATCCTTAACAAAAAATACTAAGCGCGCCTTAATGCACTTAAGTGTTATAATGGAAACCAGAAGCCATGCGAATTATCGCACCAAGCCGCACAAAGATTGTGTTAATAACGTATTTTCCCCATTGCAACAGCTAACGTCACAGACTACAATACTTACAGTAAGCGAAGCTGGGAAAACGGTTCCAGGTCCTGTTCATTAAGTTGCGTTATGTTGTTCCCTTCGAGATATCTAGAAAAAAACGACCCAAAAAACAAAAGAAACAATTAAAGACTTCCATCACACACACAAAAAAACGTCCGTTCATCCTCAATATATTCCCTATGCACACAAACCTAATTTCAACCACACCCCAAAGCCATTAACATGTGAACTCGAAAAAAGATATCCACATCACATTTCTGTCTGAAGCACGACAGATTCTTTTTTCCCACTCTTTAGGCATAGTCAAAATGCACGAAAGGTGCCACATGGGCGGACCCTAATTATTTACCTATTGAATTCTCTCCCTTGAACCCATTTCGGTTTTGAATGAAACGGATAATTGCCAGACGCAACGGGGTCAAAACTCTCTAGTTCTTATACCATATGCTCTACAGGCCTATAAAAGAGAACAACATATTTACGGGCATGCAAAGATTTTTCAGAAGAGCTCGAGAGAGAACTCTTTCTAAGTTAGGAAAGCGAGCTCGGAGTACTCGCGCCCATTAAACCTGTCCGGAATGATGAGCTTGCATGCAGCAAAAAAGGCTCCTTCTACGGCATTGCTAAAGCCCCTGAGTCGAAAAGTGGCCACCTTCTATTTAATGCGCATTTCTTCATCGGGTACCTACTCCCACCTTGCTCTTTTCACACTTTTAAAAAAGTTATAGCGAAAAGGGAAAACCTTTGGGCTGGATGTGGCTGCAGCAACACACCTGATCCCCCTACAACCACCACGGACGCCTTCCTTTTGCGTCCGAAACTCTGGCCTGCTCTACCGTCTCAAAAGGCATTTGACCTTCCATGTTCGATTCTCAACCGTCGTTACTATTTACCTGTATTTTATCAGTCCCTTCAAATCGATCTCTACGGCATAAAAGACAAGACAAGACCGAATCTATTCAGAGAAAAAAGAGGGGGGAAAGATCTCAATGCGCTGACAAGGCTGTCTGACTGATGACTACTGCAATTAACATTTACATAGTTTCTGGACAAGAGTTTAAGGATGAGTTCGACATGCCTTCCTCAGCGAGGAACGCGCATACTGCTGACCTGACGAAAGAGAGTTGCCCTAATTGCTTTCGTCTCTTTTTTTCTCTTCTTTTTTATGTTAGCAGGGGTGTGTACACAACCCAAAGCTAGTGGCTGTGACGTGAAGATGGATATCACGGCGAAGCACAGCTTGTTGAAGAAAACTAGAGGCTATAATCCTTTTAGTGAGGAAAAAGAGTCGTTGTAGTAGTTTTCCTTTGTTCTAACTTGTAAAGGGACAAGGGGGTTAAGGGGGGCGAGAGTAGAGACGAGAGGGAAACACATGTATCCCCCCTTGTCACCAAAAGTATGCCAAGGTATGCTCGTTTGGGCGCTAACGGATGAGAACATTCCAAGCAAGTGACATCGCATAAGAAGCTTGTCACTGTCAAAGCCTGAACATGCACCCAAACTCTACGACAAGTCTCCCAGTTACCATTGGTAATGACGGGACCTGACTTACAATAAGGGTATTGGATGTTCTTGGGATGTGCGGTATACCCACCAAGGACCCTCATTGTTTTTTGGGACAACGGCCAACAAAGAAAAACAAGTACCGAAGCAACCAAGTGATTATTGCTTGTCCCTTTACTGACTTGTGGAGTTTGCAACCCAGCAAACTGTCTTCGGTTATCGCTCTTCTATCGCAACACGCACACAGTGCGAATACACGGTTCACCTTGACGAACAACTCGCGAAAAACAACGTGCGGAAATGTATAGAACAAATCAACAAATTTGACTACATGATATAAAAGCCATTAAAGCCTCCAGCCTTCGCTCAGTAGCCGCAAGAGTATGGGAACCTGACATTTTGTAGGGTTATAACCTGCCTAATCATGGAGAACATTCCTTAATAATTGCTTATATGGAGTTCTGAAAGGGCAACTGAAGGACTGCAGTAGATAGAAAGGTTTTATTACAAGTAGGCATGAAAACTTGAGCATAGCATATTTCATAGCGTTACTGGCTGTTTGTGGCATTACGCCATCTTTGCGAGTCTTGCGCAGCCATTGTGTGACACTTTTGGCTTAAACTGCTAAAAACGGTGACATTCTTCTTTGTTGCGAAAAATACATACTGACATGCTAGTTTGCTAAATATTGTTTTACATCTAAAACTGCTTTTAGGTGTAAAACAATATTTACATTATTTTCTTGTAAAACCGCGTTCTAAAAATGGTAAAAGGAAGGTAAAAAGAGCGTCACAGGCTTCAATACGGCGGCATTCTGTTTGCAATGAGGGCGTCACTGACAATAGTCCGTTACCGTTCAATAGACCCGCATTTATGAATAAGCTACAAATTCTACCAGATTTAAAAGTTCTTTTTCGTTACCCTTGACATTACGAAGACCTTGCTATCGTGGAAAACACTGCGCTATCGTGGTAAATACCACGACGACGTTATACAATGTGATCAAGGTCTTTTGGTAGCTTTAACTCGATTTTCAATGTCCCGTAAGTTATCGACGTCAAACCTCGTTTTTTGGAGCAGACTCAATTCCTTTCATACGGTGCTTTGTAACACGTCATTTTGAACTTTACAGCGGCCCTATACAGCGTATTACACCTGTCGGCTAAATTAAGTTTACATACAACGGTCCAGGGTAAGCTCACGTTCGAAACTTGTGAGCTAACCCGCTTTTTTTACGACACCGTAACCTCCGCTAGTAAGCTTCAGGGGGTTGGGATCAAGACAGTTTGCTATTCTAAAGGCTCACGGTGGAGCCCCAATATTAGAGGTTATAATTTATTTGTGGTTGCTTAGTCTGTTTCGACATCGGAAAATTAATTGACTTGAAGTTTGTCGACCACTAAAAGCTGTTCTGTGTTATCTCAGGACGTAAAAAAATCAATCCCGTAACTACTTCCAATATTTTTTCTTTTGTTGTGCGTGTGTCTCCAGTGAAATGAGTTAAAAACCTGGGCTCAGGATGTGTATTAGCTATTCTGGGCAAGTTTTGCTCATTTGATCGAAACTGAAACGCGATAAGGGGGTCGCAAAGCATACGCTGTGGCCAGAAAGGGAATCTTGCTATAAAGGAATGTTAATGCTTTGGTAAAGGCCGTCTTGAACCCGTCGTTTTGACCTACTGCTGGGTGGCTAACGACCCAAAACTTCTTGGCAAGGCAATGGCAAACGAAAAGGAAACCTCCTCGTTTCATTCCTTGTCGAGGAGGACCAACCGAGCTCCGCCTCTTTTTAGACAAATGACTCCTAGCCACAAAAGCTCCCAAACCAAGCAGCAATAAATAAACAGATAATTAAAGAAAATCCCTTATCTAACAGATTTTATATGTGCTGTAATAGAAAAAAAGGGGCCTCGCCGCCGCCGAGATCAAATCGCAAGCCTTCGAAAATCACTGTCTTTCTCTTTCCTTCCTCCCAAACTAATCAATGGCCATATTTCACTCGTGCCGGTAACTTCATGCAGAAAATTACCACCGCTGAGCATTTAACTCAATCCTAATGTCGCGAGTTATCAGAAACGTGTACATATATCGTGTTCGTCCTCGCCAAATCGTGTCCAGATATCATTACAAATCTTTTCCACTCCGTCTCAAATTAATTTCGCATTAAGCAAAAAATACAACTTTTTATGGCTGTCTGCAATCCTCCTAGCTGGACCCCCTTAACCCCTAATAAAACGAGCGTGAAATAATTAACAGTTGCGCTTTGATTTATCGCGCCGCGTTGCATTGAAAGAGACTGCCTACAACGAACTAATTGTACTGAATTATTTCTTTGCTCAACAGTTAAATCGTATGATTACTATGCAGAGCCTGAGATCGCCAAAATCCAATCCAAAAAATCTTGAATCAATCTTTAAGAGGAAATAATATTTTTTTGCGGTACAATACAAGCTGATTAATATTTTAAAAGAAATAAAACTAACCTCGTTACGGCACGACGAAGCGTACAGATTGTAATCAAGGTTACGAGAATACAAGCTATGGTAGTACAAGAAAACCTACGTCCCCTTCCATCATCAAAAGAACAAGAAAAATGTCAAAAATGAGTACTCTAAAATTTGATAATGTATTTAAAATGTATATGTTTCTAATTTTGTATTACAGATCTTATGCAGAAATAATCGTCAATTGGATAAAAATTTTACTATACAACTTGCACTAGTATTACATTTGTAAACACAAATACTGTTACAACTTTCGTGCGTTTTATCGCAACAAAAGCGCCAAATTAAATGAAAGCCTACAGGGCAAAGAAAATACATAAAAGATAGTATTATACGCTGGAAATGGAAGATTCCTTTCGGGACAGATTCTTTTCGAAAAAGTTCGGAATTCGAAACTTGAGCCGAAAGATATGCGTGTTCTGCATGGGATTCGAACTTTTTTGGGGATCACAATGTGAAAGCCGTCCTTTTTCGGTAAATGGAACTCTACGGTTGGCTGGTTGGCTTCCAAAGTCAAGATCGTGGCCATCAAAGTTTGACACTATCGAAAATGAAAATCGATTTACTTGCACAAATTCGAATGCTAAGGATGGTGCGACTTCTCTTATTTGCGCACGAAATCAATCCAAGCGAACCAAGGACCTTCGGCATGAGGGTAGAACGTTACACTTTCCTTTGTTTGAGCGACAGGGAGTGAATTGCGTCCTCTGCAAAGTTGGATAAGGCTTCGTAGAGGAAAACGCAGCTCCTCAGTGGATATGTGGGGGGATTGATCTGGGGTGGGTGCTATGAGTCGTTATTTGCATAAGAGATTACCAGTAAATGGAGTTTCTTCTCATCCCCAAGAAGGCAGGCGTCCTCCCGAGCCAACAATCGGACCGCTTTTCATTAAACGCAGGGGAACGGAAGAGTTTTTACGAGTTTCAAGTACGCATTCGAAAGCTTGTCAAGCGTTTTAGACAATGCCTATTTCTAAATGAGTTTCCCTTCTCTACCTCACAACTTGAATGCAAATTTACCACTCTCATAGAACGCTTTTTAGCCTTATCCCCGTTTCAATTAAGCGCATGGCTTTTATATTTCCTGCGAGATAAATAAGCGGCGAGAAAAAATCACCGCTTCTCAATTCTAGAGGCGAGTTCGTGAAGCTAGGGGCCCACAACAGAGCGAAGTTACACACAAAGCACGTTCAACCGGAATAGGAAAATAGTGAGGTAAAAAGCGATTAGTTTGCGACTAATTAAGGGCATGAATTAGCACTACCGCGTTCGCACAAGACCACCCATGTTACGAGATCCTTAACTCTTTCACTCGTCTCGGATCTGGAGGCGACCTGAACGCGATTAGATGAGGTAGGTTTGGAGCAACACAGGAATGATTTTGTTGTCCGTTTTTTGTAAGCCCGCCAACGCTAATTCATAGCAGCTTGCGAAAGAACCTACGTTCAAAGAAATCTAAAAGCCAAGTGACGTTTCAAAATCCTCGTGTGTGGGCTCCCGATTTTTTCCTCCACTTTTTTTATGCACAACATTCGTCTTCCACCAGTGATTTTCGTGAACGTTAAGGAGAACTGCACGAAGCTGAAAAGTATGATTTCTTCAGTCATTTACCGTTCTCTTCATGGATTATTAACGGTAAGAAAAAGAAGGATGAAGGAGAGCTGGCGTTCATTATTATCTTGCTGCTTCATGGAAAAAATAGACGAAGATTAAAGTAAGATCTATGAAAGTCGGGGCAAAGGGGACAAACCCAGAACTGGAAGGCTTGAAGAATTCGACAAGAAAAAATAGAGACTAGCTGGCCAGGTGGGAACACTGTTGGGACCTATAAAACTAACCGCGAACGAAGCCACGCTGCAGGTGCAAAAAGCTGCCTCGAAAGTAGCCTGACACAAAAAGTAAATACGATCGGACGGCGTTCAACCTGTTTTTCCTTCGTCTTCACACTATTTCAGGGACTACGTAAACTTCCGATAGCGATCTCGACATTTTGATTGGCTCGCTCGCAAACTCAGGCAGTTTCCACGTAATAGCAACCAAACTGCCTATTAAAAAGGTTTGCTTCACTTTCATTTACATTATTAAAACTTAAAATGGACACAAGCCAAGTGTCGTAAATAAACTTTGGCTGTACGGGTTCAAACTTCCATAAACAGTTAAGTGTAACTTGAGCCAATTCGTAGGGACAATATTTGGGAGATAGAATTCCTAAGAAACTGAGAAACGATGAAACCTACAGGCTTGTACGTACATTTGTGTAGATTTGTGTGCATGAATACGATTAAAGAATCATCGCATTTAAGCGTAAATTAAGTCGAATACAACCGAAAGCTTCTGGATGTACGTTCGTCTTAATTGGATATCGTTTCATTCTGGAACGAGTTTTCCTTTCTTGTTTGTGTGTTTGACTTGCTTTTACTACGGTCTTGAACTACATGTATAGAAGAATCTTATTTTAATCGATTTCCTTTCCCGAAATACGTTAGCAATAAGTTCACTAATAGATTTTTCCTTTTTTATTTTAAGAAAATTTCTTATGTACTGCAAATGTACTTCATGTATCTTAGATGTACGTGCATTTCGTAGTACTTGTAGTTATACCTACGTACATACCGCGTAGATGCATATGTACTATACGTACCTGTAGACTTACGTACTTAGTTATCCATAGTACATAGAACATAGGATAAGTACATAATAGACCCGTTGTGCGTAAGTACACGTAATGTACATACACTTGTTAAGCGTACATTTATAGATTTACTGTGCATATTCACATTTCGCGGATACGTATTGTACATACAAACTCGTTTTCGGAGGACGCATACACTATAGGTACATATTTTAGGTACGTAAGTCATTTCATGTGTACGGTCATATACGTACTCTACATATAATTCATGTACACAAATACTGTTTTTTTTTTGTCCAAACGTACATATACGAACGTACTCCCGTTGCACATACGTACGTACATGTAAGAACGTACTCTGTATAAGAAGTATGTGTAAATGTGAATTTATGGAGAATTTCGTGTATGCCCCAACACTTATCCGGTACTTTTTTCGAAATTTTTATATTGTCAATAAAAATTCCTTAATAAGGAATATCAAACAAATTACTTAACTAATTCTTGCTGATTTTTTTTTTAAATTGATCTGTCAGCATATTATCTAACCGACTCCGCGTTTCACGGTCAACCGAGTGTGGCGGACATCACTTCACATTTGTCCGTTAAACTGAAAGTAAATTCAATATTAATCAGCCGACATTTCAGCGATTGTCTGTGCTTGTTAATAAGACGTCCCAACCAGATGAACGTCCCTAGCAGATGACACTCACATTTGAAGTACAACCACCCTATTTGACCCTTAAATACAAGGGGCGACTTAAAGTACACTAGCCAACAGTAAAACTGACAATAGACAGGCGCGGTTACAGTCAATAAAATCTTAAGAAGCGTGTGAATTTAGATGGTGACTGTACCCCAGACATTTTTACAGTAGTAAAAGTATTATACGCAACAATGAACATGGAGCGAACAGTTCATTTATTCCTTTCAATGTTCACTGTACTATAAAGTTCTCGCAGAAAAAAATAGTACCCGAATCAAATGGACGTGAGTAACAATGAATGTTTTTATCGCGAGAACTTCAGTGGCTATACGGACAATTCGCGAGTAGAACGCGGTGGATGCCGGTCACGCAAATGCCGTGTTGTGTAAGGACGTTGGCTGAGGTTGTTTTGGCAAGTTACAATACATGGAAACTTGCGGTCTAGACTTTTGAGCCTAAATAAGCCTAAAAATAAACCTTAATGTCCTGATACGCGGAAAATCGGGTCATCCGGCTCTAATCGACGTTATCCACGCCTTTGGAACGCTTAAGCATAGGCATGTACACAATAGTCAGTAATTTGCCCCGATTTGATTAAAGGGCTCTGAGAGCTGTACATTTCTGAACTTTAGGGTGAATTGCGGTTGAGGGACTTATAATTCAAAGAGAAGCTTCCATTTCCAAGCATTAAAGCTTCCGCGCAGCGCATGCTTCCTCTACGAAAATTGGATTTGAATACTGAATGGGGATAATGCTAAGCAAGTTTGGCCAAGATGTGAAGAATATCTTTACATCATAAAAGGTGTCCAGGCACATGGGGATAACAAGTTCGTTAAGGTTCAAATTTTGACACATGCATTTACATTAATAATACTAAAAACTAACCGTGGGTTTACATTTTCTTCCTGCAAAAAAAGAAAAGAAAATACATGCATTTGAAAGCTAAACAAGAATGCTATGTTAATGTAACTCCACCTCGGAATTTTACATTATTTTTCTAAGAAATGGGTTTCAGAGGCTGTAAAAATCTCCCCATTCTTCCCAGTCACGATAATGAAGACGTTGTTATTACGACTGTGGATTTTTCTTGTAAATCCGTCACATTCATATCTCCGAGCTCGTATTTACGAGATTGCTACGTCTTGGGGGTCGTGCGCTTGCACTTTTCCAAATGGAAGCTGCACGGAGCGGAAGATATATAGCTATAATTTGACACTAAGGATAGTGCGATGCGACAGTCAAGCAATGATTTCCCGGAACGATGCCGAATAAACACATAAAATGCATAGTCGTGAATAGTTGAAGCGTAACACAGTACGCAGTGTTGGGCTACCATCATTAATTTATACCCCCGAAGGTGAAACTGAACTAGGCAAGAAGAGGAGCACAAAAGACCATTTTTAGCGTGACAGGCTCGACCACTCTCATTGTCCTTTATACCTGGGGGTAAAATGGTGACCGTGGAAATAAAAAAGACACGGAGAAAAAAAGAATAAAAGACCTTGTCTGGACATCGAATTAATCAATAAAACTTGATAGGTTTGGTTCAACAACTTTTCGACTTTGTCAATGAAATCCAAAACAGATGCCACCAAGCTAAAGGCCGTTAAGCTTCCGTGGAAGTATGCCACTACACAAAGATGACTGAATACTTCAATTACAACTCAATTCGAGACATCAATTCTATCGTAAACGCAAGTTTTTCTTTAATGACAATTTTTGCTATTCACTATTTTATTTCTCATCTTTTTTACTTTAAGAATTGTATTATAAGTATTTATTATACAACTTTAAGCATTGTAATGATTTAAAGTGCTGTGCTTCCAAACTGCAATTCTGGTTTTGTAGCATTTCCAAAGCTAAGCAAAAGAGAAAAAAATTTGAAAAGTTAAAAAGAACATTAAATACACAAGAATAAATTAGAATAAAAAGAAAACGTTGACTGTAAAAGTTATTTTTAAAAATCTACTAAACTATAATATTGGGTAGTTACAACATTTTGAATGCAGATTAATGCTTGGCTACAGAAAATACTCAAAAATATCGACATTTTATAGTTCGCTCGGGGGTGGAATTTTCGTGCTACTTTTCTGACAGGAAGAGCTTTACGCGATTTTGGGGGCGATACAATCCTGTAATCTTCCTTATCTTTTACGCAAGTGCCAAACAAAGCAACCGGATTTGGACGTCACATGCACAATGTCAAGCGAGACAGGATTATCCATTTCCATCAGGCAAGGCGTGCGATAAAGCATTTCAATTTTCTCGAAAAAAAGACAAGGCAAGCGTCCGTAACTTAAAACATAACTTTGGCGAGAAACGGGACCACAAGCGTGTAGGCCCGCATGCCCGTATGTAAGGAAATGCGCCCGTTCTAACAATACGTTAAATTGCCTAGAAGCAAAAAGTATGTCTCTATTGAGTGCGCGCTTCTGCCAAAAAAAAAGTGAGTACACGATCGCTGCTGGGTGTACGACAAGCATCACCTTTTGGGGCGAACGGTTGTCGCCACAGAATTGACTACACGGATTTAACCACTCGTCATTCCTCCTCCTTTCAAAGTTGTAACTCGTAATCTGGCTCTTAAGGAACAAGCCCGTTTCCTTCGTGCTCTTCTTTTGGGTCCTTTTTTCTTCCTGCCGAGTGCAAAAGTTGAGAAAAATGTTCTTTTTCGCGTGCACTTATTGTCACAACTAGTGGTTCAACCCTCTAGGACGCATACAAAGACATCGTAAAAGTTGCTTTATCACGAAGAGGTTCTTTCCTTTAACAGGCCAAGGAACCATCTGGCCCTAAAATGCTGCGTGTGGCGGATAACGACAACAAAAACATACAGATTGTCTGCCAAACCTTTTATTTCTCTTTAAAAATCCAAGTTCACGATTCCGTAGGCTCTCTCGCTTCTCTTGCCCAAGCAACCTCGACTGCTGTGGGTACTTGTTGTAACGACTCCTTGAAAGCATTTAGAGGGCCAGCGATTCTCCTTTTTCGCCTTGTGTAACTATTGTCTTTCATCTCCCAATTAACGCTTGCTTCGAAAGCTTTCTTCTTAACGCTCAGTTCTATTGTACAGACTCAATAAAAGGGAAGTCTTCAATACTCCGTTGGAGGGAGAATGGAGGGGGGAAGGGGGGAACATCCCTGATTTGGTTCGATTGAGGTTGAAGGGCGTCGCCATTCAAGGGTTCCAGGCGCCTTTTCCTGGCGCCCCAATATCTCTTTGGCCCCATCACATCTGCATTCTACTTTTTATGAGAAACTACTCTAGATCAGTCGCCCCTCGATTTCTCAAATTATAACTACCCTGTCAAACTGAGATACCCAAAAAAGATTCAGGACTTTCCTAACACCCCGATCCATCCCCCTTAGGATTAATTCACCAACAAAAGGATATTAAACCGAGTGGTGCCAAACTTCGCTGTAGGTCCGTCCCTTCCCCCCCAAGTATGCGACATTCTCATGCTCTTGCAGGAATATCCGGTAGTTGTAATGCACTAAAGAAACGTACATGTTACAGTTAAGATTACGGAAGGGCACACACAGGGCATAAGAAGACGAGAAGCCCTTGAAAAGCTGAAATCGTGTCCCCAATGTGTAACCGGAATTCTTGACAACCTAACCTCATAGAGCAGAAGACGAAGACAAACGCCGTGGACGGAAATGCAACAACTTGAAACAGGAAATGTGCAATAAAAAGGCTTAATTCTACCAGCTCCCGAACTGTTATGAATGGTTGACGGTAGGAGAGTCTATAAAACGATGTGGTGGTGGTGGCTGCTGCTGTTGTGTTCTATTTGCTACAGGCAGAACACAGATTCTACGCACCCGAAGCATCAACTATAGAAGGGTGTAACGTTGAAGCTTTCACGTTGAATACTGCCTTGTTAGAATCCTAAGCAGCGGCTGATGGATGGTTTTCTTCATCCCAGCCACTATTTTCCTTTTTTATTTCTTCTTTTTTTGTTTCAAAAACAAGTTCAAGGTACACGTCGCAATATCAAAAGCCCTTTTCTCCCATCTAAGCCCGAATGCTCAGCGAATCTCCCGGCTTCTTCAATCTGTTTTACATATACATAAACTTCCTCTACAGATTTTTCGGGGAATTTAAGCTCACGCAATGAAAGAATGCTGGTCCAAAGGGGCAAAAAAATCCACGGTGAAATTCGCTGTCTCCTACACACGATTCTTCGCATAGCGTTAGGCCATTTTGATGATATGCCAAGATGGAGAGGGAGAAGACGACCGGAAAAGATTGCAGGATCCACTGAGCCCCCTCTTTCGCCTTTGACGTTGTTTAATGCAGCTTTTACGGACACAGACATACGGTTACGCTGGCTCAAAATCTCGCGTCTTTTGAGCAACTCTATAGCTCGTGACGTATATCGTGCAGAAAGCTATTTCTGAGAGGAAATAGAACTTTTTTATAACAGTCTCCATGAAACTCCCTGCTTTGCTCAACGAGCTATACTGCATTTAGACGAACATTCTTGGTGGCCACCCTCCTTCGGTCATGATAGGGAAGTTATTTGCAGTTATACACATTACCCGCAACGCCTCTTGCGGATTTATTTTACCCGTGCTTTAGCAACAGGCGCGCTGCTTTCCCGCGAAAACGCCACGCCGTTCCTGATCTGTTCAGTGTTGTAGTCCCTCCACTGACCTTATGAACTCTTCATATACATTTTCCTACGAAAAAGGGCATGTAAGACATGCGGTTGGGCCTAATTTGTCACTTTCGGCTTTAGATGAGCTGCAAGACTCGGGAAAGCATTTTTCAAGAACACTGGGCCTGGAGTCTCCTTTTAAAATCCCGTGTAAACCTCGTGGCATGCAACAGTGAAAATATTGCTTACATTAGTCTCGGTTTATTAAAGAATTTATACCCCCGCAGTACTTTCAAGGTGAGCTAGGGAGGCTTAAGACTGGGCCGACTCCATATATTTGAGCAAAACAAAGACAGGTGCCCCACTAAGGCATTCCTGATTACAGGAGATAAGCGCAAAATGGGCGCAAGGCAATCTGTCAGAGCAACTGTTCTCTGTTGTAAATTTTCATTCCTAAAAAAAGGCCAAAGTTTCCGAGAGTTTCTGAAAGTTGCAGCGACCTTCCTGCTTTCTTAAAAAATGAAGACTTTTGCAGGGGTGTTTTTTTAAAAAAAGTGCGAAACCGCAAGAATAAGGACTCCCTTGGGGCAACGGGGTCAATAACGGGTAACGGGGCAACGTCAAACATTCTGGGGGAGGCCATAAAACATGTACTCACATTCTCTCTGCATTGCGGGGTAACCCCGACGGGAATTCCGTAAGTCCACGGCTGGCACAATTGACAGTGGTTCCTTCGCACGTACACAAATGGGCACAGGGATCGCTTCCGCTGATGCTACTCGCACCTGTATTAACTGCAGCAATTTTGCTGCTTTTCGGGGACGCGTCGTCCCGTAAAGGTCTGCTGATGCCACGCATGCCCCCCACCAATTCCAGGAGCAGTGGGGCGATGAGAAACAAACACCACATCACTTGCATCGTGAAAGCGGACACACTAACGAATGGTTCCTTGATTTCACCACTACACCTGGAGACCCAGTCCGCTGTCCATGGCCCAGCCTTGGGTCATATTTCTAGATGGTCACAAATAAATGAAGACATGCCGTTTTAGTCACACATGATCGACACTTGACTTCCGCCTTACAATATTTTTTTTTTTACAAAACGTGTCTTTTTAGATAGAGAAACCTCTAATAAACATTCTAGTAAAAGTTTTAAATTTTGTACGTTACTATGTTCAGTAACACGGGTAAAAATAAAATACTGTCTCCCTTGATAAAAAAAGTAAGTGTAGCAAAATGTAACGAACACTAGCATTCTTGGCTTTCTCAAGTTAAAAATTATAAGAACACTAGATATAACATTAGAATGAGCATTTTCTATGACAAGCTTTCGGCTAGAGCAGACGGTCGTAAATGTAGATGGAGCGTTTGATATAACGAATTTGGATATAGAGTTTTCAATTGCCAGAAGATAGTTATGAGATTCGGTACAACGATATAACTGTATTAGTTAAAAATATGTTTAATTCAAGTACGAGGCTCACGTGAAGATTTCTGCTTTCTACCTGTTCTGCAAGGCGTTTTGTACCGACATTTCCGATAAGGCGAACGAAAATGCAGAAATTCCTAATCAAGCTTCATATTTTCATCACAATGTACGACTTAATACACAAAATTTCACTTAACTTGATAATACTTGTCTTTTAGCACCTAGTTAGTCTTTCTCGCTCCATTTGGTACGGGATTTTTTTACTGACTATGCGGGAAAATATCCCATTTTCACTAGACTTCGCATCCTTACAAAATGTACACGTAACTAGTACACGCACATGAGAAAACTTAGTTAAGTAAAACGAAAAGATTAATTTTTCGTTGAGAAATATTGCGTTTGAGAAAAAATCACGATTTTTAGCGACAACTACTACATTTTACTTTAAAAATCAATTCCAGCTAAAGAATACGGGAATTAAGGACAATAGTAAATTTACTGAAATAACTGAGTGAAAAATAATGGAGTTTAGTGAAGAGTGCAGGGGTCAGAGCAAGAAAGAGATGGATTTTTTTTAAAGAGTCACTGTGATTGATTGGGTAAGAGTACAAAAGTGAAACCATTAAAACCACCCAGTCACAAAAATATTTAAAAGGGGGCAGGCTCAAGTGGCCCAATGTTATTACCTTTCCTTTCGAGCTTCTCTCTCGCCCATCACTACTTACAACCTCGCTGATAAGACAAAACCACTGACCGTTTCTACTTGGCATAACTCACCTTTTAAACTCAACTCAACCCTCGAAGCAAACAACCTGGTGCCGCCAGTTTTCTGATCATGCACCACGGGTAACAACCCCACGCCTTTTCGGCTCGAGAAAGCCCAAAAGGATGATATGATAAGGAGGCATATAACTTCAAAAAGAAAGCAAAAACGGGCAACGCAAAACGTACACATAACGCCATTCTTAAAAGGGATATTTCACAGTTACCTACAGATAAGCTGCTATGGCATTTTTCAGCCATTCAAGTGCCGTTTTCCTACCTCGCTTTTATACTCGCTGGCATTGTTCTAGCCTTTTTAAAACGCTGATATACGCAAAACTATGCAAAGTAACACAAAAAGCTTACCTTACGCTAGCTTTTTAACCTAATGTGAAAAATTTCCTTCGACTCAATTTATGACCTAAGAGGTAAAAACTGTGAAAATATAGAATTGCGGTGAAGACACTCAATGTGTCCATAAAGTAAGCCTTGTAAATTGTGTTAAAAACAAAGTGGCAGAAAATTGCCCGCAGATTTGTAGCAACATTACGGAAGTAACGTTCAGCGTATTGAAACCGTTACAAACCAAAGTACGAATTGCATACATACCTACTTTTATATTAGCTCTTTTAGTCCTTTGAGGCACGTTGTAACACTTGGAACACAAATTCGTTGTTGCACTTGCACTATAGTTTCGGGGGTGAACCTTTCACACAAAAATTCTATACTTCACTCGCGGCGGGGACGTAAGAGCTCGCCTCGTGTAGAGAAACGCTCACGTACGACTGAAGGGACAGCCACGAGCAACTGAGCCCAAAAGGGCTCCGAGCTTTGGAAAAGGAGGTCCCACGGTTTCTCCCTTCCTTCGCATGTTGGTGTGTGTCTTGTGCAGCGAAGATCCTCTCACCCAAAGAACCGCCAGCGAACTTCCCCCCTCTCTTCTTTAGACTTACCCAGGTAACACTGAATGCTGTTGAACATCGGGCGAGATCCTCACGACAAGCAAATCCTCACGTCACAGAGCGACACACACACACATCCTAAAAAGCTATAACGTTGTCTTGTTTTTCTTTTTATTACATACGGAAAATATAACCCCACCTCCTTACTTCTAAGGCTCTTTATATATAAGACAGACAAACACAAGCCACCATCGGTAGTATTTTTTATTTCTTTCCTTTCACGCTTTAAAATGCCACACATTTATTCCCATGCGTTCCATACGCTACTTTTTTACATTTCCATTTCCATACCTTTTATTTCAATGTCTATTCACCAAGTGTTCCCATGTCCTTACCTTGGTCACCACACCAACATGTCCTTCTCCATTCCCCCCAACCCCCTTTAAGTCCCTTTTTATTGATAATCTGATTAAAGCTTTGGCTTGCCCCTGTCAAACCCTGGAAAACTCTGCCTTTAAAAAGTTGGGAGACTTTTTGTATTTCTGCCTAATACGCGAACAATACATTGTTGGCCGGGGTGGGGGTAAAAGAGTGGAGTCGAAACTCCGTACAAAAAGGGGGCTAGTCTTTTGAGAAACTGTCGAGGCTTCATAATTTTCGAGGTCCCAATCCACTCAGTAATCGTAAGTCGCCAACGTTTGAGCACGTACGGGCGGTACTTTAAAAGCTGTTGCCTATTTGTCATTGGGAGAAAGAGTCGCTTAAAAGCCTTTTTCTTTCTTTCGTCTACTTACAAGGGTTAAAAGGGAAGGAGGTTTTTACACTTTAGTGGACGTTAACCAAAAGGTATTCCACGCCGAAGCCATAACATCAGATAATACGGGCATCGATTGCCGAGTCGGGACTGACGATGGGCTATAAAAGCCGGTTACCCGAGTTGGACGATCGCGGGACACCGAATCGCCTAATCCCAGTTGCCCTTTGCCATTCCAGCCCCAGGACCAACCCGAGCCGTCCTCTATTTTTTTCGAGTCCATTTTGGTTTTAAAAGAAAAGACAAGCAAAAAAGACTGGCTTTAGAAAATGGGTACACAGTACAGAAAAAATCAGAACAGGAAGAAACAACGAGGTTGCACAAGGCTTTATAAGAAGCTAAAAACGGACAAAGGAAACGTTGAAAGTTTGTATAAAAGCGCTACTACAAAGGCATCTGACATAAACTTGAACTAATGAACAAACCACGCTAACCAAAGGAAGAGGCTTGTAAAAATAAAGCGGTCACGGGAAGAGTGAGACATCAAAGTAGCGATGCAACTTGAACGTAAGCTCATAAAAGTAGCTGCATTACCTAAAACGACGGCGGAATGGCGCGATCCGCAAGCCACCGACTTTACCGGTGAGTCGTCCACGCCAAAAGCTTCCAGTAACAAGGGTTCGCTTTGGATGTTTACCGCTTTATCCCTGGTAACCCATGACAGTTAAGGGAAGGTTCAAAGTAGGATGAGCATGATAAATTGGGAAGAGTACGCAGTAATTCAAGAGGTAGCAATTAAGTCATACATTAATGCAAATTTTGCAAAGGTGAAAGATCGGAGTAATGTGTGAATGCCTGCCATCTAGTGGTGGGTTTGATTAATAAACAGCCTATCCCGGAAATGCGAAAATTCCCGTTCCAAGTTTCGTTTTAGATTCGATTAGATGAACTAAGTTATGTCAAGATTAAGTTAATTAAAAGCCTGGTGCAGTTTTCATCCCTAAAAGCACACATGAGGCCGTAAAATATTGAAGAGGTTATAAAACCAAAACCTCATTTTGGAAATGTCGAACATCGAAAATACAGGCATATCTCGTTACAACGAACCTCTCAAGACCAGAAAACTGCTCGCTATGCCCGAAATTATATCCTACTACTTTTTTGCGCGTATGCAACTCGCGAACTTCCAGACTGTCGATTATTGGCGATAACTCGTTATAAAAGGGTTTGTTGTAACGGACTCTACTGGATAAAATCGGAAGTCAAAGTAGGTAAAGTGAAAGCGATTTCGCAAAGACATCTCAACAATTTATTCACAAAAACTTTTGCAAGAATACGCTGAACTAAAATTGTGAATGTTAAAAAAAAAAATAATAAAGAGACAGTTGGAATTGCAAAGTTTAGCTTAAAGCTCCGGATTTTTGTTTTTCGAAATAACAAAATGTAAAAACGTACCGGTGGTATAATACTCGGAAAGGTTTGGCAATCTTACGTAAGAACATACAAACTGGACAAGACCTTTTATAGTTAATCTTTTCAGTTTTTTAACTTTCAGGGAGAATAACTCCAAAATTCTTCATACCATTTAAAAAAAAGAGTTCTTCATAAAAAAAAAAACGAAAAGAGGCTTTAGAAAAGGCTTCCAATTTATACCTACGTGGGTAAACTTGCATTTGTGAGATTTGGAGTTTCTAACGAACCTTTTTTTTACAAATCACGACTTCCATAGTTCTTTGAGTCTTAAAATCTTTACTTCAAAGCTTAAAAAAAAACGAAAAGATGCATGTTAAATAAAACAGTAATATAATATTAACAACAAGCTGACACAAAATAAGGCTGGACGACCCTTTTTCAATTTCGAATACACTTGTCACGCACAAGGAAAGGTAACGGTTCTGACTACGGCCTTCAATGGCACGCTACGCAGCACTCATGAGATTAGTGGAAGAAAGAATTTACATTTTAAAACCCCGGAATTCCATGCAAGGTAGTGCTCATTTTTAGTGAAGAATGTGGGCTTTTTCATGAGAGCAATACTTAACAAAATTGTAAAGTAAGAAAGACGGGTCTTGGAGCTATAAAAACATGCACGAAAGAATTTTTTGAAAAATGTTCGTGGCTTGTCTCCAGTCACATGTGTTTTTCTTGGCGCACGTATGACACGTCAAATGTCTGGCAAAACCCTCTAAATAAACCATTACACTGGACTAGAAAACATTTCTTTTCCATCTTTTATGCCTGTTTTCAAACTTTTCCGAGAACCAAAATATAATTATGCACATTTAACTTATTTACAGACACCCTTGTTCAGTAAGAGAAAAAACAGCATGGCAAAAACGCAAGAGTTTAACGTGGGATAAATTACAAAATCGAAAATTGATCATAATGTGACAAAGAAGTGAACTGTGTGAAAATAGGAACTTTAACATACGGCCTTACAAGAATATACTGTACAACTGATACTAAAACAATAGACTTGGACGAATTTACTGGTTAGAATTTACTTCACTTTGGCCTTTCATTCCGGAAAAGAAAAGGAAAAAAATCCCCCTTTTAGTAGAACACTTGCAAGCTAGTGAAAAGACGAAGCTAACGACAGGCAAAACTGTAACACATAGCCTACCTGTCATTTTGGCTAGAAGTGATAGGTAAACCGAGTTGGCCACTCTCATTCCATCCCCAGACATACAAATCGCCGCCGTCACTTAAGACACATGTATGCCATCCTCCGCACGCTACTTTTTTCAGCCGAACGCCTTGCAGTCTTTCGATCAGTCTTGGCTGCTCTTCATCAAGCAAAGTTCCATGCCCCAGCTGCCCCCGACTTACATAGGAGTAGTAAAATGGAATGTAGACAAATTACGCTATAAACCAAGAAAAAGAAGAAATCACCTGCCAGTTCCCCATGAATACGCATCGCCGGTCTCCGTTATCGCAACGAAATGTTCTTTGCCACACGCAAGCTCTTTGACTTTGACACCGAAGGTTGGAAACAAACACGTTGGTGGGCTCCATATTAATCCTAATTAAGGACTAAATAGAATCGAGGTGAAACTCAATGTGTATCTAGATCACCTCGCTCATCAATTGCTAGCAAGTTCTTCTCTTGTCCGATTATGGTGACAAATTTGGTGTCGGTATCGGTCATTATTTTCTTCCATTCCCTCTGGTGGTACTTGTACAGGTAACCAGCTTGGTCCAACACTATGACAGATTCTCGCCCAATTGTAAACTATCTACAGTTTATAATTTACATGTGCCATAATTTAAATATCAAAATTCTCACTTCTTTTATCTGTAGCCAATCAGGAACCTTTTGGTGATAAGTTCCTGTCTCGCCAGTAAGACCGGGAAGAAATCCTTTTACGTGTAAGAAATCACCTTCATCCGATGTTTCTAAAAAATAAATATTATTAAAAACTGATATAATTTGTAATTGATACAGTTTGGAAATAAAAAACGAGTGTGAAGAAGTTTAATATTTATTACCTCTGAAAACAACTGCTGTCCAAGAGTAAGATAAGTTATTAGAAAAGTTCTGAAGGGCCAATGGATTTTTATCTTCGTTAAGGAACGGAGTTATTTCAAGGTTTACGCTTCTGGCTAGTGTAAAATTTGCATGGCTGTTATCGACATTTTTCGCAGGATTTTCTAACGCACATTCATAGCCACTTATTAAGCACTGCGAATACCGTTCCATTTCTGAAAAAAAAACTAGAAAATACGATTGGAGTTGTGAATTTTTCTGTGTCTTGTGTGTAGAGAAAAAGCAAGACACTAAGTAAAGTTTGTAACGTATTCAAAACTTCTTTCAAAACATTGTCCAAATTTGCTTTAATTTGACCATCCGTGCCATCTATTAACAGTTTCTTTTCGCGGGCTTTTCATCTTACGCTTTTGACGGAATGATGCGTGCTTACCCAGCATAATTTCATTCGAGAGTTGGTCTTGTTCACACATACTGCATTAGTTGTCGATAACTTACTAATTAATTAGGTTTAAGGCCTTAAGGTACCCACAACAAGCCCTCGCTTGTAGACGTAGCCTACTCAAGGCTAATCACATATTGATTTACACAAAGATAATTAATACAATATAGTTTTAAGGAATTATGTTCTAATTTGCCTTAGAAAGAGGCTAATCTGAAATATGACTACAAATGAATTAGATACGGTAATACGCATGCTGATTTCGACGCAAGTTGTCGAGCCAATCGTTGGTAATTAAATGCGTAAATTAATATTTCCCCGTAACGACTGTCCGTAATTAAGACATGGTATATTGGTGTACGTAACTTTCTTATGAATTAGTTTTCTTCTTTATTTCGACATTAAAAGATTCTCTTTTCTTAAAAGCGGCCAAGTCGTATTGTTGAAACACTGCATGTGTGTTTCGTTCAGAAAGCGTCCAGCGGGATCCGTTTTATACCTTGGGCTAATACGCACAGCATGTCACGAATAGGTCTCCTTTTCATTAGCTTGAAAGTTGAAAGGAAATTTATGATGGAGGCAATCCCCCCTGCGCTTCGCAGCCATGCTATTCAAATCTCACTACTCCAGGGGATTTTAACATGCAATAGGCACTGGCATTGGTTCCGTTCCAGCTCCTGGTGTGATATCTAACTGCTACTAATCAAAATTCATACTATTTCAAGCCATTCTAATCAAGGATTGCCAGCATAAATTACAGCAACCAGTAAATCTCCCGCCCGGTATTTACGAATCTCCAATCTTACTCATTTTGGATTCAGTAATAGAAAATCATTCCTTTTACGCGCAGTTTCTCTCGCTATTATTACAACAGTGCACTCTTCCACTACAATATGCTGCTGAACTTTCGCCGCGGGCTGCAGTGACGCTCCGCGTAAGCTCGAGATCCAGCTACAAGGTAATAGCGACGTTTTATTTGGATGTTGACTATGTCAAACAATACAGTACCACGAGTTTAAACTACCCTTGCTACTCGTCAAGAAGTATAGCTCTTAACCTTTACGACTTCACGCATCACCTCGTGCAATCAACGTGAAACGAGTACCGAGTGACGTTCCCACTGACTAAAATGAGAATCATGCTCAGAGACAAGCATTCCTTCACTTTTTACATCCCGCTTTACGTCTCGGTTGCATGGAAAATAGTTTTCGGAATGGACGATTCCCAATGGCAGCATTCGAAAAGTCAGTACCCGTTTCTGTGACTATAATATCTGTATTTGGCGAGAATGTCCCTGTATCTAGAGTAATGTATCACTTTCCAGTTCCGGTTTCACGTGACAGAACTTTGAACTCACCATCGACCAGACTGATTTCAACCCATAATGTTTTCTGACGAACGCGTTTAATTAAAAAGGCCTGAACTCAAGTTTTCTCGCTTAGGAAAGCTCGGTTGGGTACCTCGGCTCTGGACGCTTACAGATGCCACGCTACTAGCTCTCCTGAGTGCTTCTTCGAACGTCAAGTTCGGCATACAAGACAAGAAATAAGCGAGCGCTCCGAGGAAACAATCTCCAGCGCCCTATAGGACAGCGAAAAATGAATGGATTAAAAATAGGTCCCGGAATTTATCTTACTGTCGTATCAACGGCTCGAACTTTCGGACAAGGCAAAACAACAGAGCCAGCAGAGTGCACCCAGACTAAACCCTGCGAGCCCAGTGTGATAACAACATCATTACATCCGCGACCTTTCAGGTTCTTTGCCACATTTTCAGCCTCGTCTGGGTTCGTAACAGCTAAGCCTGTCAAGGACGAAGCCTATATGCAAAAACGAGAGACAAAATATTATTACACATTTCGTCATGTTCATATATCTTTCAAATACAGTACCTCGGTTTCGTTGACACAAAAGATGTCGGCAAGGCCAAATATTTTCTCGTCCAGACTCGCAACAGCCGGGGCAGCATTAAAGATCGTTTTTACTACGATACTGTCACATTATTTCAGGGAGTACGACAATAACGGTGTACCTCCGTGTTTTTTGGCAATTTCCAAAGCAGCCAAAGAGCAACTCGGTTCAATTTCTAACTGTGCGACCAAAACCTTGGCGGTACGAATAATTGTCTCCGCCTTTTCCACATCATGGACACTTAGCACACTATTGGCACCGCTTCCAATAATGATGCTGTTTTGTCCTACACAAAAAAAAAGGGTTCGGAGATTTCGCGAAAGAAGTGAGACTGGCAAAACCTGCAGAATCGACGGCAATTTGTGCTAAGCCTGTCATCGCGTTTTCGGCTATATAAACATGATCCACGTTAATCCCCTCTTTCCGGAAATTTTCTAAGTGCGTTCGCCCGAAAGAATCGCTTCCAACCTTGCCAAAGTTTAATGTAAGCGCTTTGACACGTATATTTCATGTAAAAAGGACAATTTACCATGCCAACCATGGCTGTCGAAGCCCCTAATCTTGCAGCAGCGACACATTGGTTCGCCCCTTTACCACCCCCACATAATGATAGGTTAGTGCCATGCACAGTTTCACCAGGCTTTGGCAAATTATCGACACATCTGGAAAAGTGAAATCAAATAAAAAAGGTTAGAAAGAAACTTTTCAGCTCACTGAACCGAAGACGATAAGAGAAGGTTCATACATAATGTGAGGGGAGTTACAAAAGACACATGACAACCATTCACACCGAGCATAGCTTTTTACGTGTAATTTTTCTAGTTTTCTTTCTTTTTGTATCTTAGAATACATCTCTTTCAATAGCGGCCACTCGAAGAAAAACTTGGCCAGTGGCCATTATGATGATACTTACATAGTTATATCGGTCATAAAAGAGCCGACTACTACAACGTCAACCATTTTATGGAAACGGGGACCTTTTCCAGAACGGAACCGTCTAGAAATAAAGACAGAGATAGAAAAGGATTGAGTTGACACGAGACTTTTAAAGTAGGTTCGCAATCTCAGTCGTGGACGTAATTTTTGAGGCCGGGGGTAAAGAAGTTGTCAAGTTTTCAAACGTAGGTAGCACACTGTAAGCTGTTTTGACAATAATACACTAAGCCACGCCCATCTGGCCTTCAGGACAGGCATGCCTCATTGAAGAGCGTTCGTATTCATGAGACGACTCCAACGCTTATGGTCCTTACAAATGTGAATTTTTCAAGCATTTACAACTCTCGAAATCCCCGCATTCCCCCATCTCACAATGGAGTAAATAGGATTCGTTACTTCCACAATGGGAGGAGAAAACTTGAAAATCATTTCCTTTCTCCGATCCCCAGATTGGAAAACTTCTTAACTTTTTTCACGCTAGCAGACTCTTGAGGGCTACTTACACAAAAATGATTTCAACAGCTGGCGCGAAGTGAAGAGTTTTTCGCAAAAAATGCAGCCTTTCGCTTTTTGAAACTTTTTAATAACTGTAAAGATACCAGTTGTTGACTCTCACTTGGTCTGTCAACTACGAGATTCGAGATAAACAAATCATAAGATGTGTGCGAGATAAGAAAGGATTTCGACTCACTAAATAATCGAGTGATAACCAAGAAATCTTCAGGAATAAAAAGATGTATGCTATAGTTAAATTCACACAAGAAACTCATTAAAGTAAGCCAGAAAATTAAAACACCAAAGGCGAAAGCTCCTCTGATCTAAACTAAAATAAATAAGGTAATTGTGGTTAACCAAAACGCTCGCGTGCAGTAAAATAGACTAAACTGCTTTAGCTTTCATCTGCCTTAATTCTTTTTTTTTTTCTTTTTTTTTTTAAAAAAAACTCCAAGTGTTCCCTAGTGATTTTTCTACGGTGCCCGGGTTTCAAGCTCGCTTTCTGCCAAGGAAAATTCATTGTTGCCGGATAGGAGTCAACGAAGTCTAACAGTGGCTCTCATTGAGGCGCCTTACGCCCATTTTGTTAACCAATTCCCTGCAAGTCTGTCGGCGCCCAGGAGCAGACAGCAGAATACCAGCATACAATAAATTAAAAGGAGTTTCGAAAACATGTAAATTGTTGTAACACAATACGGTTCGATGGACATTAGAAATGGAGAAAAAATAAAAAAGAAGCCGTAATGGGACGAAGGGAATTTTAGTGAGAGGAGGTCAATATGCAATTTTATTGGACATTTGGTGTTCGCCTACGCACTATACAGACAAAAAAAAAAGTTTACATAGCAAACCATAGAAGTCTAACCTCTTACGGTTGATTAAGTGAGATTAAGTGTTGAAGGGGGGGGACCCAACTCCCCTGGCTACGGGCCTGGGCATGAGACAAATCTATGGCAAAACTGAAGAAAATTATGGATATTCTTCCGGATCTTTGCCAATACCTCTAAAGCGTGTAAAAGCATGTCGCGAAGCAAGTACTCGAGTTTTCCAACGTATCTTGCCAGAAGTGGCAATGAAATGCTCATACTCGTCCGGCATTGTGCTGACTTTTTATCATTTCAATGCAGATTTTTTATTACCACACTTTGAATTTCTTTTTGAATTTTTTTATTACCACATTTTCAAGTGAAAGTTCCAGTCATGGCGACAATCAATTTTGCTACACCATAAATTTTAACATGACGATCTTTCGAGAAGCTTTAAAAATATGTTTGGCAAAACTGAGCGAAGCTAAACGAGCTTTTATCTAATGCTATATATTTTAAATTTAAAAACCGTAGTACAATTATTGCAATTTAATAATAAGTTGTACTATAAACAAAAAAGAGAGTATAAGATGATTGTCCTGTATTTTTAATTAAACATGAAAACATTACGTTTTTTTAACTTTGAAGAATCAGGGTTCGATTAGGTGTTTCTTCATGGCTACAATCACCGAAAAAAGAACGCGTCACCCAAGCTATGAGGGTACGTCAACTTTTTGACATTGGTTTTCCATTAGCTTCAACAGACTGGCGATAATTGCCTAGGCCCTTGTTCTGGCACGTGTATACAAGTAATAACACTTGATTGATAGCAGAGTGAAGAAAGAATTTGCCAACAATCTAGGAAATGAGCAAAAAGTGGTTGTGGTGCAGCGCAAATTTTATTCAATGACAAGTGTAAGGCTTCTACATTTCCATACCGTAAAACCCTCGAAAAAAAGACGATAAAAAATGACATTCGTGATCTCTAGAAAGAGAAATTTGGTTTCTCCATACGTTTATTATGCCAGTTTCCTAGTTTGGATATGAGTCTTTTCCTGCCTCCTCAGGAAACGACATTGGTGCCTTGCCGATCCTGCATAAGCTGGTCGCAAAAGCGGAAGGGTGGGAAAAATGCTGTTCCGGAAAAGTTCTTTTTACACCCGATGAGTGGAAGCAACATCCTCTAGGGCAGCGGGTTAGGAGGAGAAATACAGACATCCTCGAGACGTATGCTAACGCTTTTACCTTCTGCCATGCATTACGAAAGTTCTCCTTTTTGTTCCGACGCTTTGTACACCAAGAAAAGCAGAAAGGTATCAACGCTAATTATGACCCGAAAATGACGTGCAAGAATGCGGCGATGTTGAGGTGTGAAAACGTACTTCGAAGACACTTTCTTTCAAGGCGGGAGTTCGCATATATAAAGATATCTTCAGACAGCAGTAATACAAACATTACTCCAGTGAAGGTGACAGACCAAACATGTGGCTCGGGTATCTGTTACTGCTATACTGTGCTTGCTGTGAAGGGGTGATCTCCCAGCCGGAATCAGCGTCGGGGGCACTTGAGTTGCCGGCAAACGAACATCGTGGCCAAGTGTCCAGCATAAAAATCAGCCGCACGAAAGAAGGACCCATTTCAAATTTAGTGGAGGATTTTGACAATCCAGATGCATCGATCGGCACGACTAAGGATTTGGAGGCGGCAGCGCGTTCACTTTCTTATCCACAACTCTTTTACGAAGATTTGAGACGGATTCAACGGACGGTACACGAAACGGCCAACTCAGCGTTTTATGCCAATACGACCCGCCTCCAGATTGACCATAACCGGGACCCAACGACAGACTTGTCTAGCGACAGCCCGGCTGTAGTCCATCGAGGTAACAATCCCCATTCTCCTACGCCGTTTGCTGACCAGCAGTCACCTAAAAGCGCTACAATTTCGGGAGACTCGTTTCCAAGTTTCAGTGCACGTGCAGATGGGCGCAAAAAGGGAGACCAATCGCTTCATCCCCAGCATGAGCCACGCAGTAGCCGTTCTGCTTCAGAAAGGATATTCAAAGCGAATGGGGGTCGTTACTACCCACCTGCAAAGCCTTCCACTGGATACGGCGCTCCGAACCCGGTTACCCCGTGTCCCCAAACCAACCCCATAGTCTACCCACCTCCTCGACCCCAGCCACCTCCCCCGCCGCGACCTGTACCCATCCCTAGTCCCAAACCCGTAGTATACCCATCGTACCCCGCACCCTCGCCATCTCCCGCCCCCGTATTTGTCTTCATTCCTCAACCAGGCACACAACAACAATACAGACCGCCTACTCAACAAAGCTACCGGCCTCCCGTGAACCAAAAGCCATGGTTGGACGCTTGGCTCAACAAACCCCATTTCAACCCTCTGGCTTGGAAAGCCCAGAAGGCCCAGCTCTTCTTAGGTCACTTTAACAAAGGCAATTACCAACACACACAAAGCCACGTTTACGGCCCACCTAAGCGTCCTTCTACTGGTTATGGAGTTCCGTTAGAACCCGCGTACTATAAACCTCATCCGTCACCCTGTCCACATCCTAACCATCCGTATGACGACCCTCCAGCGGAATACATACCCAGCAAACCTGTCATAAACTACCCGTCGCCTAGCTACGTTACGCCATCTACTTACCCGTCCTACGGACCTTCTGTAAGCCCAAGCTACGCTAGCACGACGCCGACCCCTTCGTACGGATCTAGCACATCTGGTTACCACAGTTCAGCGGCCATTTTCTCCTACGGACCTTACGTACCCCCTTCCTCAACTGCCTACCCTACTACAACCCCTCAGTCATACCCATCCGTCGTCTTTCCGTCGTACACGCCCAAACCGTCTGCACCTAACGCCGTTAACCAAGTTCTCTACAATTCTGGGTACATTCCTAACCCTACCACGCCCTATCCTCCTATTCAGCCTTCTACGTTTCCCTCAGGGCCGACTCTAGCTTACCCTACTGTATCCCACGGGAATGTATACCCCGTAGCCCCACCGTCCGCCAACCTTCCTAAACCAACAAGTTACCCTTCACCGAGTTATGTTTACCCAGCTTATGACACATTTGGCGGCAAAGGCAAGTCAGTCGACCCCAGCTACAAAGAAAACGAAATTTTGACCACGCCTAACCCACTGTACCCTGAGCCTTATCAAACCCCGGGCCCTTCGTACGTTTCGTACACTGAGCCTTACAAACAGCAACAGTCCGGCTATGATGTCACTACGCCACGACCTGTAATTCATAACACCATTTCGCCTGTCCGCCTACCGTCATACTCCCAGTTTACTACTCCGCAGCCCATTTATGGTTCCACAACTACCGCGCCACCGCTCTACACGTCTACACCATCTTATTACGAGAAACCGTTCACGACCGTCAAGTACCCACAAACGTCTCCCTCTATCCACCCATCACCCTACAGCAACGTACCCTTGTATCCCCAGGTAGTTGTAGTAACGTCCGGCAGTAAAAGTCTCGAACCTACTCCATTGACATACAACCCGTATTTCGTGGCACCGAACTGCTCCAGAGACAATGGCGATAACGTCGGTTCCCATAGCCAGTTTCCAGTCAATGGGAAATCGGGCGAATTCGGACCAAATTCGTGCGGTGGGCCTTGGAGAATTCTAGGAGCCAGAGATTTAGACAACGATCATCCCGTTACAGTCGAACCCTACTCTACGCCTCAGCCCAATCCATTCTTTAATTACGATCCGTTTCTTTACCAAGCTAGCTTGCCTACAACACCTATACCGCAATATTCGACACCAGCGCCATTCTACACGGCTGCCACCTCGGCACCATTCCCGTTCCAGGTTCCCACCAGAACTCCTCCGAACGTGGTCATTTTCTCCACGACGAGGTTACCTATTCAACCGAGCATTAAAACGGACTTCGATGTACGTACGGCTCCCAAGGGGTTGTCTTCAACCGGGGACCAGGAAGTTAAAGCGTCACTTGTTGTGGATGCTATTCGCGATGCATTACCTTTCCCTCCCATCGCTTCTACCCCCAACTCCATTATCGTCACGTCACCGTCGAGAGGAAAATTCCCAGAACCCGTGTACGAAGGCGAAATCTCGCCATTCCTGTTTAGCCGCGCCAGTCAAACAGGCCGCACTGTCCCGAACAAAACTATTTCTTCCTTACAGCTACCAAACGAAGTTGCTACACAGGCGATTGACCCACTCAGTACGAACTCGATTAGCGACGATGTCACCACTAGCCATGCTCGCTTACTAAGTCGGGAACTGTCCAATGCCAACCTACGAGTCTTTGCTAGCCTTCTCGAAAAAGCAGGATTGCTTCCTTTAATAAACTCACTAGGTAAGTCGTAAAAATGTATCAGTCTTAACTCGGATTTTGTCAACCCCGACTGTACCAACAACCTCAGCAATAGCTTTTCTACGTTAACTATTGCTTTCTACGTTGATTTTAAAGGATTTACTTTAGTATTAAACACATAATGGCGATATCCCAAAAATTTAAAATTGGAGTATAAAAACGCATCTAGTTTTGCATTTTGTTTTGCGCTAGGATTTTCTAAAACATTCCTAATGCACAACACACGTCAACTATTTGGAGTGTCAACTTTCACTCCAGTCTCGACCGGGTGACAAAATCAGAATCCAATCTATATAAAAAAAAAAAACCGGAATACTTCCGAAAAGAAAACGTCAAACCTTGTCAAAAGACAGGGTTTTTTACTAGGGCATTTTCTTCCCTCGTGATGTAACAGTGTAAAGTAATTTTCAAAACTGTTCTATTATTTCGAAATCATGGTAGGATTGTTGACAGATACATTTATTGAAAAAAACTGTGTTTTTAGATGTCATAACCGGTGAAGGAAGGATAACATTTACAGCCAGTTTGTGTCGTTCTTTAGTTTCTTTTCAATTAATATAAATTATTTTCGTTTTCACTTTTACGATTTCGAATTATTTTACCCATTATCAATTTCGTTGTTCAATACTGTATTTTTATTGCTTGAAGACGAGCTCCTTCAGCATCGGGAAACTTTACCGTTTTCTATTTCTTTTTTTAACACTACATCATTTAACATAAATTAACAATAAAACGAGAGATTATCACTTAAATAAGATACCTTTGTTTGGTAAAGCATCGAGAAAGCTCTTATAAACATCCCATAAGTGCGTTGCAATTAAAAAAATAAATGTACTAAAGTATGTAACACGATTTTTAAAAACGAACTGAATTTCCACAGAGAGTTTTACGCTATTTGCGCCTACGACGTTAGCTTTCAACGAGTTATCTTCTGAGTTTAATTTCGAAAACAATCTCGACACCCTCCGTGAAACTCTCTTGTACCACATTGTGCCCCAAAGATGGAGTGCAAACGCATTTCTCAACGACCTGACGCTCCCTACGTCAGCTGGATCAGCTCGGCTGCGTATGAACGTTTACAACACGTCATCGTCGGCGGTAAGAGCTCTGGTTTGTCATAAGATACAAAACATGATTAACTTTTCTCCCTTTTTTCCCCTCTCTTTTCCTTTTAAAACTCTTGGGGACGCGCCTTTTTGACTGTCCATAGAATACCATAACCGTAAACGGAGCCAGGATATTGTCTTTCGATCTGGCCGTTCTGCATGGCGTCGTTCACGTAATCGATAAAGTTTTGACCTCCATTCCGACTCAGACTGTCTTACAACAACTGGAAAATAGTGGTCAGTATTTGCGTGTTTTCAATTATGCCACCAAATTTCCAAAAACAAACTCAACATAGGGTTGCGACGTTCGATTCTCGGCCCGAGCCTCGCGACTCTTCTCGAAGGTCCCGGTCCCCTAACGGTTTTTGTGCCCGCGCCCGAAGTCTTTTTCTCGCTTGACGACCAGGAACAAGCGTTGGTAAACAACGCCACCGCGTTTTCAGGTTTTTATGCGTTTAAAGTGGATCTGATTGCAGTAGTGGGGGTTTAACTCGAGGGAAATCTTTTAGAAATGCTATGGTACCACGTGGTCCCGGGGACCCATTATTCCGAAGGTTTACTTGATGGTCAATGGCTGTCCACTGGGAGGAACGCCGGGGAGCTACAAGTTCAAGTCTCGGCCGATGGACGTCAGCGTAAGTGCTAGCGACATTTTGAAAGAATTTGAAGGAAAAGACCGTGACGCCCTCTTGCTCAAGCGTAAAAATTCTTTCCTCCCCTGTAGGCCGACTGGTAGGCGTTAATGAGGCAGAGGTTGTGCGTCCGGATGTTACCGCGACCAACGGCGTCATCCATATCATTAATCGAGTGCTGAGCGTCGTCAACCGAAGGCCTTTATCATGAACCTGACAGCGCTGAGTGTAACTGTGAAAATGCATCCCCCTCTCAGTATTTTAGAGGAAGTATGTTGCTAGCGGGCCAAAGTATTTTTGTACAGACAAAAACATGATTCACCGGAACACAGTCCGCGAGACATACGTCACCCTTATTTTACTTTTAGCTTGCTCCGGTTTTTCATTGATATAAATAAAAGTCTTAGTCTGGAATGTTTCGAACTTGCGTCTTGCCACCAAAGAGTAATGAGAATGGCTAGGGTTAAGGTTGTGACATGCCACTTTTGTTGCCATGTCTGCGCGGTTCGCTCACAAGACGGTGCCAAATTTCGCGGGCGAAAAGTTGTGACACACCGACGACACTGCTTGGTCAATGGTCGAGGGGAGTGAAAAAAAGAGAGCCGCAGTCCCAAAACTAGCCACCCTAAATCTTCCACGACCAGCTACACATACACATAACACACACACACAAAGAAAAGGGGTGCATATATCCCAAGCCCGTGGAGAAAAAAAGCGTGGCTGTGTTCCTCTCCGGGCTCGTGTCGGAGTTCAGTACGCTCAAAGACGTGCGGAAGCGAGGAGGAACAGTCAATAGCTGCCCAGGAGGCTGCACAACACTAGTACTGCAAAGTGGACGGGACTTCAAGTCGTATTACTGTGCGAATTGTCTGTTCGTAATCGAGAATTCTGCCTCCAGCTTCCAAGTTTTGCAACCCCAACGCGTCTGTATACCTCGATTTCGTGTTTATTTGCAGTAACCAAGTTCGTGAAAAAAGGAAAAAAATTCAAGGCATAGTGTATTTTTTACGATTTTTGGCGGCCGCACTCTCAACACTTCCTCGCTCTGGTTTCAGTTTGTCAGCGCGAGTACCAGTCCATTTGTTAGGAAACACTGACCAGCAGTTTATTTGTAGTAACACTACACGTACCTGTTCCTTGCTCTTCTCTTTTATTTCTTTATTTCTCCACCCCATTTTCCCGCAAAAAAATGGTTGTGCATTGTAAAGTCGAGGCTTCCTGATGAAAAATCAGCCACGGGATTTCGTGTTTTTGTCAGAATAGTGGAGGACGGGCAGTAATCCTCTCCCTGACGCATACCAGCATACAGTGCAGTACTTTATTTCTTCATATTTTTAGTACGGCCATATATGTAATACTAAAGCTGCACGCGTAACGTTCCCTAACGACCTCATCTCCCGTGAAACATAGGGGTTAGGCCCAGAAAAACCCTGACTGTACCATGAGTAACCCTACCTTCAGCCGTTTGAATTCAAATGCTAGTACACCAGGAAGTCCGAGCTTAGCTGGATCACCCAAAGCCAGTAACCCACGGAGTCGCTGTAATACCTGTTCCCTCTTCTTTCACAAAAATCCCAAATGGAGAAAAGCGCTGGGGCATATCGGACTAGTTATCCTCCTAGCGGGATACACAGCAGCTGGGGCTTCGGTAAGTTTACATTTTCATTATTGGGTAAGCCCGCGCCGCAAGATCGGACTGATATGAACCTTTCTACCGCCTGGTTATCACTTTTCCGTATAACTTCTCCTTTGCAAATATTTCGAAAGTTTAATTATAATTTTACAAACTAGAAAAGCTACAGTATTTCCTGAACATATCGAATGAATAGAATCTGTAAGACAGAAAAAAAACTGTTTCAAATATTCTTTATGCGATCAGAAAGTATTTATCAGTTCAAAAAAATTACTAGAACAAACGTTTTATCAATAGCGAGAAATTCAACAGCTTAAGAATTCGGTTGAAAATCGCATTTTTCGTGGGAGTTAAGATTCGTGAAAAAAGATTTAGGTTTATTAGGAAATTAGGTAAATTAGGAAATTTGAATAATAGAGTTTCAGATTTGAGATTCAGATAAGAAATAGGGGAAATTTTGGAAGAAATTAGGATTATTGGTGTATACGTGGAAACTTACATAGGCGAAATGTAGGTTAATATATTGTACTGGCAAATTAGGGAGGCTGTTAGTTTTGGGTGATTCAATATGTGCTTAGCAAGAGAATGAGTCTTTGCGGAAATGTTGGGTAAGCATGGTGATGGCTCAATCACTGAGTGTTTCGATGAGTTCAGCCAATGGCGTTCAGAAATCGTAACGACTCGAACGATTGACGAAGAAACAGCTTTTTTTACGGTGGCATAGAAATGCGAAGCACCCATGCGAAGAATCTATTGTGCAGGTCAAAGTAAAGAAAAGAAAAAAAAAAGGAAGTGAAATAAGAAGGGGACATGGAAGTCGGTGGCCCTCAACAGTGCTTTGCGGGATTTTTTGGCTTTCTTACAAGTTGTCACACGCAACTAAGCGACCCTTCTCTAATGAGCTTTATAAAAATAGTCTACACCAGAATCTACAGTCAAACGTTATACTCGCCAAAATAGACTTGTCTTAATGGCATCTTAGTCAACAATCGTAGCGCATACATACTGGCAAAAGGGAAGCTGTTAACATTGCCCAGGAAACATTCCTGGGGCATAAGAAAGAAAGAAAAGAAAAAGATCTCGCCTCTTTCCTTTTGTTCCTCAAAAACGTCCATTATAAATAGGTCATATGCAAGACGAGAAAATTTGACTCGTTTACAACTCCTGGAGGTTTTATTTCCGTATTTTTCTTATGGAAAAATCTAACTAAGTCACGAATACGTGCATTTTTTGACAAGCTGAAAATGTCCAGAAAATTTTACAGTTTCAAAACTGTAAAAATTCTGCACCTCGGAAAATTTTACAGAAATATACAGACGATGAAGAAAAGTGCAAGTAAAAGCTATTTTTTTCGTTTTAAGTAGAAGTTCGTTACAATGAACCTCTTGGGAATATTTTTTACTGTTTAGGCATAGTTCGTAACATCAGGCGTTTCTCTGTGAATTTATTTAACTCGGGGCTTTGCAATTCGTCTGTTATAACCGACAGTTTGTTGTAAAAGGGATTGACAAAGCGTGTTTACTCTATTCTTGTTTTTAAATGTATTTTTATTTTTTATTATTATTTTATTTATTATTATTATTAATATTATTATTGTTATTATTATTATTATTATTATTATTATTATTATTATTA
Organism: Triops longicaudatus; assembly: GCA_022885665.1. Lineage (NCBI taxonomy): Eukaryota > Metazoa > Arthropoda > Branchiopoda > Notostraca > Triopsidae > Triops > Triops longicaudatus. The sequence continues at coordinate 2,028,985 of JAGQDJ010000202.1, forward strand.
TTATTATTATTATTATTATTATTATTATTATTATTATTATTATTATTATTATGCAAGCAAGCTCTGTGAATTTTGCTTGGTTAGTCAATTTTTCCCCTCCTGTGTAACAGCATTACGAGACAAAAAGAAAGCTATTTCTGGAGAAAGCATTTTTTCTTTCTTAGAATTTTAGAATACATTTGCATACAACGCTTCAAAAGATGTTTACGTACCAACTTAGGAGAGCTAAGAATGAAAGCCTTCCTTTTTTTCTCTCTCTCTTCTTCCGTTGTCATTTTAGCTAGAAGAGATATTAGGCAATTTCCGTAGGTCTTTTCTTCGGTTCAGTACTTCGGCTGGGATGTTTATTTGATTAGGAAAAAGGTCTTGGCGATTTAGAGCGATTTGTAGTGTTCGATGCCTTGAAATTTGTTTCTATAAAGGCCAAGTTCGGACTGCTAGAAGGTCACAGAGGAGCTGGGGAGCGCAGCGCTTTTAAGTGTTGAAAAGGCTTACTGAGGAGGATAGTACTGTCTAGGACGTTTGTAGCCAAAGTGGGCCCGATTTACTGATCAATCACTGGCTTTGAAACTCGTGTCTTGTTCCGCGACTTAAAAGCAGAGACCAATATTGAAGACAGTGCGTAGTGTTTCCTTGATTTTCGTAAAAGTTAAATGGTGCTTGAATAAGAAGTCTTTTAGGCGAGAAAAACGGGTTTTCCCCGGAGGCGAGAGATACGCTGTGCTTTAATTCAATTGTAGTGCAAAGTTTTGAGGGCTGAAAGGAAACCATCAGCGCATTGAGATGGTTTCCTTTACCAACCGAGAAAGGTGTTTTGCTGTGAATACGGAGAAGGTATCATTACCAATGCGTGTCTTCATTGTCTCTAAAAGACTGTTGGATGGATGGACGGAAAACAGAAGACAACCGAAAACACTTTCCCAGTTGTGTGGAAAAACATGCGCCAAGGAAATGGATACTACATCATCCTTGGAAACCATAGGACTTCAATTTACTAGACCCTGTCCTAGCGTGTGGGAAGTTTTCCACAGGGATGTTGCTTCCAATTATGTATTTTTTCTGAATGGGGTGAAGTTAAGAACGCAGCTCTCTGATTTCGGTTCTGGTAATAAAAACGACCGACGTGAAGCAGGCTTTGAGGTTTCCCTAAGCGCGAAATCCTGCAACACTTTTAATTATTACAATTTATGGCTTCGGGCGCATATTGTACGTCAGAACTCTTCGGGTAAAGCTTTCCTTGCCAATAAAATACAACATTAAATGGAGCATAAATATAAATAAGCGAAACGAAGTTCCACCTTCTTTTCTTCAGATTGCAGTCCTCGTGTGTATGGCTTCGTATTTCTCCGTGTAAGAGCACAATTAAAACTTCTTTTTCGTGGGGGATACTTTCCGGAGAAAATACGCGGATAAGGAAAACCGCGAGTAAAGGAAATTATACCGAAAAATAGGATGCGTTCCAAAATTCCGAAAAATAATGTAAAAAAAAAATCGAAAATTGTCACTCAAATCTACGCTACACAGGGGAAAATAAGGTCATGTGTCTATTAAATTATCAGGCCGTTTTTTCTTGTTTTACCACTTTTAAAGCTTATTAATTTTTAAGCTCCTTTTTGCTAGCATCGGAAAAGTCATAAACCAGAACACAGGAAAAGGGTCAAAGTTCGCTGGGTAACTTTAAACATCGAGTTAACGTTTGCTTTTGCTTTAGCTAATCGGAATCACCATTTTGGAGCGGAGAAAGTGTTTGCGATTGAATAGAAGCCAAAGTTGCAGTAAAAGTTGAATAAAGAGCATACAGCACGCCATAAAAATTGACTAAATGCAGTGATCACCATCCTCGCTAAGTGAACATGTCCGCTTTTTCCCCACCCTTTTGTGCTATTTCTGCATTTTTACCCAGCAGTGTAGAAAAAAGGTTCTCAAACATTTGATCACAAAAATAGCGATAGCAAATAACCGTTATTTTCTTTTCAAACATCTAATTTGCTAGCAAACGAACTTTCGGTTAAATTTTTCTCATCGTATATTTAGTGTTGGCATACGCAGTAAATTTTGTAAAGTAATTAAACTCTTAAGAATTTTTCTCTTATTTCGCCTATATTTTTTCTTTTTAATATCTGACAGAAAGTTTTTGGGGCAACTACCGTGGTTTACGTGTTCTTTTATTTGACAAGTATTACGCACACGCGTTCCTCGTTTATGGCTAATAAAAATACGCACTCTGGTGCGTGTAAGTTAGACAAGCACCTTACATAAGTTTCTTGTTATATTTAGCCCGAAAAAAGCGAAATTGGCCGGCATAAAAAGTGCCTTAGTAGCTCTTAAACGTAATTTTAGCAGGAGTCAAATGTTAAGAAATCCAACGGGGGCGTGAGGTAAACAGGAGAGCAAGTTTGGGACGAGGGTTAAGAATGAAGAGCTTGTTCTTAGAACTGTCAGCAAGATAAAGCTGGCATGGAAAGAACGAGCGAAAAATTTTATGGGGTGTTTAAGGGTATGTTTCCAGCACAGCTTCCTTTCCGAAAGGACGAGGGGAAAAATCTAAAGAATTTTCTGGAATTAATATGTTACTGACACTTCCTAATTAGCGGCACCGTTCAAATTATGCAAAACTAAAACTGGAAAAACCGGTATTGGCAGCTCATAATTACCCGAAGGCATTTAGAGTATTTGGAACTGAAATTGAAAATATGAAGAAAATAAAAACAATAAGAAAATAAACGCGGCAATAAAGATTTCCGTGAGAACAAAATATGGTAATATCGACTAAGTACACATTTACACCTGTGCTACGACAATCGGTAAACACGCCTGCAAGCTGGTTCAGAGTTTTCAGCGCAATATCTCCGTTGTTAGTGCTGTCGAGCATTTCATTGTGTACACAACGTCTGATACTGGGTTATACAGTAACGGTTTGACAGCGAAGATCGCCGTAAGTATGGACGGCTTCCACCTCGTGTGAAAGCAAACAATCTGTAACCGAGTTACATTGTGAGTTTCAATGTTCCCACCAAACAGCAGGTGTATTACGGGCAGAAATGCTGCAGTTCATTAACCGTAACATTCCGTCATTAGCTGAACTTTTTTCTCATTCTTAAATACCCATCATCAACTCGTCATTAAAAAACGCTAAAATTTTCCGCTTTATTTGCCGCTAATTGTTGAATCTATATTTTCAAGCAATAACGGTACATTGATTTGACTAGCCTATCTAATAAACTAATGCACGTACCCCAGTAATACATTGAAATACTCGTGAATCGTTTCCGGGCTAAAAAAAAAAGCATGAGAGAAAAGGTATAAGCAAGACTTTTTGTAGAAGTAAACTTTTAGAGTAAACTTTTAGAGTTCAGAGTACCCTAATTAATTATTCCAACATTGTTTCCTCCGTAGGCAGAGACGAATTTAGATGTCTGCAGTGTAAGATTTCCCAAAAGGTTAAAGAAAACGCGAGAATTTTTCTCTTTTTTTTTCCCGGAATTTTTCTCTTTTATTTTTTAAAAAAACTTCAGATTTTAACATAGACAAAGCATTGCTTCGTGTTCCTGTACTGTAATCTTGCGATCTACACTGTATACTGCTTTACAGACGAACAGTTCTGCAGAACAGAAAAAGTGACTACAAGAAAGAGAAAAATGCAAAAAGGACATGAAAAGAATTCTTAGAAATTTTGCGATAACAATGATCTCCTGTTCTAAAAATGAATGCTTGTATATGAACCGTTTTAAACGGATCGTTGCTTATTTCTTCCATTTGGCATCGAGTCTAATAATACAGTTCCTCGATTTTTTTATGTTTTTATCACTGCGTTTTTTTTTTTATTTATTTATTTATACCACTTTAGACTTGCGTATATTTTTCTTCCTCATACATTCCTGTCATAGAAATGTTTAAACACTTTTAAACTTTCATTTACCTTAATGCAAAGAGGATCTTTATCAATTCTGTACACCACGATTTAGTTGAGTTGATACTATAACTAACTAAAAAAATAAATACAATAATAATAATAATAATAATAATAATAATAATAATAATAATAATAATAATAATAATAATAATAATAATAATAATAAATGAAATAAAAAATAAAAAATCTTGAGTAAAAGTGGCGCATGTTTTTCGTGCATTGAAATATATGTATGTTGTTTACTCTCAATGAGTAGTAAAAAGGACTCTCCGATAAGCGATATGTAGGTAATAGGGGAACAAGTTTCAGAATTACTGCTATAAAACCCCCATTTGATGCGACTGATACGGAAAGGGTAGATTGATTAGTGAAGGGTATATTGTATTGTACTGTATGTACAAGTACGTATGCAGGCTTTCTTATATAGTTCTCTGAAATAAATACGGTGAGGATTGGTACTATAAAAGTGCAATAAGAGCAGCAAGAATAAAAGCATAGCCTGCGGTTCGCGAGCTGCATGAGCTTTACACTTAGGTGTCCGATTTCTGACGGGTACTGTATCTTTGCGATCCCGCAATCTGTCAATCGCGTGCGGTTAGGTGATTTTTCCAGGTCGTGTATATTGCACCGAGTCGGACAAAGGTACAACTCAATGGAAAGAGTAATGTTCTTGCGGGAAACCCGAGCGTCTGCACGCAACCCGAGAAACCGTAACGCCGCACGTGTAAGGAAAAGTTTTGTTCGCTGCTGGTTTACTTTTGCTGGCGTGAAAATTGGAGCACGGAGACCATAATTGCTCTATTACAGGAAGTTTGCCAACTTTTTACTTCACAAAATTTGGCTCCAACTTTGAATTCTGGGCATATTTAAATACAATCCCGTCGAAATGCTTTCACGACACTTCGAAACTATATTTGTTTATACTTAACGTGGCTTCATTGCGGCTTTAATTTTAACGACCGACACTAAAAGTTCATGTGAACCATATATAACCCGTGAAAGAAACTCGCTGTTACAACCATGGCCTATAAACCTCATTTCCATTTAAGTCTGTCGTTTCTTTTCAATAAATCGCCGGAAAAAAATGGCAAACTACTTAATGCAAAAAAAACACGCCTGTCAGCATTATTTCTTCAATTTTTTCCACTGCTGTACGCCAAAAACGCCTTCAAAAATGGATCCGGGTTATTCAAATGGGTGAATGCAACACTACTTAGAATTCCAACCTGATTACAGCCCGTAACAGTCAAAGTTCCTTTTTCGCGGAAGTTACATTCTGGAGAAACTCCGCGAATACGGAAAACCGCGAACGAGGAACGGAAAATTACGTTGAAAGATAGGCATGCGTTCCAAAGATCCGGATAACAAATATAAAAATTACAGAAACTTGTCATTTAGATCTACTCTGCACAACGGGAAACTTCATTATTGCTAAGCTGATGTGTTTGTTAGGTCATTTTTTTTACTTTACCGCCTTTTAAAACATTACAACTCAGTACCGCTGTCAGCAGTAACTGCTTCAGCAGTTTTTATTTTGAAAGTTGAGAGATCGCACCACAAATGGAACACGTTTTAAAAGATATTATAAATTCACAATTAGATTTCATACGTTCGCATAGTTTTGCCATTTTAATTGCTCGAAGCTAACTTTCTTGTCTTGTGAAAAAAATATAGACTACTTCTCTATGAGAACTGTTAAAGCAACGAATAAGGGTAGTACAAATATTGGTTTCTACCAAAAAAAAAAAATATTTTGACGGATGTTAACCCACAAGACCCGCGAATAGCAAAACCGCGAATAAAGAGCTTTGACTATACTAATAAGTTAAATAAAAATGCAAAAAATATCCCAGAAAATTTTAAAAATTTCTAAAAAAAGTTGAGTATATTAGAAATTGGGACAGAAGCGATAGCTATGAGATAGTAACCCAAAAAAAAGATGCATTGAAAAGCTGAGCTCTCTCCTTTTGGCTCCTTTTCTTCTAATTAGGTTTTATAGCTGTCAGGTATTTTGTACGGTGGCAAATGAGCCAAAGGACTGTGAAGAGGACTGTTTCAGCGCTTGGGATTTATCTCAATTAAATCTTGATAAGTGGCGACCATTATCCCTGCTGTAAGGAAGGCAGACGAGGTAATTCCTTAACCTATTTGGGCGTAAGAACCCAAGTTGCTTCTTTCAGCCTAGTGTATCTTGCATTGATTTTCTTTCTTTCTTTTTTTTTTTTTTTTTTTTTTTTTGGGGGGGGNCCACATAACTACAAGAAGGCTGCCTCTTCCAATTCGCCATATGTTGTATATGGCGTCGGTTTCGGCTCGCTGCCTGCTGTTTCCTCTCGAAATTACAAGCCGTGAGATAATTGTCTCTTTCCTGTTTAAGAAGAAAATAAAAAAGCTCTTGTCACTTCTCACAAGCTTTTACGGATTTTTGCCTTATCGGTCAGAAAAAAACATGCCCTTTCAACGCTTCCTAAATTCCTTGCATTTCTTAACATGGTAATGTCCTTTTTTACTGTTTCTTGAAATTCGAAACTGAATCTCTTAAATCCTCTCTGATAAATTGTCCCGCATTTTATCAAGCTTTGAAACTGGAACAGCATAATTCGTTGAACGGAAAATGACTATTTAAATTTTTTTTTAATCGTTCACTACGTCCTCAGAAATACTAACGCAAGGCGTTACGAATTACTGTCAAGTTCCGGAGAGACTGTCTCTCTGGATTTTTTTAAGGTAGCAAATTAGATCCTAAAACTCTTATTTGTTCCTTGATTTATTTCGAGGTTTGTCAGAACTGTTGGCCCTTGCTACGCTTGGGGGCATTTCTACCCGACTGAGTTCCTTCTCCGTATCACAATATTTCAAGTCAACTTGCTTATTGTGTTTCAAGCAGCGTTTACGGTCAACCAATGTGTGCGACAGGGACTCGAGTTTTGTTTATTATATGCATCGAACACGACTCGTGTCGTAGTGAGTGATATAGAGGAGCTAGTTAATGTCCTTGAGAGTCAGTTGAGCACACTTAATTAGGAAAAAGCTACTATGGTGGGCAAATATGGCCGCCAAGGCTTTTATCCTGTTGCTGGTAGAGTATTCATAGGGTAAACGGAGTTTAACAGGGAACCTTGCTAATGTCGTTTTAACTTGTTTCGTTCCTCTATATTTTTTTCTTTCTTTTTTTTTTGTAGGTTTTTCGGTGGCTGGAACAACCAAATGAATTGGCTACCGCTGCAGCACTACAAGGGCGCGTCATGGAATTGAGGCAAGAATTACTGATGTTGTGGAACAACACCCAGGACATGGATGTAACAGGAGTCCCCGACGAAGCCCTTAACAGACTTTCGGCCTACGAACTTGCGTTATCCGAAGCTGTTTCTCACAAAGTGCCCTTGGGTCCTGGAGAAGTACCAACTCAGTGGACCTTTACCCAATCCGTATTCTTTGCCTCCACCGTTTTAACCACTATAGGTAGGTCCTAGAGCAAGTGGTCTAAATTTCGACTACCATTTTTATTTTTTCGAAAAAACGGTCTTAGAAGTGAAGTAAAGAAAAATCATCTGCAGTAAAGTAACACAGAGAAAGGTTATTGTCTAAAGGGCTATTACGAGAAAAGTTGGAGGAAAAAGGAGCTGTACCAGGAAAAGATAAACAGCAGGACCCCAAGCGCTTAATTTACAGCCGAGCAGATAGTGGTACAGGTGCACGTGATCTTACAGCCAATCAACAACAAGTGTAGCTGCTTTCTTGAACTTTTCTTGTAACGGCCCTTTACACAGTAACCTTTCTCTCTATATTACTCTATGAAATGAATCCAATTTCCTCGAGTCGACACGAACAGTTATCAGAGATAGTAGATACCCACGTGTGTTAATAACATTAGTTGTGTAAAAATAACTTCGAAAGTCGTCGCTAGGGCTGACAAAATACTCTGCCCATGTCGAGTGTTGCCAGCCCTAGCCGTCGTCAATTTTATTTATTGCAATTTTTCCAAATCGTTTCAAAATCGACATCTTGAAAATGCTTCGACTACTTGGGGAAGACAACATTAATGAATTCCCAAAACGGAAACAAAGTTAGAAGCATTTACAACGAAAAATACATGTAGTATAAAGTATCTTTTACTAAAAAAAAAAATACCCGTAGCCGGGATTAGATACTAGTAATAGTATATAGTAATATAATAGTAATAGTATATGTCATAGAGCTAAAAGTGCATTTAAAACACAGTCAGAGTTAACACCTTCTCCTCTATCCATCTTGCTCGTAAGAACACGCCATGAGAAGTATCAGGAAAAAATAAATGTCTCCCGTTATTTTTTAATTATTTTTTTTTTGTGAGTAATTTTTTATTGGTTTATTTTTTAAGGTTATGGAAACATCACTCCGACCACGACAGAAGGCCGAGTATTTTGTATATTCTTTGCCTTAATTGGTATTCCATTTACTCTGACTGTCATTGCCGACCTGGGTATGCTTATGGCCTCGGCGGTGGCCGTGGTGTATCGTAAGATTCGGAAAGATTGCCTGTGGGCGCGGCTGGAAAGCGTCCAGAAATTTGGGAAGAAATACGGCAAGTCATTGTCGGCAGTTTCCGTTGTGATATTGTTAATTGTGTATATCGCTATTGGAGGGGCCATCTTCATGATTTGGGAAGACTGGAACTTCTTGGAGTCCTTTTACTTCTGTTTTATCACCATGACTACAATTGGATTTGGTGATCTCGTACCCGGTAAGTCGTTTTGCTACACATGAGCCTGTACTGGCAAGACATGAAACTTGAATGCCAGGGAAGCATAGGTACACCACTGCGCGCTATTGTTTTTCACTCCCGTACAATACCATGTAAGTGCAACTCTGCCAGGAACCTGTTGCTTTCTCGTTATTCTCTCGGTTAATAGCTAGCTCTAGCTCTTGAACATTCCTAGTATTTGCTACTAAATAAATTAGGTAAACAAATAAAAAATATGTAAGAGAAAATAAAACAATTTAAAAAAAAGAACACCGCAAGGAATGTGTCGTATAAGGATTGTAACTTTTTTTAAAAAAATTTGCAACAATGAAAAATATTTACAACATTTGGCGCAGGTGCCTAATTTGGTACCACACCAGATTTCCTGACGTTTGCAGTCATCTTATGTAAAACTTTTACAGGTATGTACCACATACCCAAAAAATAGTACAGGGTTACGAAATGAGGGTTTCGCTGCAGTTATTACAACTTATGAGTCACTCAAATTTGGGGGATTAAATCTTTAGTCGTACGAACATTTTAGATTTCGTTAACTCCATAATTCACTCAAGTCCCATTTTTTTCGTAAAGGTATAAAACGGAAGAAATCTTTAGTTATTAAACACACAATATTTTATAATCCTGAATCAAAATTTGGCTTAATAATGAAATCTAGACAATCTTCGCATGTAGTATGCAAAATTTAGGTGGAGATAAAAAGGCCATATTGTCCAATGGCACACGAACGTTGTTGCACATTTTTAACGAATTTGGGGTCCTTACTTGTATTTACCTTTAAACGTTGTACAAGGACACTAAATTTCTCAAATTACCCACGATGTTGGCACGTTTTCACTCGCATTACTCTTTTAGCCTAATGTAACGTTGTGGGATACATAGACTTCCAGCGAGTATATTTAAGCTCCCATTTTTTTTTAACTAGTATCAACGGCTTTCCGATAAATAACAATTTGACACAATTAATAAAAAATTTCACGTATTGGCCCGATATTTTCCGTGTAGTCGCGTTTGTTTGAATAAAATTAACACTAATCGTTCCTCATAAGTAAACGTAATTGATATCGAGGGACTAACGTTATGACAGTCCGATGCAGCAATACGCAATCACACTTAATTATACGAAATCCAGCGTGATTTTGTAATTAAATTAGACTAAGGCATGTTAGTAATGATAGGCTGCTTGTTGCGAAATCTTGGAGCACAAACAGAAACATAAGTCAGGGAATGCAAACCGTCACGAGATGCTTGCATGCATTCAATTTCCGAGGTAGAGTATTCTGGGCCTTTTCGAGTTTTTTTTTTTTAAAAAAAAAAAAAAAAGAGGTTGCACTCTATTGTTCCCATGTCAGAAGGGCGAAAGCAGACAAGGATCTTAAGTGAGAAAATATCATAACCGGAGAAAAGATAAGAAATGGAAGCGTCTTCCGCGAGCTATTTGTCTGTCTTAAGAAGATAGAGGACCCTTTTGCCATTGTCCGCGGATGAAAAGCGTGGGAAGCTGGGCAAAAGATAGAGAATGAACCCCACGTCACAGCTGTAACGGTGAAATGGATGTATGCATTTGTTGGTGTTTTGTCTAAGAACAAGACACGTACCCAAAAAAAGAAAACAAATCCGCTCTTGTAACATAATGCATTTACCAGTCCAAAACACTTCCTACATTTTTTGTTGTTAATCACGCGAGGGAGAAAAATCGTCTAAGGAAAATCTTTGCGTTTAAGTGCGTTCCCCTTAAAATGGCTGCACAGGAAGGTTTTTCCCCTTAGTAAAACCTGGCGCGTAATTGGGAAAGTAAATGAAAGTGCATTCGTTTTCTTTCCTGTCGCAGAAATGTATGTATGCTAGCACTGCGAGTTGCACGATAAGCGAGGGGAACTATGAGAGTTAATTAAAAGGAGCGCCGTTTCATTAATGGTGTTTTGCATTTCACAGCTCAAACCACGTACATGCTCGTATGCACCATTTACATTCTTGTGGGATTAGCCCTTACTTCAACCATAATTGAGCTCATCCGTCGCCAGTACGCGCAGAGCTGGGCCAAAATGCGACAGTTGACCAACCGTTTGCAAGGACTTACGGGTCCCCTGGCGGAAACGCTCAAAAGGCTAAGTGAACAAGCGGGAAAGATGGGCAGTGACGGAACTTTAGACCCGGCTTTGATCAAGGAGTTGGTGGACCTCAAGCACGCGCTCAACTCGGTGAACGAAGAATTGCGGCGACCATCGTTTAGCAAAGATTTGTTACGAAAAAGTGGCGACTTGACCAAACCCGGGGTCGACGAAGAGCCGGAAGACGATGATGGATGGCCGATGGAATGGGATGAAAGCTGGGAGGAAAGATGGGCCAGACTAGATGACGTGACGGGGAATAATAAGCCTTTAAAATATAGTATTATGAGAATCCTTAGTGAGACATCCATCAAAGTGTAAAATGGCGCGATGGAATTGTTTATTTTTTTTTTCTTTTTCTAGTCAGAATGGCTGTGGTTTTGCTGTAGATTTTATCCATGAAAAAGCTCTGTACTTTATGTATAAATTGTGTATTCGCAGTTCAATAGTGACAATCAATAGAAACATGGGCAGTTTGGATACACTTATTCAGTATGTTTTTAGAAGAAATTGAGTATACAACACAAGTCTATAACAAATCGATGATCTTCATAGAAATCCATCACAAAAATTGAATTTCTCAAAACGCGAAAAAAAAAAGAAAAATCCCTATTCGTGTGAAGTGTTCAGCTTATCCCGTCAAAATTGGATCACACCTTATGGCCTCATAAAAAAAAACGACGATTCGGTTTACTTCAGCTTCATAAGTGTTTTCCAGCGTAGGGTGTAATCAATTACCGCTGCGTATGAAGCGTACACGACTACGGGATATGGCTTGATTGAACTTCCAAAAGCAGAAAGTCAATGGAGACTTATAATGGCTCAGATGACAGGAGGAAATTCCTAAGGGTGAGGTAATGTATCCCTCCTAATCGATCTTGCGATAATAAGGTCGTGGCTAACGCCTAAGTGGGCGGGAAATACCCTAACTTGTTGAGCCCACCGCCCATGAATCACAATTTCTGAAGCGGCCTACTGCCGCCTATAGTAAAGTACAATATGGTATGACCCTTTTATGCGTCGCAACTGTTTCTTTTCCATAATAAATCTCTCTTCAGGAGAAAAAATCGCCGCCTTAATTATTTTCAAACGAAGAGGCCTTTTAGGTCTAATAACACCATGAAACCACACTCATTCGATGTTATTCACGGCATTAAAAATAAATTCAAATTTTGTTAATAAAGTACGATGTAATTGTCAAACATCTTTGTGTGTTTTTAGGGTACGGCTACGATTATCATCTCTAGCAATTTTTTTATTATTATTTTTTTTTATTATTTTATTTTTTTATTTTATCTCGGCAATTTGTCGGACCTTTTACTTGCATTTCGAAATAAATAAAAGTCAGTATTTGCGAGATAAAACTGATAACCGCGCTCTGTATAGGAATTGTTCATTTAATTATATATTTAAGAACCCTGAAGTTTGGTCCAACTCAATAGGAATGTTGCTATAACGCTTTGCCAATACTAAAACGACCCCTGTCGGCTTTGCGAGCATTTTTCGAATTTTCAAGATATTATTTTTATGTAATTTTATTTTTCCCATTTTTCTACTACGACGACAGTTTTTACAGCTTTTTAACTAGCAAAAATTAATCAATACTGTTTTTTTATCCAAATTACATAACATGCAAAGCGTCCCATGACTCTTGTAAGCCTATTTCTTCATTAAAAGTCTTCCATATGTTCATACAGTAGATTTTTACAAAACATGCATTATATATACAGTATACAAAAATTTGGTTTGAAAGTGTGGGTAGTACACGGAAAGTGCGCTAATTTAATAATTATTTCTTCTGTTGATTAACTAAAAGTACTTCTATCAATGTGCTATCGATTCCATACCTGCTACATACAACTCTGGCAACGAGAACGGCAACAGAGAAGAAAGAAAGAAAGCTGAACCTTTTTTGAAATCAGCTGATCTTGGCCCTGTGAAGACCTCGAACACCAACCGAATAGAAAGATAGTTTTCCACCGGGCTACACAGAAAAGTTTTCCCAGCAATTATAAAGATTATGGAAGCAGCCACACGCTTGTAAATAGCCCCCCGTCCTCCTCACTTTTTCCCCTCCCCTTCCTCCCTCTTACCTCCCTCCTCAAATATACATAATGCATATATATTCCTTGTTAGTGCGAATGAAGTGAAGCAAAATTATTTTTCTTTTTGTTATCGTTTTTACTGTACAGACTGTTTCACCACAATAGGCGCAAGCCTACGCGGTTAGTCAATAAAAAAACGAGCTCACGCCTGATACCAATAAAAAATATTTGACCTCTGTTCGTTAATTTCTATATTTAGCATTCAGAACTCCATGATAAAAATTCCCATTTCTACGCGTGTACAAGTGATCAGCTCTAATTTTCATCTGTACAAAATTTCCCAGTTAAATTGCTGTCTTAAGCATGCAAATTTCCAAGGTGTCCTTTATAAATTAAGCTCACAAAACTTTCAAGTTTAATTCCAGTTTGGAAAACTTTGAGTCCAATTTTGGTTAACGAAAGTTTTGAAATCGCTGACTTGGTCCAAGTTGCGAGCTCATGAACTTTTTTAAATGGACAGCTGAGAACCGTTAGCTTGTAGTGTTCCTTTTATGGCCTTCTTTATTAGAACCACTCTTCAAAGCTTTAGCGAAACTGAGTAGCCATGAAAAGAAACGAAAAAACTGAAAACTTCATCGCAATGCCAAAGCGAGAAATACATTGCTTGGATTCCGTGATCTTACATGGCATCGACTACGTGGGCTCCTCCGGAACGCCCAGTTTTCAAGTGGAAGCAATTCTGTTTTTGGCGGCTTGTTTTGGCGTCTCATTAAATGCTGGCCTGGTTTTTATCTCGTAACGGATTGCTGAGACTAACACTTTGACCTTGGTCCACTTGCCAAGTCAGCAAACCGTTTTTGCTTCAAGCGTGACCTTACCTTATCAAAGTTGCAAGACGTAAAAGCTGCAAGTCTTACGTTTCACAATCTTGGTCTTCAGGGGAATTTGGTCGGGAAACTCTTCGAAGAAGCCATTTAAAAAAGCGTGGCAATAGGACACTTAACTCAGGCAATTTTGTGTTTCAAAATGCACTAGCTTTTAATGCGGTTATCCTTTCCTGGAGCACGGACATAAAGTAGTCTAGAGGAGTGGCATAAATGCCAGAGAAGTGATGTCTACCTGATCAGGGCTCGAAAGCGTAAGTGGTTTACCACGACTCTACCAGCTGTCCCAGAACAGATAGTTCACATAAAACGTAACAGGGACCCCATTTGTCTTTCGTAATTTTTAGAAACTTTTAGAACGGGGCCTAATGTCATGCAATCCTAAAGCAACAGGCTATTCAGAGTACAGCGCAACGTGAAAATTAAGCAATCGTGCGAAAAAAAGCAGAGTGACGCAATCTTTTTCATTATTTTGATATGCTTTTATGTGACTGACTTTGCGATGCTTCATTCGCTATTCTACTGTGTAGCATCCTATCAGAATTATTTGGAAAGAATTAAATTTCTGTGGATCATTATTTGGAACCGCAGGATTGAGAGAAAACAAGAACTCAAACAAACATTTGACTCACCGTTTTCGGTGTGAGCCGCAGCTGTGCTATTATTGTGGGTATTTCTGGACTTCTGCTCTTTCCAGATTCAATAGAGAAGGAATGTAACTCATTTGTGGCAGCTTGTCAATAGCATGTGATCTGACGAAAGTAACTTGTCCTCACCGCATTTTCCTCTCTGAAAGAAAAGAAATACTTGTTAGGTCCCAAAAATGTGTGCAAGAATGCAAAAAGTCTTTACCATTAACCAGAGATAACATTGGCTTCCACGAACACGAGAAACATGCCAATCATGCTGTAAACTTTGCTTGTTGCTTGATCTGTCTTGGCATTCGCGAATCGCCGTTTTAGCGATTCCGCTGCACAGAAACGCCAAAGTCGTTTGGACACCTTTTTCAACCTTTTAAACTATATTATTTTTAAATCATCTTTACTAATACTGTCCTTGGTCTCATTTTTTTTTTTTTTGGGGGGGAGGGGAGTGGCTTGGATACCGTCATACGCGGTAATTTCGAACAAAACAAAGTCCTTTTTTAAAGTTTCGTTGTCAAATATTAACTGTAGCTCCAGGCGATCAAAATCACCCGTTTGACGGTGGTAATTAAATAATTGTACTTTAAATTAATATATAATTTATATTGTACAAGGTTCGATTTTCGCGGTAGATGTTCAAAAGTTAGAAACCCGCGAATACTGAACTGTTACTCTTTATCGGCTTATGCACAGCTATTTTCCGGAAAAATCTGCTTGGGAGTGACAAATCGTCCTGATGCGCACCTTCTACGTTTCCGTAATGTATTGTAAGATATTTCTATTGTTTACTAGAAATATATGAAATGTGCAAATAAATACACAGTTAAATTTAAATTTCCTCTATTCATGTAATTCTTAAGTGATAATATCAAATTAAACGAAGAAAAAATTGCAGATGGACTTCTCTGCCAGAAATTCCGATCGTGGATAAATTCTGTTAATCCCTTTCGTCTCTTTTTCGGATTTCTCAAGTAGGTGGCGTGGCGAGTTGTTTATGTTCATTCCACTATTAGTGCTGCATCTTGGATTTCGACTAAATTTGATTACAACAAGCAGCTGCATAAAGTAAAATAACCGAACAGCTTCGTTCTCTAATACTAACGTTTTTCTTCTATACTTGTTAGAAAAAATGCTTTACGACGACTTGGATCCACAAGAAAAGCCTCCAGGAGATGCTGCCAAGCCAGCTTTACCATCATGGGCCTCTGGAATGAAAATGTTTCAGTCTCACTTGCAATTAAAGAAAGCTGGCACAACGCAGGTTTTCTTGAAAGAAATATTTACTAATGTTAACGTAACTAACCATTATATTGATGCAGCCAAAACGCGAAGCAGTACGGAAACAAGTTGTAGTAAAGAAGGAAAACGACCCCATCCCATCAGGCTCCAGTCCTTCATTCACCAAGATTGTTTCCACACCTTTTGTAGTAAAGGTAAAACAGTTTTTGTAAAATAGCTAGATTATTGATTTAAACCGTGATTTTTCCGCATAGGAAGAACCAAGGTTTACTCCAAATGCGACAAAATCGCCGTTCTGCGCCGCACCGGAGTATGAATGGAACATTGAAGGTGAATACGATCCGATGGTACCTAATGATTACGAAAGCATTATGAAAGGTGACTTGATTTTGTTTCTATTTTCAAAATGTATCACATTTTAAAACTGGTTTACTAGAACGGCGCGATAAACGTAACGAGTTCGAACGTTCCGAACGAAGGAATCGTTCCAAGGATACGAAAGACACCAAAAGCAGGGCTCGTACCACTTCATCGGGGTCAGGTTTTTCAAAACGCCCTGCCAGTGATGAAGAAGACGAAATGGCTATAAAGCGGCCAGGCAGGATTATTATCTATTTATTTATTAAGGATTTAGTTAATTTAATTCGAAATGTTTAACTAATCAGGTATGGGAGCTGCGATAGCCCCTCCTCCCTCATTGCAAGAACCCAGTTCTTCCACTGGACAGTCTGTTGCTGCCAAAATTATGGCCAAATATGGCTTCCGGGTATTATTTTACTTAATCAAGGTGAGAAACAGGGATTATTTAGTATTTTAGGAAGGACAAGGACTGGGTAAGCAACAACAGGGCATTTCTACTGCTCTGGTTGTGGAGAAAACAAGCAAACGAGGTGGACGCATTATCGCAGAACAAGAAGGCAAAGAACAAGCGGTCATGCCGCCTCCACCCCTTTTCCCAGCACCTGCTCATTTAGCTGCTACACCTCCAGCCCAGGTTAAGGACGAAACACAGTCTATTACAGATTTGATGAAGAATCCGTCTAAAGTGGTTCTTCTAAGGGTAATTTGGTTAAATATGTTTTACGAATTTTACTTTTAAATTAAATTGTTTGCAGAATATGGTTGGACCTGGCGAGGTAGACGATGAGCTAGAACCGGAAGTGAAAGAAGAATGTCAGACCAAGTATGGTGACGTGGTGCAAGTCGTTCTGTACGAAATGCCTGGGGCACCACCGGACGAAGCAGTGCGTATTTTCGTGGAATTTAAACGAATGGAATCAGCCATTAAAGGTATTATTGTGGAAAATACTTGGGTGTAAAAAAGCTTACAACTTTTTAATTTTACAGCTGTGGTTGACATTAACGGGAGATTTTTCGGAGGTCGGCAAGTTAAGGCTGGGTTTTACGATTTGGCAAAGCTCAAAAATCTAGATTTAGCGTCATAATTGTAACAAGGTTTGTGTGTGAAATAAATGTTTTGATTAAAATACGTCCAGCCGTTTAAGTTTCCTTTCGTTGAAATACAGTAAACGCGTATTTTTTGGTATTAGCTTACAAGCTGTCAGCATTATTTGACAGATTAATCGCCAGGTTTCTACACTAGTCAGCAATGAAGAACAACATCATTGAAGAGAGAGTCGCGAATATGCATCTAGTGGACGCACCATTTAAAATTAAATTTATGTAAACCATTCGGCGTTCCGACGTTGAGTTATGGGGAGGTCTACAGTACATTGCACCCTCATACCGCAACCCTATTAGACCGTCAAATCAGGGCACCCGTTACATTCACAAACATGAAATAAAAACCTAACCCGTTCGTTATTTTAACATCTGTTCTTACTTGTAATGTACTAAAAGTAGGAGGATTCTATCTTAAGCTTGAAAACATGAAAACCGAGTCTAATAAGGAGTAAAGTTCTATGCAATTTTTTCCGCGATAGAAATTTGCAGAATAATAAGGTAACCCGCCTTACATCCAGTTTCGCGCCACAGTGTGGTGCGTTAGCTAATGGGCGGTGCTAACGGAGTAACGTTTTATTTTTCAGTTCACAAGTGACCTCAATCCTATAAGGATTGGGCGAAATAGGGTAGGTGTGCGTGTGCAGTGTAGTGTTTTCTGTGATACACATGGTGTAAAATCAATATTAAAATCATGTACTTTTCAACTGTCCTCGTGCCTTGCGCCCTAGGTTGTTTATATTTCCTGTGGAAACTACACAAAATGTCAACAAAACCTACCTCAACTACAGAATGGCCATTCCCAAAAGAATTAAACAAATTTTCTTGGCGGCTAACCAGTCGATTAACTTTTGGTGCAGTGGGCATAATCAGTAAATTCATGATATGTAAGAATTTGTTATCTATACATTCATAAATAATTGTTACGTAATTTACCGACGGAAATGTTTTCTTTTCTAAAAAAAAATTAATAATCTAACCTTTTCTCAGCGGTTTTAAACCAAGTGGAAGTGAACAACGGACATATACTTTCAGAAAGTATCGAGAAGCGACCGAAACATATCCCTTTACTTACTGTAGCCAATCATGCGTCGTGTTTTGATGATCCAGGATTATGGGGTAAAATTAGATTAATAATTTGAAAATCTTGGAAGAAGTTATAAGTTAATTATTTGCGTTGTGTAGGTGCTCTCCCGTTTAAATGTTTATTTAACCCTGACATAATGAGATGGTCGCTAGCGGCGCATGATATTTGCTTCACCAATCAACTCCACGCGGCATTTTTCGCGAGAGGAAGATGTGTACCTGTTGTCAGGGGAGCTGGTGTTTACCAGGTGCAAATGTAAAAAATTCTTGCCAAGGAAGTAATAATTGTGTTTCATTTTAGCAAGCTATAGATTTTTGTATTGAAAGGCTCAATGAAGGACAGTGGGTCCATATATTTCCTGAAGGAAAAGTGAATGAGAAGAATGAATATATGCGTTTTAAATGGGGAATTGGAAGAATTCTTGCGGAATGTAAAACACTGCCACTTATCCTTCCCATGTGGCACGTGGGAATGGACAAAGTTTTACCCAACGTACAACCTTACCGATTTACCTTCGGTAATCAAGTCCTTTTAAACGTTGGCAACCCTATCGACTTGGGGAGCCTTGTAGAAGAATTGAAAAGCAAAGGTTATTCCTCTGAGCTTTTACGTCAAAAAATTACGGAACGTGTTCAAGATTGTATGATGAAACTAAAAACCAGTACCGAAAAGATGTATTCAGTAATGCTAGAAAAATGATATTTTTAAAATCACAATTTATATCGTGGCACAAAATGTTTTAGTCGGAAAATACAGATTTCATCTCATCGTGAAATAAATTTTGCTTATTTTCTGCTTGATAGCTTATTAAGTTTCAGCAAAATGATACTTTAGAAAAGATTCTCTCATTACCCACTAATTATTAGTAAATCGTTGACAGAAAAATAAAACCGTAGAAATTTAATCTCTAATTGAAATATGAGCAACACTAGTAACTTTGTAGGAAATAGAAAAATTAAGGTATTTTACCACTTAAGTGCGTCTCAAAACAAAAGCGACTTCTCGCCAATTATGGGTATTTTTTTTTTTGGGGGGGGGGGGTGCAATTTGCCTTTTCTCCTAGGGTGGGAGGGGTGAATCCCCCAATCCCCCTGAAAATCGAGAAGCCTTTAGTTAATCTAATTAGTAATTAAAAGCAAATATTTGATTAGAAAACTTAAAAATTTCTGTATATAAACTCGAGAAATCTTCCGATTCTTCACATAATATACAGTGTGTCCCCCGTCAGACAAATGTGTATTCAGTGGAACGGTACTAAAAGGCAAGTTAAGTCATATAGACCTGATGTAGCACTTGTCAACCTCGTATGATGAAAATATCGCGTTTTTAAACGGATAAAAAGAAAACTAGTGAGGTGCTATTCATATAATTTGTTAAATTCGAAATATTTTGTAATTATCAAATATCTTTTATAGAGAGCCAAGGCGTCAACTAAGGCTCGTTGTGTTTCTCTGTTTCAACTTGTTTTTAAACATAACTTGCTGTAGATGACACTCGTACAAATTAGATGTTTTCAACTTATTGACAAAATATTATAAAAATTTAAGCTTAAAGAAATTATTTAAATAAAATGAAGTTAATAAAATAAATCAATATGATTTGTCTGATATTTGTTCACCAAAGTACTGTAAGTAGTTTATTTCGGGGACAGTTTCGAGCGTAGTCGCTCGGAACTTTGAGCCTAGCCCCCTGCGAGCTGCGACCGGTTGCCTATCCCTTGCTTGGTTGTCATTTTCTGCTCAGCGACGTCACCAAGCGACTGTTGTACGAACTTAGCATTCAAGCCCAGCCCCTTCTTTCTTGTGTGAGCCAATGACAACGCGTGGGGATTCAGTTTGAATTTGGCTGTAGACGCTATGGTTTAAGTTAGTGATAGTGTGTAGCCGTTTGAGCATTGGTCAGGTCTCGGATACTTTTACTTACCTTAGAGTGTTTTGTTCCTGTTTTAAGTTAAATACTGACGAATATTTGTGCTGAAAACCTTAAGTGTACTTAACTTCGAGGTTGATTGTGAAATTTGCCTGATGTAAATTATCCTTAATATCCGTTGTTGAACTTCTAGGTACCGAAACTTGTGTAATCAACCCCTCTGTGTTCGTAACTTTATTGCTATTTTTAAAAAATGAACACCAGCCGTATACCAAAGCCTGGTACAGGCATTCCATCAAGAATGCCACAACCCACTTCTACCTTTCAAAAACGAGCCGCTGTCGGATCTGATGTGACAGACGGCCCTGTTGCGAAGCGTGCAAAAGAAGGTACACTTAAACATATTAATATTATATTTAATCTAACTCCAAACATGCTTTGGCTAAATAACACGCAAATACAGAACCTTCGGTACCTTCATCTTCAAGGCCCGCTCCCACTCTAATGAGATCTCAATCTATGCTTCACCTGGCCAAGCCTAGCACTAAGCCTTCTACTGGCGTTACTTCCTCCCGAGTTTTACAAACTAGGAGACCCCTTGCCACATCCAACAATGTTCAGCCTTCGAGTACAAGTAAGTCAAACTAGTCGTAGGTGATTACTAAAACTAATGCTTATTTCGGCTTGCTTCCGGGCTCGGGTTTAGCTTCCGCTTTGGGTAGAAAGCCAGCAGTAACCAGAGGTATCGTACTCTTAAATGAAAATCATAGCCGAGCGGTATGTTCACTTTCCCAGTTTTAGGACCAGCGAACAGTAAGCTTAATGTCGGCGCAAATGTTATTGAATCCCGCATGCATGCCATGGAGGCCCGACTCGCGGAACTCGAAAATGCCAAAATTTCCAGTCAGGGCCAAATCACCGTATTAGATACTAGCAACGTGAAGCTCGAACGCGAGCTGAAAGAGCGGGAACTGTTGGCCGCTTCATTGCAAGAGCAGCTGGACCAACTTAAGCTTAAGCTGAAGTAGGATAGCGTAAAACTTTCTTTATTAAAATTCGATTAATAATTAAATTGCATATATATAGGACGGAAACAGCTGAAAAAGAGGCATGTGAAGCCAAAGCTCAAAACTTGGAGCACCAACTAGGGGTTGTAAAACGCCAGAAAGACAGCCTGGAAGGCGAAATTAATGCAAATTTGACAGAAATCAGAGGTTTGAAGGTAAAACTTTTAAAAACTGTATAAAGAAAGTGAAATTGACGGATCTGCAACAGAGCACCGTGGCCGAGCTGACTGCCGCTGAGCAAGGCGTAAAATCGCGTTTGGAACAAACTACCGATCGCTTGGAGAAATCCGAGAGGCGTAATGAAGAGTTGGAAAACGTGAAAGCAACTTTGGAAGCCCAAGTCGCATTGTTGAACGCACGACTCATGGAGGAGGAAACTCTTCGTAGGAAACTGCATAACACTGTCCAGGAACTGAAAGTAAAACCTGCGCTCGTCTTTTGTAGAAATTTTACGTAAAACGTTACCTGTAGGGCAACATTCGCGTATTTTGCCGTATCAGGCCTCTGCTGTCTTTCGACACGGGTTTGCTTTATCGCACTTGAAGATCCAAAATCAGGCAACAGTTGAAATCACGAAGCCTGCAGGTAAATAAAATCATTACAGTTTCTCGAACCATACTGATACTTTTTACACTTTATTTAATTTATTTACTTCTACTCGTTAAAGGGGACAGCAATAACGAGACTTTGAAATTAAAGAACGACAAACTCGAATTTAGCTTTGATCGCGTTTTCGGTCCCGAGTCCGGTCAGGCGGACGTCTTCAGTGAAATTTCTCAGCTTGTGCAAGTAAGTTTGAATGTTTTAGTAGCGTAAAAATGAAGACAAGTGTTAAAAACGCATATTATTTTTCCGTAGTCGGCTTTGGATGGGTACAATGTTTGCGTATTTGCGTATGGACAAACCGGATCGGGCAAAACTCATACTATGGAAGGCGGTACCACGGAAGGTTCAGAGGGAATGATTCCCCGTGCAGTCCAACTGATTTTCCAACGTTTCGAAGAGTTGAAAGAGAAAGGCTGGGAGTACAAAGTAGAGGCCTCCTTTTTGGAGATTTACAATGAACAGATACGAGACTTGCTTGGCAACAATAAAGACATCCAGCATGAAATCAGAGCTGGGGAGAAGGGCAATGAAATGATTGTTACAAATTTAAAGGTAAAACAAGTTTATTGTTTATGGCATTACCTTACTGTTAAAATTGACTGCAGATAGTTGACGTGACGAATGCGACCGAAGTTTATCGCCTTCTAAGCCAGGCTCAACAGCAACGTGCTGTAGCTGTTACTAACTGCAACGAGCGTTCTTCCAGGTCACATAGCGTTTTCCGCTTGAAAATCACAGGACAAAATAATAATACAAGCGAATCCTGCCAAGGTAGAGAAATAGCGTGAGAATTGTATCTTTAACCAATGTTATGGTCTTACCGTTTAGGTACACTTCATCTGGTTGATTTAGCGGGATCAGAGCGGTTAAAAGAATCTGGAGCGACTGGAGCTCGATTAACGGAAACTAAGAGTATTAACAAATCGTTGGCAAACCTTAGCAACGTGATTATGGCTTTGGCGAGCAAGGTATGTGGCAGTCTTTTCTATTTTTAATGGAAACAATTTAAGCTAATATAAAAAAAAATCTTTTAGAATGATCATATCCCGTACCGGAACTCCAAATTGACGCATTTGTTGCAATGTTCGTTGGGGGGCAACTCTAAGACCCTCATGTTCGTGAACGTGTCGCCAAAAGACAGCTGCGTCAACGAAACCATCAATTCGTTGCGGTTTGCCACGAAAGTGAGCAGTTGTCATATCGGAACAGCTACGAAACGCATTGTTGCCGATAAGTGAAGAACCAGAACTCAAAGTGTATTTTAGCATTTATACTTCCAAAAAAAACATTCGCTTTTTTCATAAAATTTTTAATATTGTACTCTTCATTTTCACTGTCCAGTGCGCACACAGAACCAATAGAAACGGTTCTTTTAACGCTATATTATCGGGTGTAATGCTTTCCTTGATCAATAAAATTGAGAGAGTATAATGTTTGCCTATTTATGAGGATAACAAATTTTAATCTTGAACGGTGGTACAATGTACCGTCGCATTGAGTCCCTACCGGCTTAAAAACACACTCCAGAAATATCCGTGAATGTTATCCGTCACTACCGCAACTAAAAGTCTATTTTACGCAACGAACATATCCCGTGCACATTTTTCATTTTCCCTAGAAAACGAGTAAATATGCGACACCTGAGGTAGATTTCAACACTGGGAATAGCATTTTCAGAAACTGGGATTTGAAAGCAGTTTTAAGATTGAGCATAAAAAATTCAAAACTTACAACCGGTGTTGTTCACATTGAGAAAATTTACATAAAAAGTCCCCAGGGTGAATACAAAAATATACGCCAACTTTAATTATATTTTCGCCCGGAATTATTTTCCATATCTAGTTCAATTTCTACACGCGTCGAAGTTTGACTTGATTATCACAAATTTATTAAGAACTTATTCTCACAAATCTTGACGATTTTCTAGATATTAAGAGCAGAAATTTACTGGAGAAAATCCATAGAAGAAGAATTCTGAATCGTTTACACCATTTGATTCCTTCCCTTGAGGCAATAATTCGGGCATACGTGTACTGACAACGTGAACCAAAGCACAGGTTGAAACAGGGTAAGGACGAATTAGCACGGGATAAACCCGGCCTTGAGTGAAACACATGGTGTAAATAAACAAGTCGCTCACCTTAGTGTTGAACTAACGGTTCCTCTGTCACAAACTTTATGAGTGTGTTCAGCGTTAAAATGCTTACGAGACTGCCTATACTAGCCACAAGTTTATCTAGATTTTCCGCATGCCGAAGATGTCACATGTACTCCTTCTTGTGGAAAACTAGTTCCTTGGTCCCTAGGGATAACACTGCCGTACCTTCACTTGAATTCAGAGTCACGCGACAGCTTTCCACGTCAGTTTATCGCTTTCAGACAAACGATAGGTAAACTATGACAAATGCTTTTTCTTGAACATATTACTTTTAAACGTTCACATGTGGCATTTTCGCAGCGTTGAAAATTCTTACAATAAATTCAGTGATGAAACGCTTGAACTTCTGTGCGAAGTATTCGAGGAAATAATCGACAACTCAGCTTTAGCGGAAGACGCAGACGTGAGCCTCTCGGTATTCATTAATTCGCCTTGTTTATACATACTCTTTTCCAAATACCGATGTCTCCTTCGCATTTCTTACAGAACGGGGTTCTCTCTGCACAGTTGGGTTCCCACGGTACATATGTCATAAACAAACAAACGCCAAATAAGCAAATCTGGCTTTCATCCCCCAAAAGTGGACCGAAACGCTATGATTTAGTCGGCGACCAGTGGATCTATAAACATGACGGCAAATCTCTGGATCATTTACTCAACCAAGAAATTTCGGACATTTTGGGTACCACTGTAGACTTTACGACCAAGTTAAAAGCACATTTAAAACATTTGTAGTAACTAAGACGTCCGATACTATAGAAATAAAGTCTAATTTTCGACATCAGTTTTGTCAATTGTTTTCAAGAACATCCAAAAAGAGAACGAAAGTTGAAAAAGAGCTATCTCTTGCATGCGATGAAAAAAATATTTATGGCTTAAACATCTTCGTCATTTCCTTCGAGGTCCTCTTTCACATCAAATGGCAAGCGTGTCACGTGAGAATTGAAGTGTACTGAACGGGCCGTCCATTCACTGTTTTGCAATCCTGGAAGGCTACTGCTCATGTAGCCCGTATCCGAGCTTACGTGCATTGAATCAACTAGAGGAATACTATGTCCCTGAGCCTATATTTTAGAAAATGTATAATTAACAGAATTTCTTTTGTAGGTTTAAAAAGAACCTTACCTCTCTTGAAGTCTGTGATAGGGTGCAGTCAGATTGATCCCTCAGTCTGACAGACTGAAAATCGGTATCCATAATATTACTCCCTTCGTCTTCGAACCGACCGCACAAGCCATCCTCGTAAGAATAACCATCCATATTTAACGACTAAAAAAGCAAAAATTAAATATTTCAGTCACAAAAAGTAACGAACTGACTAGACTGAATTGAAGTTAAAATAAAAAGTGAACTGACTAAAAATATTCAATAAACGGACAAAAGTAACGTACCACGACCATGTTGGCATCTTGGCTACCTTTCATACTGACGAAAGAAAGCCTGCTTTCAGAAATTGGCGATAAAGAAGGAGACCTTGAGCGAAAACTTCGACTACATGGCGAAGCGGGACTTGGTGGTACAAATGGAACGTCCGTCGAAGGAGGCAAAGGATACGGACTTTCGACGTTATCGAACTAATGAATGAAATAATTTTATCAATTATGTATTAAAATAATAACGGACGTTATTACACTGTGGCATGTGTTCTAATCAAGGCAAATAGCTTACCCATGGTGGACTTGAGTATGGTTTGGCTCCATGGGATGTGGAAGGCTGTTCCTTATCAGGGGACTCTTCCAAATGTGAAAAGAGTTTTCTTCGTAAACTTGAAGCGTTTAGGTTTGATTCATCCGAGTCTGAGCGTGGAGACTGACCCACGGCAGGCTATTCAAATTGAACATTTTAAGAAATATATTGCAAAGGAAAACACTTATTCTTACTATTTCTTGGCACATGTACTTGGCAAGGATTTGTTCAACTTCAGGGGGCAATACCGGAGGAAAGGAAAGCGACGTTTGGGTCCACGCTAATAGGAAATACGAACGTTAGAATAAAGAATATTAGCATGAGAAACTTAATGTTAACTACCATTGCTTGTTTTCGCTAGTTGAGGCTTCTCTTGTAGGACAATTTTGGCAGAAGGAACGCTCCAAGGGCTGGGAGCAATTTCAGGTTGGCTAAAAAACCTAGAAAGAGAATAAAACATGTTTATAATCGTTCGTCTTGTTCGCGTGTTGCTTGCTAGGATATGCCACAAACCTACCTTTTAATCGCTTCTTGGGCTCTAGCTTCGATAGCAGGATCAGGGGATTCATATTTCTTCCATGGTGACAAACCAAAATCAACTGGCCGAATTGCGGCTAATTGTTCGATATCCCATTTAAAAGATGCGTGCTACGCCACACCAAATAACGTACGTTAACACTAAGCATAATAAAAGACTGGAAAATCTTTATATTTAAATACTTCAATTTGTGATGGGCTGGTGACAGTGGCAAAGACAGACGGACTGAACGACTGTAAATGAAGTCTGTCTGCCAGTCCAACTTCGAAAGGATTCCGGTAAAGCTTCGTAGGTGTAGAATGAGGTCCAAAAGCATGAACTTTCGCTTTGGGTGTACTGGAGTGGGCATGAGCCATAGTTACTGTGCTGGAAGCCGAAGTCATAGGTTGAGCACTGTTCGTAGGACTAGGAGTTTTGATACATTGTGATCTCATCATCATAATATCGCTTTCGGTGCACTCATGAGTCTGAGAATCGCCAAGTCTACCAGTGTCTTTGGAAGTATGATATTGCACGGCACCTAGAAAACGAGTGTTCAACTATAATTTCTCAATCCATTATCTAATTCCTATTACCCGATCTATGGCTTGCTGTGAAAGTATTTTCAACCACTCCATCATGCATTTGTAAATTATCACACAGTTATAAACAACACCAAAATTTGGAAAATATAAATATACAAAAATTTAAAATGCCAAAACTCAAAACGCTTCTTTGCGTTCAAACCGCTCGATAACAAGTTTGAATCTGGATTAAATGATCAACCAGAAGGAGTACAGCTCTGCCTTTACTTTACTACCATAGCGCCACTTAACAATGACGTTAGGAATGTGCGGTTTCCTGTAGTCACAAGAGCGCTCTTCCGAAGGGCGTGATTTGCTGTGATTCGCTGAAAGGCCTGCTAACCAGGGCTTTCAAAACTTCTCGTCCACTTTCAATCTAAATTCTATAGACTGGAGAAACTTCTCCCACTCATAATACAAAAGAAAAAGCTGCGTCATGATAAATGAATATACACGAACACAAAATTGACGATAGGCGAGATCTGCGAAGCGTAACGAAAATAGTTTGAAAAACAGCTTGAAAACTTCAATTAAAGTTAACTAACAAAAGTCTGCTACAATGCTATTCTTTTTAAAATTACAATTTTTTACATGAAAGTATAAACAATTCTTATGTCACAACAAAGACATAAGATAAAAAGTTTTGTACATCGAATTCTAGACAAATTAGCCAAGGACCTGTTGAACGATAGAACTCCAATTTTAATACAAAACATTCAGTTGAACGCACTTAACTATATATTGCAAAATTTCATAACCCGTTTAATTTCATACTTAGCCTATGTCCCCATAATATTACTTTACTATTTCCTTTCTTGCAACTACGTGTTATTTCAAGAGCCGGCTAAATTGTTATTGGTTGCCTGGTCCCGAGCTCATACAATTAAGTGGGTTCCAATGTATATATTCCAAGGAAGCATAATCTTCATGCAATTTTGAAATTAAAAAATGTAACATGTGGTTTGTGAACTGTTCGTACCCGTTTGTGTCTGAGCGTATTTGTCGAAAGTGGATTCTTCTTTCGGATTAATTCGCTAATTTCGTTAATTCGTCATTACCCAACGATTCTTCAATAATTAATTCCTTGTGAACGCTAATTCCAACCTTGTAGTGATTTTCGAACGAACACATTAACTTTTACGAAATGTCTTTCTAAAACGAGTGGTCATAATAATGATAGTAACGAGACGTTTTCTTTCAACTTTTGACACATCTCTTATTACGGAATGCTTCAATAATACGTTTCCGCAAGATCGCGTACATGTTTAAAGTCAAGGGTGGGGAGAGGTTTTCATAATTCAAGGGGAGAAAAATCTACAGTTCATTTTTTACACGACATCTAAAACTCTCTTAATCTTTCCAAAGTAATATTCAGAGGTAGAACGGAAGACTTGACAGGAAACTCTACAAGTGTTTGACTGTCAAAGCGAGTTGCCAACAACACTCATACATCAAAAGGACGAAGGAAACAAAGGGAAGTCAATATGAACATAATTCCACACGGGAGGTTAACAGTAATTTAACAGTAAATCATGAAACTGAGATATTGGGACTCTACACTCACAAGCTCATTCTACAAAATCCCAAGCCTTTACGCTTAGGCTACCACTTATCCATCAAATCCTCATCATACATGTCACGTCTCCTCTTGCCTGGCTAAACTATAGGCACACACGGGAAAGTCCAACGCTTTCCGAGCCACTTCACCGTCAGGAACCATCACGAACGACGTAGGTCGCAGAATCGGTCTACCTGAGGAATGGATTCTCTTATGACTACTACGGGTTTCATAAGTGTCCCCTCCCAGTCCCGAATTCCTATGCACGGAATGATCAGTTTTCCCGCTATTGAACGTACTCAACGGGTTCACCCGCACTCCATACTCGACGAACCGCTCCGAAGAGGCGGCGTTATCATACGATGACGTCATTAACACCACCCGCTCTGCCTCTGCCCGATTCGCATAAGGGTACCGGTACTGATGCTGGAAGGCCACCAAATCTTCCTGACTTTTCTTGGCCGAGTCACCCGTTCCGGAATCCTTTCCCGATGAATGCTCGGAATCCGAATTGTCCCCCATTGCTAAGCAAAACGGAGGCTGGCGTGGGGCCTCGGCTTCGTCGCTGGGTAAAATAATACTAGAATAGCGATGCCCCACAGGGTAGTGCAAGGGCGTGTCCAAGTCCATCTCCGGCTCAACATCCGCCAATGAAGAATCAATCTCCACCGCATCCTCCTCTTCCACTGCCATGAATTCCATCCGTTCCTGCATATGGGCGTCCAAAAGCCCGTTGACTGGATCAGGTGTATTTTTCGGCAATCCTGGGTTACCCGGTGCTGTACGTTTTCGCGTATGGTAGATAATAATCACCCATACTAGCGAAGTCAGGACAATACAGCATACAACAACGATAATTATAATGCCCGTGGTAGCTGATTCGTCATCCAAAAACGAGACGCCACCTCCGCCCATGGCGACGACCGCTAACATGGCCGAATCCCGTTCGGTACCTAAAGAATTCGACATTTCGCATTCGTAGCGTCCCGCATCGGTTACCCGTGTTTGAACAATGATTAGCAGTTGATTATCAGCGGTAAAGAAATGGCGTTCGGTAGCTAAAAGCGGCTCGCCATCCTTATTCCAGGTTAATTTTGGCTTCGGGGAACCCCCGGCCAAACATTCTAAAACGGTCGTCTCTCCTTCGACCGTTTCCTTTTTCTCCATGGGCCTAACGAAGAAAGGCGTCTCCAAGACCGCCAAAGTGGCGTTAGCGATCACTGTGCCAGCTGCGTTTTCAGCTGTGCAGCTGTACACTCCAGCATCGGCCGCTTTAACGTTCACGATGAAGAAAACGTCATCAGTGGGCATGACGTGCATCCTACGTTCCCGTGCTGCGGGGAAATCGACATCACCACCGTCTTTCTTCCACGCGATTTCCGGAGTAGGTTGACCATCCGCGGCGCACTCGAGTCGAGCATTGGCTCCTACACGGATTTTCACGTCGGAGGGACGTTTGGTGAAGCTAGGGAAGACGTGGACCGTGATTCTGGCTTTGCTCGAGTAAGTGGAGCCGAAGTTGTTAGAAACGATGCATTGGTACCGCCCTGCATCTGTGTCCGTCACGTTGAAGAGCGTCAAATCAGATGTCATTTGAGTGGTTTTGCCGTCTGAAGAACGAGCAACGGTGGACACTTGACCCGTTTTAAGCACGGCGTTGTCCTTCTTCCAGACAAAGGTCATGGGAACCTCGGCAGTAGATTCGGCTTGACATAGTAACGACACGTTGTCACCTTTGAGCGCAACTTGGGTCTTTGGCTCTTCGGTAATATACGGCTTAGGAAAGTCATCTAAAATTCACAAAATCGGAAAATATTTAATAAAATATATAAATATTATTTTTTAAATTACATATACAAATATTTCTATTGAATGTTTGTACGATTTGTAGAAAGGTCAAGGTGAACAGGAAACATAAAACGTAACTAATGTAGAAATCCGAAAACTACTGTACGAAACACAACTGGATTTTTAACGGTAATCACTGATTTTTTAAGAGAAGACAGTTAAATGTAATTATGACACATTATGACGTAGGGGAGAAAAATTACTGGTATACTGACAAAAGCATTACCAAAGTAATGAACAAAATTACTGAATTTAAACATATCTTTTTACTTCTAGTTCTACTCCCCACCCAAAATTGCTAAACCTGCCAGTAAAAATGTGAAATTGAGCTATAAAAATTTCGAACAAGAAAACTATTGATACTGAATATCAATGAAAATTACTGAATTATTCTCCGAAAATCACACAAACAAAAAGCAAAAACTGTTAATTTATAAGTGAATGAAAAATTAGTGGTCTATAAGGAATAAAACCAGAAAACAATAAAAGTACCTCACACAATTTCGAAAAATAATAGACAAAAAACAACGAAAAAATACTGAACTGAACGAAGAAACGATAACGAATTTGATGGAATTTAGTATAAAAATTATAGCATTAAGTACGAGCAAATAGAGAGTGTGAAATGGCGTACCACAAGTGAAGGCTTCAGCGGGAATTTCGTTCACAACTTTCCCAAGCAGGGGCTCAGGATGTCCGCAAACGGCATGGAGTGCAGGCGTGGCTAATCCTGTGCGGTTCAACCAATCCGGGAACCACTTCATGTGACAATCACACAGTAAGCTACTGGTGTTGAGCTGGAGAAGTTTTAAGGATTTGAGATCAACAAAGGCATCATCTTGGATGGTGGCAATTGCGTTATCGCGCAGGTCGAGGTGTTCAAGATTTTCCATGCCGGCAAACACTTTCCGGACGATGGATTTAATTCGATTGGCAACCAAACCCACTTTTCGTACATGCGCCAAGCCTGCAAAAGCGCCGTTGCTGTCTTCCACCGACCAGGAAATTTCGTTATAATTGAGTTCCCTAATGTAACAAAACCACATTCAGTCGTGCGTAAGTTTATAAAAAGCAAATAAATAAAAGCAATTGCAAAAAGAAACAGACTTACAATGTGTGCACTGAAGGCAAACCGGCAAAACTACCTTCTTCCACATAGGCAATTTTGTTATGGTCTAACAAGAGATACTGAAGCTTCGGTAATTTGGCAAAGGTCGTTCTGTCCACAGAATGGAGTTCGTTGTTGGTTAAATCCCTACAAGTTGGTGAAAATCATGAGTCGCTGCGTTCATAAACTTCGCTTTACAAATCCTTATAAGATATTCACATTTCTTACATCCCACGCTTGAAGATAATTTTAACTATCTGACTACAGAACAAATTGATCATAATAAGCGAATTACAAATACATGAACTGGATCTTAAACATTTTGTATAGTCCCGGAATTTTCATAAAAGGGTGCTTGTCGTTACAATGGCACATGGTTCATTGCCGTAATTTACGGTGGAATCGTGGGGTATGGCTATCAAGACATACCCAGCACATAATCTTTGGAATTTGGGACAGTCATGGCTTTTTAGCTGGCGTCCCTCTCTGGAACAACTAAATATAACGTTCTTACAGCTAAACTTGAAAATTATACCTCGAACTTGGTCACTTTTACATTTATAACATACGTGCGAAAGTTTATTATGTGAGACAAATTACGAGTCATGCGTGAATTCGCGATAGATACAAGCGTAAAAGGAGAATATGTAAAGTGAGTTTATGCAAGTACACCAGGTCTTATAGCACCGATATCAGATATCGCATGCGGTAGGGAGAACAGCGAGGATATACTTACAGTTCGGCTAGCTGCTGACAGAATTCCCACGCATCTTTATCGACATTACTGATTCTGTTATGACTAAGCGAGAGTTGCTGCAACGTCGACAGCCCGTACAGCCAGGCTTTATTCACCAATGTCACATTATTGTAATCCAGTTGCCTGTGTATACAAAAAAATAGCCCTTAAAACTTATCAAGTAAGGCAAAATTCGCGCTTACAATTGCTGGATTGCTTTTAAGTTGTAAAACGCGCCATCTGATAAATGGACTAGCCTATTGCGACGAAGTTTGAGGACAGTAACGCCCGTCAGGCCATCGAATGTCAAACCATCTATTCTGGAAATCCGGTTACGGTTGATTTCCCTAATAAAAATTCAGTCAGTCATTGTTATTATAATTCGCCAAAGTAAGCTTACAGATATTTCAAAGCCGATAAGCGCTTGAATAAGTCTTTGGCCAGATGTTCAAGTCGATTACGACTCAAGCGTAGTTCCACCAACGCTGTCAGATTGTAAAACGCATTATGGTCCAATTGTTTCAGATTGTTGCCACTTAGCGTTCTATACAAGCATTGTGAGTATAATGCTTTCTTGAGCACAGATAAAAACGGTCTTACAAAATCTGAAGCCGGCTTCCGTTTAAAAAGATTCCAGACGGAAGATCGTGCAATCGATTGTTGCTTAGATCCACAGTTTTCAGCGTAGTCAAATTTACCCAAGCTTGGGGTCTTAGGCGCTTAATATGATTATGAGTGCTGAAGAGAACAGAAGGCATTAAATTTTGCTAAAATATTTTACCCTTTTGGTCAGCTTACATGTAAATGGCAGTTAAGTTGGGCAAAAGAGGCAGATCTGGAAATTCTTGGAGATTATTGTGGTTTAAATTTCTGGAGTAAAGATAAAAGCATATATTAAGCCAAAAAAACTTCGCGTTGAAATATAAAAGAAAAGGAATTTGATCATACAGTGTTGTTAGGTTCGGATAACCTTCTAGTTTAAACCCATCAAATTCAGTAAAGTTGTTCGAATTCAGGTCTCTGAAAGGGGAAAAAAAGTTTTCAGATACTGTTCTAGATATTGGAACCGTCAAGTTCTCAGATTTAGACTCTTCAAATTAGAATATGACACTATGGGAACGATAAAAACTTACAGGATTTCTGTCCAGTCAGGCAAATCCAATGGTAGTGTCGTCAACTTCCTTTCGCTGCAATCAATTTTCGTTCCCAGGCATTCACAGACTTGAGGACATGAGTGAACTAATGCTATATGTAACAACAATACTATCCATATTAACGGAAGGGCAACACTTGGTAGCCAATTTGTCCGAAACTTTGTCTCTGCAAAACTCATCACAAAGGCTTTTCCACAGCCATTCTTGGCCATTTTCCAGGCTTCTGTATGGACTTAAAGCCATAGCCCCATTTCACACTACATAATGACAGCAGCAATACTGGATACCAAGAAAAGTAAAATGCCCAAACTCAAAAGGTAACCTTTATGGGGGCCGTATGACACTCAAGCACGTAAAACAAACACAAGCCCGTTCATTGTGTTACCTTTTACGCCGAAGACTATAGCAAGCAGAAGTTGACCGCAAGGAGTCGTGTGCTTTGTTTCAGGTTCCTTCACGACGGTGCCGCCACCTTCTCAAGCAGTCCGTTGCTGAACCTGAAGCTGGCACGGCGAAGCGTTACCCGGATAGCAAGGCAAGTGTATTCCAGGTAGCGTACACTGCCTGTTCGAGTCCATCTTAAGAACTAGGTATCGCAAGCTGGACCATTCCTAGCAAGTTACGGTACGCACGACTAATTGTCCCGCTAGACAACGGAACTGTCCGCGCTGAAGAGCCGTACGAAACAGTAAAATCGAATACGCAGACAGGATGCATAACATTAAAAGTCGATAATACCTAGTAATTACTCGCCCAGTTTCAAGAACTTAATTCATGAACGAACAAATAATACATATCTTGCACAAGGTTTGGTTTTAATTTTTATCTTCATTTGGAAATTTATTCGTCAAACGCGAGCGTTGGTAAAATAAATTTTACATCCGCCAAGCCTTTTTTATATTACCTCGACTTCGATAGTCAAAGAATTTCTCATGGATGCATAATGTTCTTTGTCATTGCCGCATAGCGTACATCTGCGCATTAAACACATAAATCTACAAATTTTATTTTCCTTAGAACGTATATATTTGACGCATCTCAAGTTGTCGACGACCTTCATAACGCAAGAACAGACCAAAATGATAGGTGTAAAAAATGTATCTACACTTGGGCCAATACAGCAAAAGTGAGACGTACGGAAAATTCGAAATCTTGATTCCTCGTACAATCCTAATTTACGTTTCCATTTCCTCTTCCTCTTCTTCACCGTCTAGAAATAAAAATGATGAAATTTACGTCAATCAAAGCCCAAACAGACTCATACTTTTCCCATTTGCCGTTTGTGGAGCTTTGCCAGGAATGTTTCCTGAAGCCAACAACTGGTTCAACCGTTCAATCTCAGCCAAAGATGTCGCTTTGGCAATAGACTCGCGTATAGCGCGAATCTCTTCAGCGGTGTGGGTAACTAAGAGAGGACAAATGAATGTTCGAATTGGATATCGACCGAAGCTTACCTTGAGGTCTTCCTCTTTCGGGTTCTGTGCCAGGAATCGTAGCAGCTGTAGTTTGAGAAAGTTCCTTAACAAGCTCCTTGCCTTTCTTACTTTTGAACAAGATTTTGGCCGCTTCACGTTCCTTGATACCGTGGAAAACGTTAACAACAATTATCAACGGGTAATTTTTAAGAACATACTTTTTGTTTAATCTTGCGGAAGTCCAAAATTCGCAATTTCGGAAGCCGGTAAATTAGATACGCTCTGTAGTGGGGTTTGGTACTGACAGGGTTATGCATTAGGCTTAAATATTCTAAAGTTGGCAACTCAGTTAAGGCATCGAGATCACCTAGCTCCTGAATGTGATTATTGGTGAGCACAAGTGTGTTTAAACTGGGCAAAACTTCTCCGAGACCTTCTCCAATGCGTCTGTAAGATATATAAGAAATTAAAATTAAATAACATAATTCCCTTGACGGTTACTTACATAATACGATTATTATTCAACAGGAGGCAACGTAAGCGCTTCAGAAGTGGAAACCCATCAAGTTTACGGATGTCATTATCAGACAAGTCGATGCAATCAAATTGATCCTATGGATATATAACCAAAGCTACGTTTAAAACTCCTTAATACTTTTATTCTATATATACCAGAGTGGCTCCCATATTCTCTATCACTGGTATTTTATACCCTAAAACAAAATGATAATTACAAACTTTACAAAAACATAAATTCACAAACTCAAACACAAATTTTGATTATCATGGCTACGTTTTTACCCCTTAAATCCAGCTCCCGATCCTTAACAGGATTAACATATTGCGCAGCATTTTGTATAAGCTCCGCTGTTAACTTCACCATTCTTATTTGTACTTATCCAAAGTTTGAATGCCGAATAAATATCATGAAACTCTACAATCCAACCCTTCAAAGTCCATGCACGCTTCGCACACCAACAAAACGTTGTTTTCCCGCAACCGCTGTGGTGGCGCTACGTTCAAGCTCTAAATAGTGCCAATTGCTTGCTGTTCAGGATCGATCTACGAATAAAATTCGACTAAAAATGTTTCGCAAGATTTTTTCCCCTTTGGTCTGATCCACGAATCGTCCAGACAAAAATCGAAAACTTTTTGAAAATATTATCGAATGAATCTAATCCAGTAATGTTTAGGCTTACAATAAATGTATTTTGACATATTCGAATGGGTAAAGCCCTCCGCATTTCACATTTGTGAAACTCGTAAGCTCGCTTATGGAAAGAAAGGGTAGAAATTTTCGATAATTACTTTTTGACATATTCAACATTGCTTAATTTTGCAAATATTAACATTTTTACATAAAACTACCACGGTTTAGCTAATATGCCAGCCGCGGCAATACGACGGGTTCGTCCGTAAAGGTTGGATTCACTCGGCCTGACAAGGTATTGGTCTTCAAACGGGGTAAATAGCTCGTGATAAAACCCGGCTCAGGTTCCTTGTCTTCTTTCTTTTCAACAGGTTCATTCCAGGGTTGCACTTCACCGGACGAAAAAATCAGGAAAAATATACCATCGAATGACATGACTCCGGCTGCTATCAAAAACGCAATACGCCACCTCTCGATTGTTTGCTATATTTATTATAACATTGCATTAGCAACATCCGACTTCTAAAAAATGAAGGAAACTCACATTGCCATTTGTTAGTAATCCCACAGTCAAAGGAGCCACCCAGCTCGGAATTGTCGAAATGCTACCCGAAATTCCTAAGATTGTGCCTAAACCAAACGTTGCGGTAAGATAAACCTGATTTTGACTATAATGTCAATTACCTGCAAAATTCGGTGCGATGTCAATTGGGTTACTTAAGTAGCCACTATAACAAGCACCTTGCAAGCAAACGGCCAATGTTAGCAACCCAAATGCTAGTGGCGGATTACAACCCACATATGATACACCGATAAGACAACACGCTGGGCCGAACTGAGCTACAAGGATAAAAGAAAATAAGTGGGGAAAATAACAAAAAAATTTGCACAGGCTTACCAATCGAATTGAAGACTTTACGAACGACGGTAGTAGAGCAGACTTTGTTACTCAACAGCATATTGGAAACAAAACCAGTAATAAGGCTGAAAAACCACATCATTAAATATGGTAAAGCGGAGTGTAATGAATTCTAGAAAAAAATATGGAGCCTAATATGATTCTGTAATAAAAATTGCAATCGAAGCTTACGCTCATGTTGTCTTCGTGTAAGATGTTTTTCAGGTAAATAGGCAACTCCGTCAGGAGCATATAAAAGCCCCAGTTATTCCCGAAATTCGACACCAAAATTGCCCAAAACCTGGGGGATGTAAGGATTGAAGAGAGTGGCAAAGACAACGCCTGGTGTACGGTAGCAGCTTAGTTAAGGATATCGTTTTTAGTTTCGTTAAAACTTACCTTTGAATGCACTCCGCTTTCTCGTATACTTTCCATAATGTACGTTTTTTCACTTTCGGAGATGCGGGGATGCTTTTCAGGTGTATCGTACAAAAAAGTAAACCAAATAAGGGTGAACAACAATACTCCTGTACCTTCTATGTAAAATACGCTTCGCCAGCCCAAGCTTTCTACGATAACGCCAGCTAATGGTAATCCAATGACGGTACCAATTTGCGTTCCTTGTTAAAAAAAAAAAATAAATAAACATAAAATAAAAACCTCATTGGAAGGGAAATGCACGTACCTGCGTATACAAAGCTGATTAATCCACTACGTTCATGAGGGGGCGCCCAACGTGCCATCCAAGCTTGCAATGATGGAAATGCTACGCCCTGAAATAAGTTCAGACCTGAGAATTTTTTAACTCAGTAACGAACAAAGTAAGCAACCTGTGAGATTCCTAATAATACTCGGGCTGCAATAACTCCTCCAGCTCCGAGTTCAGCGAACAAGGGCAAGGAAATTGTGAGAATTCCACTTGCAACTTGACTAATACCCAACATTATCTTGCTACCGACGACTTCTGCCATTCTCCCACCCGGGAATTGCATAACGATGTAACCCCAGTAAAACGATCCAGCGATTAAAGCCTGGATACTTTCATCCCAAGCGAACTCGCCGTCTTCGTTTTCATCTCCGTCCTGAGAAACTTACAATTCAAGTTAGCTCAGAAATCAACCAATTAAGATTCGCACAATGGATTGCTACCGGCTCAGTTTGGTTTGGCGATGCTCCGCACTCATCGCTAGCTGTTACATTCGCATGAGGAATTGCGGTATAGTTAACCATGGACACGATCACGATATTAATGTTCACGCGTAATACAAACAGAAATACGAAGGCCAGAAAGCAAATTCCTGTCGAAATCCAACGTACGGGGAATCCATCTGCACAAATGATAATAAGAAACTTTGCACGTTTAATTGTCTTAAACTTTTATTTTTACCCTGGAACGTTGAACGTTTGTTCGATTTCGAAGCCATGATCACGGACACGGCTGCAACACGAGAGGGACAAAAGTTTCTTGGTACTTTGGTGGTGTCTCAATAATCAGATCCACATTGAAGTGAGTTGTCCGATTGTTCGAGATTATTAACTACTGCTACGATTTTAATCACCTCGGATAAAACTTCCCAAGACAATGTTTACCCACGCTTATCAGCCTCAGGCAACAAAGCAAAGATTGTTGCAGGCTCGTGCTTTATCGGTAGACATAAGCTGTGTGGATTTTTTTTTTTCACTCTTTGGACATGTGCGTATGAGCGTGAATGCGTATCACCAACGTTCCAAGATTATCGAAGCTGCATGGAAAGTACCGAAGCAGTCAATCGAGAAAAGGTCACACAGTTGACATGGTGAGATACTTTACGGCAAACTTTTCCTTCAGTTGGACAATGAACAAAGTATTTTCTTATAATTGTGTATTCTATGTTCATTATTACGTGCAATAGTCACTTACGTTAACAATTTAACGTGCACAAGTTCTTCTCAGTTATAAGCTTTTCTTCTCTCTCTTGCGATTGTTACAGTAAAAAAAAAAAAAAAAAAAAAATAAATAAAAATAAAAATAAATAAGTAAATCCGCTTAAAAGAGCTTCTCCTACTCTCATTTGTAGTCCTATAATCTTAAAATCAGTGTCCTTTATATTCTGATTGAACTATTTTAATATGCCCGTCTTTTCAGACGAGGTATCCCATCCGCTTCTCGTGGTGTCTATTTTTAAGGTACGTAAGGTCAATTAAAAAAATAATGGAGTGGTAAAAATTACTGACCACACATTAGAAAGCACAAAAAAGCAGCACAAAATAACTAGTTATTATTAACGCGAAACACATTATAAATATTACTGGGGACTCATCTGACCAGCTTTGCTTTATAACAATTAAAAAGGAAAGGAAATATTCAGAAACACAAATCAGAAATTCGACGTGAATAATTAAAACAAAACAAAATAAATAAAAAATCTTCCGGAAAGTGAGCCAATGAGCCAGCTGTATTTCCCTTCAAGAACTTCTGAACAATGTGATTTGCCTACGCAGAAATGTATAATGTCTTCCCATTAGCGTTCATAACGCCTTCTGGAAACTGCACGCGGTTTTTGCACTCTTTGTCAGCATAAATAACGACTTCCGAAACGGAAGGTACTTCTAGCGTAGCCTTTAGAACTTGGCCAATTTCGTCCGGCCGTAATGGAGAACCAATGGGATTCTCTAGCAGAACTGTGGCCACCTTTTCGCCCTTTAGAAAGTTTACAAACCTATTTGCAAAAATAAAACATGTGAAAACCAGTTTTCCTCTTCTTATTTTTTGTCGTAAACTGACACTTACCTGCAAACAGATCCGGACAAGTGGTTTTGGGGTGCATTTCCGTTTTCAATCGCTTTAGGATGCGCAACCAAGGATTGTCCGTGCAATGCTTTCACATCTACTTCGACTACATTTTTCCCTTCCAAAGTTTTAACTGAATACGTTCCCTCTGTCAAACTAAACATACGTCCAGCCTAAAGATAAAAACGCGAAATTATTCCCTCAATCTTTTATGCACTTTTTTATTCTGCTTACCTGTCTTACTAATTCCGTAGCTGTTAAATGTGATCGACTCTGCGCGTTTTCTAAAAGTAGCGTTCCACCTCGAACAGTTTCCGTCTCATAATAAAACACGTTAACAAACCTAGCATACACAAATTATCATTCCTTTCTAAACATCTTCCACTGAAAATAATTCAATTACTTGCACGCTGGTGTTCCATGTACAATAAGTTTCTCACTGGATTCGGACTTGGTTTTGCTCTTGGTGACCACGAGTTTCAGCTCAGCGCCTTTCAGCTACGACAAAAAGTTTGTACACAACAGTTAATAGGGTAATATTCGACTTACTTGTTGGATTTCTTCGATGATGACCGCAGTTTTACAAAAGCTTTGGACGTCCAACGACCGCAAAGGCATTTTGATGGTAGCTTCAATGAATTCGGTATAGCTGGTGACAATATTTGCCAGTGAGTTGTCAGCGGGTGATACTTGGTAATGGACAAGGACTTCGTCCGAAGGCAGCAATTTGGCTTTTTTCCTCAATTTTTGCACGCGATTAATAACTTCTCTCGCAATACCTTCCTCCTGCATGGTCTGGTC
Organism: Triops longicaudatus; assembly: GCA_022885665.1. Classification (NCBI taxonomy): domain Eukaryota; kingdom Metazoa; phylum Arthropoda; class Branchiopoda; order Notostraca; family Triopsidae; genus Triops; species Triops longicaudatus. Next base: position 2,069,035 of record JAGQDJ010000202.1, read on the forward strand.
AGGGCTCACATCCAACATAACAAGAATCTACATAAAAACACAAAAACTATATTAGCAATGCTCACTTAAAAAAGTTGAAAAGCAATAAACTAACATAAAAAGATTCTCCACACTGGTATACGGCAAAAAAGAGAAGTTTCAACAATAAAGATCATACAATGAAAGTACCATATATTTAAAAAAAAAAAAAATTAACATAGACATACGTCATTATCCGAATGGGCTTCATAACGCTGCGACAGTTCTGCTGCCTTTTCGCCAGCGAAGCTGTAAAACAATCGTACATCTTCCAGCCCGAGCATGTGGCCTCCTACTTCCATTTTGCCTTCCGCTAAGAACGTTTGCAATTGTGCATCAGATAACGCCTACAACACCAACATAAAATATATAATTGATAATGCGTAATGAAAATTTACGAAATTATTATTTGAAGACTTATCATCGTGACGCCTTTGTTACCTTAATAGCCAGGGTAACACTCTTGAAAGCGTCTTTCAAACGTGCGCCCAAGGTTTTATGGTCTGGTTCAGCTCGTAAGGTGACACCATAGCTAGTCTTATCCGAGGTCAAAGTCAAAACGCGGACATTAAGTTCTTCTACGATATAGCGTTCCAACGCTTTGAGATCAGCCAGACATTGTGAATCGCGATGGATGACAACGACTTCTTTCAATGGATACTAAAAATTCACGAAAATATTAGACAACTGATACGCACGAAAATGAATTCTTTACTTTAATAGGGATGGTTTTGCGGTCACGGATGACTCGACCCAACTCCACCACGGTTTGCATACGCGCCACTGATCTTTCAATGTTCACGTCCATTAAGTCAGCTCTACAATGAATAAAGGCACAAAACCATGAGGTAAACCAGCCCTAGCACGTTTTCAACAACAGTAATTACCTGGGATCGGGTACGAACACAAAGTGCACCGAGGCTCGCAAGGGGTCATTTTGTGACCCGGCTACAGAGCGCTTTAAGTTTTGGTACATTAATTCAGTCAAGAAAGGAGTAAAAGGAGCCATGATCTTTGTTAAGTTCAACAAGACGCTGAACAAGGTTTCCAAAGCTTGCTGGCAATCCTCGCGTCCAGTGTCACCCTTGAGGCGCTTTCGGTTCATTCGCACATACCAGTTGGTCAACTGATCCACGAAACGTACCAACCGTGGTACTACGGTGTAGAGGCGATAGGCCTTCATTTCCGCTTTAACGAAGCCCAACAAGGATTGCGTAAAGGACATCACCCAACGATCCATGAGGTTAGACGACAAAGTCAAGTTATCTTCGTTGAGAGACAGCTTTTGGTTTTCTTCCTACATTGAGAAAAATCAAGAAAAACGTCAAAACGGAAAAGATAATTTTATAAGTTTTTTTTAGGAAAGAAACAGCAACTTACTCTTTCCCAGCGCTCCAAATTTTGTGCCAGGAAACGGTATGCATTATACCACGGCAAAAACACATCTTTAAGAATATCCCTTACACCTTCTTCCTTGAAACGCAAGTTTTCTGCCCGCACCACAGGGGAATTAATGAGATATAATCTTAAGGCGTCAGCTCCGAATTTATTCACAATCTGAATAATAAGACATCAGAACAAAATCTTAAAATCGGACACCAGAAGCCTACCTGCATGGGATCAGGAAAGTTCTTCTTGCTTTTGGACATCTTTTGTCCATCGGACGCCAGTACAAGGCCGTTAACAATCAAGTTCTTGAAAGGAGGTGTGTCAAATAATGCGGTGGACAACACCAGCAATGTGTAAAACCTAAAACAGTTTAAGTAACATTAACTAGAAAAGCTAGAATAGACAGAAAAATTTCGTACCATCCTCTTGTCTGGTCAATGCCTTCAGCAATAAAATCAGCAGGAAAACTGCTTTCAAATTCACGTTTATTTTCAAAAGGATAGTGAGCTTGAGCATACGGCATAGATCCTGACTCAAACCAGCAGTCAAAAACTTCCGTAACTCGCTTAAGGGGTGGTTTTCCGGGTCTCGATGAAGGAATTTCAATTTTGTCTACACTAATTTTCGAGTCAGTTAAGATCTAAAATAAATACTCGATTCTGCATTACGTTTCACGATGTAAGTCTGTCACCGTCACGCCGGAGAGCTCTTTCAGTTCCTCAATTGAGCCTACGCAGATAATTTCTTCACCATCTTGAGAAACCCACAATGGAATAGGCGTGCCCCAGTAACGGTTTCGGCTGACTGCCCAATCACGTGCATCCCTTAACCAATTCGCGAAACGCTTCTCCTTGACAAACTCGGGAACCCTATTTACAGTAAACTTAAAAGGTAATTTCTTACTGCTAAAAAAATTTTTATGATCAATATACTACACACCAGTAAGTTTGCTGATTGTTCGCCAACAAACGTTGGGACATTTGCTCTACCCGGATGAACCAGGAAGGCACAGCTTTGTAGATAAGGGGCGTATCCGAACGCCAGCAGAAAGGATAACTATGTTTGGTTTGTCCCGCATGAACCATACGTTTCTTTTCGGTCAAATGTTTGATAATGTGCTTGTCAGCCTCCTTGACGTGCATACCAAGAAAATCTTGGACTGGAGCGACGAAACGACCGCTTTCGTCAACCGGACAAACCATGTCTTGATCCTTCGTAATGACACCTGCGGCTAAACACACCCTGAAATCCTCTTCGCCGAAATAAGGCGACTGATGGACAATGCCGGTACCGGATTCGTCTGTGACGTACCCGTCGGCGAGAACTTTGAAGGCACCTTGTTTCTTCAACTAATAAATAAAAAGAGCTGCGTTACAACTTAAATCACTGGATAATTGAAATCAATGTACTCACGTGTGCGAAATAAGGAAACAACGGTTCGTAAGATAAACCTTTCAAGTTTGAGCCAGGGAACTTGTCCAAAACGGTATATTCTTCCTCGGATTTGTACAAGGCAACCAGACGACTTTCCATGAGAATATACACGTTGCCCGTTGCAGAGTCTGCAATTTAGGAAAAAATTAATAAATATACATTCTTATTGTGTTTTCCCACTTTAAGTGACGTTTACCTTTAACCTTTACGTAAGTCAAACCAGGGTTGACGCAAAGAGCCAAATTGCTGGGTAAAGTCCAAGGAGTCGTGGTCCAAGCAAGAAGAGAAGTCTTGGGATCGGAGTCCAAGGGAAAACTCACAATGACTATTAAACAAACAGTGCATAAATATACAACACAGTAATTAAAAACATAATTTTACCTAAGTATTAATTTTAATCGCAAAATTTTACCTGCAGGGTCGATGACGTCTTTGTAATTTTGGCCCGATTCAAAGTTGGACAAGGGCGTGCTGCAGGCAGTGGAGAATGGCATTACCTTAAAGCCTTTATAGACTAGCCCTTTCACGAACAATTGCTTAAACACCCACCATACCGTTTCCATAAACCACGGGTACATAGTCTTGTAATCATTTTCGAAATCTAGAACAAAACCAAAATGCAAATTTAGTGTATACGACCTTTGTACTTCATTACCAATCCAACGTCCTACTCGGGTAACAATGGTTTCCCATTCACTCGCGTACCGCATTACAATTTTGCGACACTCGGCGTTGTATTTGTCGATTCCCATTTTCGCAACATCTTCGGGACCTTTGATTCCCAAAGTTTTATCGATTTCGTATTCCTACATAAAAAGGGTTTTCAATCTATATTTAGCATACTTAAAATAGAGAATGTATTCTTAACAACATACCACAGGAAGTCCATGAGTGTCCCAACCGAATCTTCGGTCGACGTGAAATCCACTTTGGTGGGCATAGCGCGTAACAATGTCTTTGATAGTTCCGGCTAAAATGTGACCATAATGCGGCAAGCCGGTAGCGAAGGGCGGGCCATCGTAAAAGGTATAACTGGATATTAAATAAGTACGAAATTCACATTTGCGTTTAATGTGCGGGATATTCTTACCGAGGTTTGCCTTTCGATTGGTTTAAACACGTTTTAAAGGCATTGATTTCCTTCCAAAATTCGAGAATTTTGTCCTCTTCGGCAGCAAAATTTATGCTTTCCGGTACAGGTAGCATAATTTCGCCTGTGATGTTTGGGCCTGTTCAGATAACGCAAAAAACGCAACTGCGGGGTGGTCACCAAATTTCAAGAAAAATTGTATTTTGGCTGATGTAAAGGCAACGCACGGAAAACAAGACACGATATGCCGGGTGAGAAAAATCAAAGGAGAAGAAATGGGAGGATGATATCACTACGCTCCTTCCGCCATCTATTTAAAATTGCGGAACTGCCATAATGTATGATAAGAAAATTGCTCATTGATAGATGATAAATCCGGAAAATTATACAACTAGTTCAAGGTTTCTCCTTTCGTGACCTGTAAAAAAAGAAAAAAAAGCCATATAACATGCTAAACATGCGTTACAGATATAAGATAAAAATTTCTACCCGAGCTTCTAAATAATCCACTTTTCGTTCTAAAGCTGTGAGTTGTTCGTTTAAAGTTGCCAAACGTGATCTACAAGAGGTGTCTGTAAAAACATAATTATTAATCGTTATACGTGACAGAAAAAATAACGTATTACCGAAGGAGTTCAAAAAGTCGGTCATTTTCTTGATGCTGCTGGTGATAACTTCAATAAACTCCCGATTAGCCCAGTCTTGCTGTGTTTGTTTCTGAATTGTCTCCTTTAGCACAGTGGACATCTTACAACGTTTTCTGTGATATTTTTAAACTACCGGTCTCGTCATAAACACAATATTTTTTCCTTCCTATTTTCGATAGGCGTGTCCGTTTTTTGTTGACAAAGCTCGCTAAGCATCAGCAGTGCCACCTGAAACTTGTATCTCTTAACTAAGCGAGGAATGATTTCTGGTGATTTTAAAGTTACTCCGAGATACTTCCGTAAATCGATGTAGGTGAAGGAACAGGCTCTGCTGAATAACGAAATTGGCCAATATTGAAATAAGACTTATAAACAGGTTTCAAATGAGAACTCGTATTTGATAGGTGAGGTTGCCGGATTCTCAAGATCGGTTTATAGAGGCTTGATTGTACGAGTACGTAGCTTGTGAGTTGCCTTAAAAGTAGAAAGTGAAACAATATCAGGCAAATCCATGCGGATATTGCGAAATCTCATTTCCGTCGACATTAATACACTCAGAGGAAAACATGGTCTTTTGAAATTCAATGAATTTCTGCAATCTTTTTGAGAATGATTCATTCGAGCTGTGCCTTGCGATTCTTCGCGCTTCACAAAACGAGCTAACATATTTCGTTGGGGTAACTGCAACGATCTTGTGAATAGATTTGTTAAAATTGTCGAGTTCAAATTTGAAGTCACACTTTGGAAACTACCAATATTTTTTATCGAATGTAATCAAACAAACAAGACACGGAAAATATCAACACTAAAACTCCTAGTAAATATTACAACAGTAACACCGACTTGCACTTTTTTTAAATTAACATTTTTATTTGAACAGTCAAAATAAAACAATGGCTTTAAAGCGCAGCAAACAACGTGATACATCTTTAACTTAATGGAACGATGATCTGACCGCTTGCAATATCCAATTGGTGTAAGACGAAACACGAGTATAAACTCCCGGACGTTCGACTTCCCCGCATCGAATTCCCCATGAAACAACCCCAATCGCTGCCCATCTTCCATCACCCATTTTCATCATCAAAGGACCACCAGAATCTCCCTATTGCATCTTTTTATGTCCAAGAACATTGGCCATTACGCGGACTTTACCTGACAAGAATCCGCAGACTTAACTTTCCCACCGGCACACAGTGTGGTGTCGAAAACGTACTTCTTCATAGCCTCCAAACATTCCTCATTTTTCCAGATAGGTACTTCAACTTCTCGTAACCACGAGCTGGAAGATCCCAGGAAAGCCACGGTGCCCCAGCCAGCCACAACGGCCGTTCTTTCTTCGAACGAATAATTTGTGGCTGGCGGCAAACATATCCGTTGTACATATGGCGTGAATGTGACCACATTCTTGAGCCTCAATACTGCGATATCGTGTAAATGACTCTGAGGCTGGTACCCAGAATGCATAATGATCTTGCGCACACCTAACCATCCTGAATCCGTGGTATTCGAATTTAAATCGAACTCGCCCAGACGAACCCTAATAGCTTCTGGTCGCAGACTAAGCAAAGCCATAAAGCACATTAGTCAAAGCCTCATAGTATTTCAAGCAATTTCAAGTCTATTTTTATTAGTACAACAAATTCCTCATTTTACCTATCCGGCTTAAGAATTTATAATCTATCACGATATTCGACTATCTTAATGACGAAATGCTTACTTCGCAACGCAATGTGACGCCGTGAGGATATGTCGGTCTGAAATTAATGCACCTGCACAGTACTGTGAATTACCGCGATAAAATGCGGCCATCCATGGCCATCTTCCAGGAAAAGATGTGTGTCCTCCCACAATTCTGGTGCCTAATTCAGCCCTAACGCCACAGCCTAGATTGAAACATTTTTTTACAGACCACAGCAAAAAGAAACCACTTCGTAACGGAGTCGAAAGGTTAATCCTGACAGAGGTCATGCACCATTTTTTCATAAAAATTGCTTACCACTTGGTATTGTCACAGCTATAATTGTAGGACAACACAGAGCTACTAAGTAGGTACAGGAAATTAACTTCAGCATTTTTACACCCGGTTTTGAAGCAGCAATGGCTCGGAATACGATCAAACCGTCCAGATGCACAACACACACACACGCGCTTCCCGTGACGAGAAACCTATGACTTTTACGTGAACTGTACAAACTAAGGATCGAGCACGCAGCTATGCAATGAAACGCAGAGTGTAATGGCTCACACAGGCGTCACCTTACTAAATACACAAAGCTCGTATGTCCTATGCTTCGACGGGTGGGAGGATGAATAGATGTTGCGATCCGATTTTTGCTAGAGTTAAACGCAGTTTCTGACCGTGCCCCCCGAGCACTAATCCGGGACGCCCCACCATAGGTGAACCGCTACCTGACCTGCTTTTTTGCCTACTTTCCTCCACATTAAATATGACCTGGGCTACAAGAAAAGAAAGGTCGAAGGTCAGAAAAAGGTATAGTCGGATGGCTCCAGAGTACAAGAAAAGAACAGAAAAGAGTGGGAAAATGGGGTTTTGAGGTGGTCGGGATCTGCAGGTGGGTTTTAACTGGGTTCTATTTCACCAAAATTGACATGACCCGTCTCTTTCGCATGCTTCTGCGCTCCGGCTTCGCCCACTAGCTGTACTTGGCACGTTAAGCATTTGAGTGTAAACCGAACGGTATCGGTATATTGATGGGCGGTACGAGCTTCCGCGGCCAATTCCTCCGCTTGCTTCAACACAGTTGTGTCACTGATGGGGAAAATGGTTTGAGTTCGTCCACCCTGAAATGCCAACATGAAATTTGCAAATATGACGATTTTTGAGTGCTCAAGTAAATTTACATCGAACAGTTCCATGTAGAGAGGGTCGTAATGGATACCATCATAAATAAGAAGAATTCGTTGACTGTAATTTTGATCTTCACCAAACCGGTTGACGTTACCAAACTGGGTATTGACTACATCAATCTCCATTCCATAATAATTGGCAAGTATGGCTAGCTCAATGGCTCCTCCCCATGACTCTTCCTTTAACCAAGGGAAAAAATTTTTACATTAAAAATACAGTTCAACGAAATGGAGATCTTAGAAATATACTTTCAAAATCCATTGACAATATTCTTCCGGAGGTCGACCTAATATAGCTTGGCTATATTCTTGTGTATTGGAAGAAATCATAGCCGAGACTAACTCTCTCATGTAATAAGATTCCTTGCTGTTGGAGTTGCCTATAATAAAGGAGGATATTATTCTATTGAAAACGAAACTCGTAGGTTGATTTACCAGAGAGGCAGAACCCAACACTGGCAAACAGGCAAGAATTGTCAGAAGGAACCACTTTTCGCATTAAAATCCCTGATACATTGTTGACTGGGGTGCTTTCCATTTTGCTATTTACGTATACAGCATAACAAGTAATCACCGTTGGAAGCAGGAACTAAACCATCAGATCAATACAATGTATAACGTAGAACAGAATGGAAGAACTTTATTTTTTATAGAAAGGATTCTGAGCCTAATACCCCCGGCTGGGAAACCTTGCGCATTGTCCAGTCTCCTGCCACTAGATAACGCTTGTGAATTTCTTGCAAGTTTGTATATCCGAAGTACCCTTATTCGAATATTTGTTTAACCGAATTCCGTGTTGCGAGTTTCTTCTCTGTTTTTTTATGTTAGGGCCCCTTTCTTTCACATTTGCGGAAAACTAGCCTCTCTTTAATCGTTTGCATAGTTAGAAAAAAATATAGAAAAAAAATAAGTATAAATAAATACAGGAAAAGAACTAGGTACAGTTCATGGTTGTCGTTTTCAGTTTGACTTATAATTTTCAACATACATTATTCGTCTTTATGTGTGAACAATAAATTTGCCTTTAACGTTTTTCAAATATGTATTTAGGTATTTTCTTGTAATTTTAATTACGTTTGAGGGTGCTACTCGGCTATAATTCATTGCTCTTCGCGGAAGAGTCGCCTCGGGATACCCAAGTCAGGAGTGTTACAATTTCCTTCGATGACACGGCTTTCTTCTTTTTTGTGTGTGTGAACTGATGACCAACTTTTTTTTTTTTTTTTTGTGTACGGAAGGTAGAATTAAAAATAATCAAAACTGAGATTTAAAAAATCACAGTTGCAAAGAAAAACTTTGTATGGAGTAAAGAGACTTGTCGCAATGCAACAAATGAACGAATGTTACAATTTGAGTCGCTTCAGTAACTTCGAAGATATTGACACTTTATTAGACAACCGTGTGTGTGACCACTGTTACGCTTTTAACAATTCGAATGGCAATTTAAATGGATATTAATATGTGAAGCACGCTTACAGTCTTTTCTCCTTGCTTTCGGAAGTTTGTGTAATGACACATTACCTTATAATAAAGGAGCTCTTGTTCTTAAGATCTCGTTCGCTTTTTTTCTGGAGGATGTAGGGGTCTTTTTACGAGGAAACACGCATCAAAGATTTCGGTTCGGACGAAAGCTTTGCGCAAAATTTGTCTGGATATGTAAGCACTCTTCTATGTTTACCAATATGGGGAAAAAAAAATCGGGGGTTGTTCAAACACTCTAACCCCTCCATATACAGTGGTGATGTATTCGCACCCGATCATCGTTTTTCTTATAAGCGCAACAATATTATCTCTCACCCAACTCTTTGTGGTTTAAGTTACGACGAAAATGATGTAGTGGAGAAAACTCATTTATCGATATATGGACGAATATTGCTCCTCAAGCTTTTTTATATTTTGGAACCTGACTGAGCAGATTATAACTTTTTTTATTTGCATTTACCTGGACTAGCTAAAAATCACGTATAAACACGGGAAAGGTTTCCAGAAATGTTCGGAAAACACATTCTTAAATTAAATTAAGAAAATATGTCGCGAGTCAAACGGAATTTGAAACGTTCATTAATAGCCGCATAAGACATTGCGGTTCAGTTGGTGAACATCCTTGTGAAACTTCTTTTTTTGTCAGTCTTTCCTGTTCTGCAGGAAACGTGTATATACAAGAATTTGTATTGTTGCTGAAAATCGTTCTTTCTACTTATACGGCATGCCGAAACTAAAGCGTGGTGTTTCATTTCATGCTACTTACTGCCCTTCGCCGGGCAGTTGGCCACTGTTGAACTGTGGACAATGTGCTGATCTGTCAGTAAACCTGAGCTCTGCCAGGCTCTTTTTACGCCCTTTTCTTTACAAACTTGCCTTGCCAGCAGAAATAACGAATTGTCTTAAGACAGCTCTCTTGTGTTCAATTTGCATTTCGAACTCCGCTACGGTAACGACTGGATCTCGAGCACTGCAACCGCTTGCCCAAAGTAAGCCGAGTATATCGTTTTCTTCTACACTGGTTTCTGTCCTTTGTGATGTGTTATTTCAAACTAGTGTGCTTTTATGCATTCACTAGTTAAATAGCACATCATTAGAGACGGATTCCGCCCACAACTAGTGCGTTTTTTCGTCCACTGCGACTCTGTACCTTGAACCTCAATTATCCGGCAGTTTTTCCTACCGAACGTTTTAACTTTTCCTTTCATTTTCCAATTTCTGGTCTATTGAGGCTTAGAAAATTGCACTGTGTGCTTTAAATTCGGAAAGTATTAATTCTTTTAGCAAAGAATACCAGTTTTGGCTTTCATTACTTATATTTGGTGTCTGTTAAGAAAAGAAATACAAAATCTACCGCATACAATATGAATTTAAGGAGAACCTAAGCTACAACACGAATAATGGTGCCAAACAAAATAGCAATTATTAGCGTACACGGCGATTAGGTGCGGGTGACGAAACGCGTGACGAGCTACGCGAGCTGGCCTTCTCCCCGACTTCGTCAGCGTCATCTTCTTCATCATCGTCGTCTTGATCACTGCCATACTTGCGTCCCTTCGACTTTCTTCGCGACTTGCCTCCTTCGCTTTTCCGCCCTTTTAGCTTGATTTTCATCTTCATGGTAGAGCTTGAGTTATCTTCGGAATCTGAGTCGCCATCGTCATACTCGCCATCTATACCAAACACACCAACGTTATTTCCCGTCCAGAGAAACTATTCGACAAATATTACCTTTCTCATCTATATCATCGTCCCCGTCATCGCCATCCACTTCCAGTTTCTGCCTCGCGTTCGTAAATATAGACTGAAGGACAATCGAGTCTTCATAAATAAGGGACGATTCTTCATTGTAGGTCTGTGCGTTCTTGCAAAGGAGCATGAAATCCCTTTCTAGGTCATCCAAGTCTTGATACTGGCAGAAACAACGATTATTACAAATGCTTTACCATTAACGACTTCTGAAAGAAATTAACTTACTCTATCTGTATTAATTCGGTTCATGATCTTACGGATATCCAAGGGTTTCTTGATAATATCATAGTAATCCGGCAGCTCGCGTTTCGTCGGTAACTTCATGAACGGCTGACTCAACACTCGTCCCTCACTAACAAGCAAAATACCATTGCACTTTCAAACATACAAATAAATACCCGAATAAATATAAATAGCACGACAACCTACAACAGACACAACTATACATACAACTATATACTGCAGTACAAAGCTACACAGAAAAATAACAAAACTAAAACTAATAAGTCACGACAAAAGGCGAAAGTGTTATTATAATTTTTTCCCTAGAAATAAACAAATAAATTTAACAAATAATACGCATATTTCCGTAGATTAAAAGAGTAAAAAGCAGTAACGAAAACCGAAGTTAATATACTAATCTTTGAGCTTTAGCAACCAAGCTATGTGAACACAAATTCACTATTGTAGCAACGTACGCAGAATGAGTTGATAACTTACGCATCGGCATGCCGAATAACTGTATGCATCAATTTCTTCATCTTCTTCTTGAGTTTGGGCGTCACGCTGCACTTTTCAGCCGGTGGGCGTCCCCTTCTTCGTTTTATCTGGGGCTCTTCGTCATCGTCAACGTCTTCTGTGCGACGTTTTCGCCGTCCGCTGCTTCCACCAGCGCTCTTACGCCTAGGTTTCACATCTTCGTCATCGTCATCCAATACACCACTAGGTCCGGCTACGTCGTCATCTTCAGCCTATGAAATCAAATACATGTACTTCTTCCGATTCTAGAAAACACAAATCTGAACTTACGCCAATGGCTCTCAGCCAATCACGGTCGTTCAAACTATCCCTGTAATCAACTTCTTTGCGTTGTCGGTTACCACGCCCGAAGAATCGCTCTTCCTCTTCCTCACACGTTAACCTTTCGACATCCTCTTCGTTCTTAGCAAGCCACTCGGGCAATTCAGTTTCTTCCATCAAACGTGGCTTCCTGGCGGTCCCCAACTTGGCCTCTTCGCGACGACGCTCCAAATCCATCCGCTGGTACAGCTCAAATTCTGCTTCGCTACGTGCAATCATCTGATTCACCGTCTCATTATCCGGTACTTCATTTTCCTCCTGTCACAATTGAAATTCGGATTTTCAGAATCACCGATAAAAAAATATAAAACGCAACTGTTAACCTAAATAAGCAAAATAAACTAACAAAATCACTTTATAAATAAATAATAATAATAATAAAATAGGTAAAATACAAACGCAGAAATAAACCAAATATATACATGGTTATAAAAACAAAATATAAGACAATAAATGAAAACAAAACATTAATTAACTATAAAATATGTAAATTTTTGTAAAGATAAATGTCAAAATAATGAAAATGAAGAACTATTTTCAAAATACGAAAATTACCTCTTCTTCCATCTCATCCGAATGGAGAATGGTTTGCAAAAACTGGCGACGTTCCATGCCAGTACTTTTCTGGTCAAACATACCGGCTTGGATAACCTTTTCGTCCATGTTTAGCTTGTATCTGGCAGCAGCCAAGATACGTTCTTCAACGGATCCGACAGTCATAAGCCGCAAGACTCGGACTTCGTTTTGCTGACCGATACGATGGGCACGATCTTGGGCCTGCAAATCTTGATGAGGATTCCAATCGGAGTCAAAGATGACGACAGTGTCGGCGGCTTGCAAGTTCAAACCGAGACCACCAGCGCGGGTGGAGAGCAAGAAGAGGAAATAGGGCGATGCGGGGTCGTTGAATTTTTTCAACAAATCTCCACGATCCTCTGCTTTGGTGGTACCATCTAAACGCAGGTACTTAAAACCTCGCCAGTTCAGATAATCTTCCATAATTGTCATGAGTTGTGTCATTTGACAGAAAAGCAACACGCGATGGTTGCACTGTTTCAGTTTAGGCAAAATTCGGTCCAAAAGCTCGAATTTTCCTGACGTTCGGTACAAGTCCGGTCTGAAAATAAAATAAAAAAATCACGACTTCTTATTCACACATCAATATGTGACTTAAGCGATTAAAAATTATACTTAAAATTATTCAAGGCATTCATTATTAAAACTTAAAATATTTTGTCTTACCCAGTAACTATGCCATTGCCTCCAATGTGTTCGCAATACGCTTCTTCGATATGTTGGAACATAAAAGGATGGTTACAGAGTTTTCTCAGCTGCATGATGGTGTTCATTAGAGCCTTGGCTCCACCCTTGCCTTGTTTGCCCTTTTCAGATCCGTCCGTCAACAAAACGCCCTTACTTTGCATGTGCCTAAAAAATAGAATGTTAAAAACTAGAAATAATGGAAAATATTAAGTTACCTATAGAGGATACGCTGCAAGCCAGACATGTCACACTTAATGATATACTCCACCTTGTCGGGCAGCTGAGATTCGACTTCTTTCTTGAGACGACGGAGCAAGAAAGGACGCAACACTTTATGCAGACGACGGATAATTAAAATCGTTTCTTCTTCGTTCAATTCCACCTGTAAATGGAGAAAATAGATAAAAAAAAACGCAAAATCAGTAAAAGAGCTTGTAAATACATAATATGGACACATTCCATTATAAGATAACGTTACCTTTTCTCCAGTTGTCGCGAAAGGAGCGTTGAACCACTGTTCGAACGTAGAAACAGATTTGAAAATCGAAGGCAACAAGAAGTTGAGCAACGCCCACAACTCAGGAAGCTTATTCTGTAGAGGAGTACCAGTAAGCAGCAAACGGTGCGGCGCGATGTAATGCGTGTTCAACACTTGTGTCAGTTTGCAATGATGATTTTTCATGCGGTGACCTTCGTCAATGATCATGTACTTCCATCGCAGCTACAAGAGAAAGACACATTAAACAAAATAATACTGCTATTATGATAATCGCAAGATTACTTACTTTTGCAAGAACAGACTTGTCTTTAATGACGTATTCGTAAGTGGTCAGAAGCACGTTAAATTTACTGGCTCGCATCTGATTCTGAAGTGCACGACGAGCCTGCGGCGATCCTTTATACGAAACTACCTGCACAGAAGGGGCCCACTTCTCGAATTCCAAAGACCAATTGGACAACGTTCTAAAATCAAATTGTACAAGACATATTTCTAAGATGAATTTTCAAGAAACTGGAAAGACAAATTCAACAATATTCTAACTAGTATAAAAACAAAGTGTCAATAATATTGCAACTAAACGTTCAAAGTTATAAAATATAGCGTTTTTAATCGCGTTGAATGGTAAAATAACGAAAATGAAGAAAACGTGGGAAATTACAATTACAGAAAATACAAAGAATAACAACGCCACAAACACGAGTTACACAATCAACAAAAATTTCAACAAATAACCAACACGAAAGTCGATAAAGAAAAATAATTACGATAGTGGAACGATGACGAGGTAGGGTCCATTGACTTTCTTGACTTCCATGAGGTACGTCACCAAAGCAATGGTCTGAATGGTTTTACCCAAACCCATTTCATCGGCCAAGATGCCGTTCAGATTGTTGTTATACAGCGACACCAGCCATTCCAAACCCTAGAAAGTAAAATGCGCATTAAAACCACGTTTCTTAAGTAACACAACGCGGGCATACCCGAATTTGGTACTCCTTCAACTTGCCGTTCACCAGAATACTGGCTTGTTCAGTAACCTTCTCATGAATTGTGTGTGCAATACTAAATCAAACAAAAGGTAAACTATTAGTAATTAAATTTTCTATACACATAACACAAACCTGTAATAATTCTTGTCTCCAGACTCGTTTTTGTATTCATCATCCTCAACCTTGGCTTTCTGAATTAATTCCTTCGGATTTTCCAATTCTGCAGCAGTTGGTTCCACAGTAACTGCAGCTGTAAAGACGAAAAAAAAATTTAGAAAATAATAATAAAAAATAATATAACGCAGCTTTCAATATACAAAAGCTCCTTACGTTTTTCTTCTTTTTCTTCCGTTTCTTCACTAGATTCTTCCGAATCGTCTTCATCCACTCTTGGAGCTGATTCCCAGCCCGGATGCGCTTCCAACCACGCTTGCAATTCACTATGCAACGGAGCCTCATCACCCGATAATGTTTTTCCTAACACAAAACATGTAAACATGATAGCTTTTCTATTGAAATGTTTTACCAGTGGCTGATTCGATAACTGTCACGTGATAATCTTCATCATCATGCGATCTGCTCCTCTTTTTCTGTTCTTTGATCTTTCTACGCTGTTCTGCTTTGTGTTGTTTCACCATCTCAGTCAAGTTGGCAATATATTCATCAGTTTGTGACAGCAAGAACGCCAAACGTTTATCTTTCTTTTGGTCAATAAGTTTCCTATCAAGTAAAAGAAAAGCAAGATTAACAACACAACCAAATAATCAAGCTAAAAATATATTAGCGTCAATACTAAAAATTCTACTTTTTTTACATATTTTTTTTTTAATATTACCTGTAACCTTCTTCATCCTCAGCCATCAAGCGGCGCATACGCTCTTTCTCAATACGTTCTTGCTCCTTCTTCTGTTCTCGTTCGGCATTAGCATGGTACAAAAGCACGGCTTTGTTGAGACGTACAATCTTGGCTTGATTATTACGATGAAATTCGCGCAAATCTTTGCCATGTTGTAATACGGCCGACAAGTATTCTTGGTGCTTTTGTCGTCGTTTCCGCTCTGCTTCCATTTTTTGCTGTTTCTCCAACCTTTCCGTCGCACGAGCCTCACGCAAGCCTTGTCTTTTGCTCCGCTTATACGCTTTCAAGTTCACGGCCGTCTCCAATGTCGTATCTTTACGAGTGCACTGCAAAATCTAAGAAAATAAAATATATATTAAAAAATGCTATCCACAAACAATTAAACAAACAATGATGCGAGTAAACTTTCCGACGTACGAGCTCCTTACCTCGGTACGCAACTGACGTTGGAAATTGAGTAACCTCAACGCGCGTATCTCAATCTGGGCTTTAATTCTCACATCTTCTCCCATGGTGGCCAAAGGCAGTGACGTCAATTCTTCCATACGATGGGCAATTCTGCTCGTTAACCGGTTTTCGCGCTCTGTGAGCAACACCACTGGGTCCAAACCAGAAGGTTTAGCCACAGGAGTGACGCGATTCTGTTTCTGTCCCGGTAAGTTTGCCTGTGGTGGACCTTGCTGCTGCTGCTGTTGAGGAGGCTGGGGCTGTTGTTGCGGTGGCTGTTGGGGCTGAAGTTGAGGAACAGCGTTAGGAATCGGCCCGGGAGGAGCGTTAACCATCTTCATGCCCATGTTCACTTGATCGGGCACCGGAGGTTGTTGTTGCGGAGTTTGAGACGCCGGTGGGCGGGGCGGAATCGGTGCTGGCTGGGCTTGAGGGTTCACTGGAGGGTGTCCAGGTGTAGGAGGTTGCGACGCCACCGGGGTTGGAAGCGGTGCTTGAGGTGCTGGTGGGCGTACAACACCTGGAGCAGGTGCCGGAGCGCCAGGCTGGAGATTTAACTGGGGTGGTTGGCTCATTGGAGGACGTTGGAAAGGTGGCTGAGGCGGCATGTGCTGTTGGGGTGGTTGTTGTTGCGGTGGAGGTATGCCTTGCGGGGGAGGAGCTTGCGGCGCTGGACTTTCCAAACGTTTACCCTGTGCAGCCATGCCTACATGCTGAGGAATAGGCTGGTTTCGAGCTAGCAAACGGTAAGCTGTAATTTGCGCGCGCAGTTGATTAATCTGAGCGAGGTTCAGGGCCAAGGAAGGTTTATCCCCTCCTTGCTGACCGGGAGGATTGGGATTCGGTGGCTGGCCGGCAGCAGCAGGTGGAGTGGCTCCATAATTCTGAGATACAAAAATAAATAATAAATATTGATAAGAACAAAAATACATATCATAAAATTCAAGTAAATTAGTTGACATTGGCTACTTCTGCCACGAAGCAAACTATAATTCTCTGAATTAGGCAACCTGATAATAGTTTATATATATCGAAGTTAAGTTGAGTCTCATCCGTAGACCCTCATTGGCTTAGATGGCTTTCTGCAACGTGTGAACTTGTCAATGCCATTTAGGAGCAACTAACACTGTAAATAACTGGACCTACGGTACGCTAAAAACTTACGGGGCGATTGGGATCCATGGGACCAGGAGCTGGGGGCGGCAAGTTGCTATGTTTGGCTCGAATGGCTATCAATTGCGAATAGCGGGGATCATCCTGCAGTCCCTTTTCTTCCATAGTGGTTATAGCCCTTTGTAGAGCGTTGATATTATCCTGCGGATATGAAGACGGAGTCTAGGGTGAGAAAAATACGTAAATTTTCTTCACATTTTGCAACCGAAGATAAAGCTTACTTGGGAATACGGTTGCTGGAGAGGAATATGCGGTGGACCGGGTGGATGCATAGGTCCAGGTGCATTTGAGGTTGCAGGAGTTTGATTTTGGTGCTGGTAACCCATCATGTATGCCATATGGCCTTGTTGGGGCGGTACACCTTGTTGGACATGATGACCCATCATATGCTGCTGCTGAAGATGCTGCGGATGACCGGCATGCTGAGGATGGCCAATGGGGTGACCAACGGCTGGAGAATAAGGTGGCTGCTGCTGTTGATGGGCGGGACCTAGAGGTATTCCGGAGGCTGGAGGACCCATTGGCGACGGTGCTTGCTGAGGTTGAGTCATGGGCGACGGTGGCTGAGGGGCAGACATGGGGGAGGGGGCTTGTTGGAGGTTATTGTGGGCATGAGGAGCGGGGGATTGAACTTGACGCGGGGAAGGCTGCGGTGTTCCAGGACCTGGAGAAGCCATCATGCCATGTGGATCGGCTCCTGACATAATCTGCACTGTTTTCTAACACACCATCTATAAGAAAACGGATAGAAAGGAGATATGTCATGAAAGTCTAAACATGGCTGACGGTGGAATACAAAAGAAGCCGCATGAATTGCGTCAATTTAGAAACTGAAACGAACAGTAGAGGATTCTAAAGTAACATTAGGTTGTAGTGCTGTTGAATGTATATTTATCTTTGAAATTACCAGTCAGTAAGTTATTGTTTTCAATATCACAAGTGTCACAAACTGTAGTTAGTGGCGTCGGCCTTTACAAACAAGGACGATGCTTGGGTAAAAGCTACAGAGAACTTAGGCAAGACTGTAGTGGTAGCGACTGTAGCGCCACCGTCACATTAGCTCTGAAACTAATTCCAGAAATTTTACGAGGATGTCGACGTAGACGAGGGCGAATCGGCTAATCACGATAATTGAAAGACATTAATCAGCGCTGTTCAAAGCGGTTTTATTTTGGTAAAAGTTTTGAACTACAAGCTAAAGCTCGCTATTCACGATTAGATAACGTATATAGCTTGTTCAGTACATGTAGCTTAAACCTTACGTTCACGATATTATCCTCGTCAGATTGATTTTGAAAAACTTAACGAGTTCAATCTCACAGCTGACGTCATTTTAATTGCAGTAGGCCAAATACTCCAGAAAAATTTATCAAAAGGAATTAAACCTCTGTTGCACGTTTGTAAATTATTTTAATTTTCTGTGTAAAGTTCCGATTTTGTCAACCAGTTGTGACTTGAGAGTAGTTGACAAATTGGAAACCTGACAGAATCAGATTCTCGTGTTACATGCGTTGTGAAACACGTAGAAGATTCCAATGTGGTGTAATATTGAAATTAAAGTGCATAAAAATATTGTATAAAATTTTTGTAACATTTATGTACAATGGAGATAGGAATAGAATATTGGAAATAAAGGAAAGAGGTGAGTTTCTGTCGGTGTGGGCAATTTAACTAATCGTCGACAATAGGTTCAATCTTATCTTCAAGCTTATCTCTCTGGACTTACATGGTCAGGACAAATACTTACTGGGAGCGGAATGCATAATTAAACTTGTTAACAAGAAATGGCCTTCGACACACGTTAGCACCTGGATAGATAATTTTCCTTAGCAATTCTCCTCCCGTATCATTTGCACGATCGGGATGACCGGAATAACTGGATTTCTAGGCGGGAGGGCTGTATTTTCTTTAAGCATGGTCAAGCTTTCAGGTAATTATATTGACAGGGTGTGGATACCAGGTACTTGGGTGGTTAAGTGGTTATGTCTAAAGATGATGAAATTGACCATTAGTGAAAGAAAAACATAGTTATTTACGTGTAGACATTCCGTCAGTAGTGAGGTTGCGAAAGCTAAAGTTCGTGCTCAGCTTACTGAACGAATCGCGGTATTCTGAAGCAAGTAATCAAAATTCCAGAACTGTCTTTTTCTCTTCTGTCCAGCTGAATTACGATTGTAAGCTTTGCGAGTTGCTTTAAAATTCAGAGAATTTTTCTGGTAAACCGAAGGTGAAAGAAACCGTTGAGAAATTGAAATTAAAATGGAGGAGAGCAGGTAATTTTTGAAAGACGAGTTTTTTTAATATAAAATGATGAAGCGGACAATTATTATCTCTAAAAAAGACAATTGCTCCAGTAAATAACGTAAAAATACTTATGGAAAAACTCATGGGAAGAGAACAAAGATTACGTGAGAAAGTAGTAAAACCGGAGGTATGTTTATATCGCGTAAAAATTTTCCTTCGGTTTTCACTAATCCGTTTCGGTCCTTATAAGCGTGTACACATTCATTGGACAAAAACAATTTTAGGCAATACAAGTAAGGAATATCTTGTAACAATACAGCAATTAAGTTCGTTTAATTTTTTCGTGAGAAAATTCAGGCTAACTCAGATGTTTCAATTGACTTGTTTCAAGTGAATGTGTTTCGGGCTTATAAGTTACGTCTAATTAATTTTCGTTTACTAGAAGCTTTAAAAAAGCTGTGCTAGCTCTTGTAACCCATCTCTCTAACGATCGATCTTATTAAGACCACTAATCTAGTACACTTACAAAATATTTTCAATTAAATTTGAAAGACTCCTGTCTGACTCCTCGACATGCCTATCTCTGAAACGTAAATCCACAACTGGCCCTGATAATGCGTGCCGGCATGGGCCATCCTTTCAAAACGCGCACTTAAATATTTGTTTTAAAGACGTGAACAAACAAACCCTCTAACTCTAACAAGTCAACCTTGTCGGCAAATTATAAAGTCCGACTCCCCGCACTTTTACAAACGATCCTTTACACAATTCTACTTTTCTTGTCCATCATCTGGCACTCATCATTTTTCTTTTCCTACAAAAAGTATGCTACAATGCTGTAACTATTTAAAGTTGTCCGTTCCATTCGAAAACGATAAACGACAGGCTCCACAGCGTCACTTTCGCTGTGAATAAACTCGAATACCAGGTCAGCGAGTTTTCGGTATGCATAATCCCGTTAATGCATTTTCCACTCTAAAAATCCGAAAAAGGAGTTTCCCTAGCTAACCGCCCAGGGCGCCACGTTCAGAGACCGCTATGTAGTTAGCAGAGTAGGTCTCCGTTCTGGGCAAGTTTCAGTTGTGGATGGGTCGAATGATCCTCGTACTCGCTGGTGGCTTTGGTTACAACAAAGGTGTCATTTTCTTAGTGAAACCGGGATGGGATTATTAGCCAGGGTCCCATTAGCGTCACATTGTACGGATATGTTTTAATATTTGGCTTAAAGTCTACTCTAGTTGGAGAGTACGTTCCTTGTGTGAAAATTGGAGAGTTAAAGATGTGCAGCGGGTGAGAGAAGAATGGGTAACGCCTTGGATCTTTGCAAGAGCTCAAGATAACCGCATTGTGTATATACGTGGGGACTGGCTCGTTCTTGTTATACTTTTTTTTCGTGAGAGCTGTTGATCTGTCGACACAATGGCATCGTCAACGACCGCTGCACCCAGCGATCCCAAACGCGCAATTCGAAAAGAAAAGGAATATTTGGGAGAAATTGATTCTCAGATGAAAGGTAAATTCACCGAATCCTCTTTGTTTTCTTTGACTCCCCCACCGGTGAGTCATACTTTTCCAACTATTGAAAACTAATATTGTAAATACATTTTTATAAGTTTATTTGTGTTAAATTTGGAGTTTATATTAGTAATTTTATTTTGCTCGTTTCCAAATTCGTTTCACACTTCTGTTGAAAAGGTCCATTCTGATTGATGAGCCTTTTCCTCATTAAGTATGCAAGGCTTCCCTCACATGTGTAAAGAGACAGCAGACAGTGTGAAGTATATGGTTCCTTTTTCCATCTTGATTAACTTGTCAAGAAAGACCGGAAAAATACTATTGGTCTGTAAAATACTTCGTCGTGCTGCACCCGAAAACTATCACAATATAAAAAGCTGTTTAATGCGCCATGATTTCGGTGATGTAGCTTAATTGTAGCTTAAAACTGCAAAATTGTAAGCAGATCGAGAAAGAAAGAATTGGATAATACGACGTGCGGTTCTATTACAGCATAGAACCGACGTATTCGTTAAGCAGATCAATGTTGCAGAACGCAGAATCAATATAACATTAACCATCGAATTTTAAAAGAGCAAAAATAAATGAATAAAGTAAAAAAAAATAAATAAAAATAACCCATAAGCAAGAAAGCTTTTTAAACATTTAATCTTTTTCCGTTTATAACTGAACGAATGGAGTTTCTCACCTATTGCTTGCAATTTGTGAATTTTGTCGTGTTTAAGGATCAAACATCAAAGAAGATTACCTAGTTTTAGAGGGCAAAAATCAAGTTTCTCTGATGCGAATTTAAGAGCAATTGAGCTTGTCTACTAAGTGTTGTTATTAGAGGAAAGACTTGTAAAATACTACAATATAGCGTGTTAAAAGTCAGTGTAACTTATCACCCACATAATTCTTTTAGGTTCGTTTACATTTCTTCACGAACGCTCAAAGTTGTCTTGTAGCCAAACCGGCGCAATCTGCCTTTCGCATTGCCTTGCAAATGAGTTTCTTTGTTGCCTTGACTTTGAAGTCGTAACAATGAATGTCAGCCTAGCTGGAAAATGGCTTTGGCGCATGCATTTCTGAATGTATTTATACCTCAAACCAATGGAAAGCGATAGTAAAGCCTGCATACAATACAGCCTTTCAGTTTCTGGTTGTGGACAACAGATGTTGGGGAATTAGCCCCCGCATGCTGTCAGACGTGCATGTACACGTTTTAGCCTTGTTGTTGGCAAAGACCCCGAAAAGTTTCCGTACTTTTCAGTTGAGATCTATTGGCGTCCTTGGCGGGAATTCATTGGCGTTCTTCCAAACTGTTTAATACAGTACCGCAAAAAAAAAAAAAAAAAAAAAAAAAAAAAAAAAAAAAAAAAAAAAAAAANAAAAAAAAAAAAAAAAAAAAAAAACATATTGCAAATGCGGCAGATGCATGCGTGGAAACCTTCTGCTTGTGTTTTATGTTCTTCGGTCACATTCTTCTTTCAAGTACACAGACTTAAGACGCATGCAAGCAACCCAAACTCTTTTCGAAATTACCTAGAACTGCGAGCCATCGGAACAATGGATTGCGTTGGCCTAAACAATGTTCGGAAAGCTGGGGTTGCATAGCAGGGGGCCATGTCGGGAACATTTTGAACGTTAGTCTGAAAAGGTCCCCAAAGAAAACTAATGGAGTTGTATGGCTTGCAATACAAGCGTAAACACAAGGCAACAATCGTTTGAAAGGAACAAAGCAAATTCGCTTTTTGGAAAAATAAATATGAATAATGCGTTAAATATGCACTATTTGTGTTAATATTTGTATAATATCATAACGTTTCAGACAAGGAGTGGAGTATAGTTGAATCTCGTTGTAACGAATCTCTTGGAAACCGGAAAAACTGACTAATGTATTAGAAGATCGTTATACAGACGCTTTTTCTGTGCATTTAAATAACCCGAAACCTCATAACCGTCAGCAATGAACTCACACTGTTAACTGTTAATGAAAGAAACCTTATAATCAGTCTACTATAACCGACTGCTCGTTGTAAAGCTTTTTTTTGTTACGACGTTCTATTGTACAGTTGTTGTCTTATATTAAGCATCCTTAAGTAATAGATTTTGCTATTTTAATTTAATCTCTTTCTTACTGCTTAGAAAATATAAGAAATTTAGAAGTGTGTTCTCATATTTCAGAAATTTGTCATTTTTGGATTTTTCGTTTTATAGTAAGACAGCCGAAGACGAATATATATTACTTGTGCAATGTCTGTCGTCTCTTAAACTCTACCTAATAATTTTCTCTATATTTGTAGTATTTTTCACGCTTTTCTTGGGCGAGTATTTTTTGGAGATTTACAGCATTTTCAAAAGATAATCTATTTTAGAAGTTTGAGATTTATTTGAACGTTTGGTAACCATTGAAAAGCTGGTTTGCTTTTGAAAGAATCTGTGGTGTAAGAATGTACTATAACGGATAGGAATTTGGTTTACGGCGTAGTTTTTTGCGAATGAGCGTAATTAAAACCTCCAATCTGTTGTTATTACAGACATTCGGCTGCAATTAAACGAACAATTACGATGCCTGGATACACGGATAGAGACGCAAGTGTCGATTGTGAGCGAACTTCAGGATTTTTTCCGCCGCAGGGCAGAAGTCGAACTGGACTACAGCAAAAATATGGACAAGTTGACAAAAAGTCTGCTTTGGCGACAGAAAGAGCAAAAACAAAGGTAATAAAGCATTTTGCAGCTTGTTGGACTGCTGTCAAACGCATGGCATGGCTGGGTAAGGAAGTTTCTTAGTAAGGAAAAAGCTCCGTTTTGGGACGTTCACCCTCCTCACCTCACCCTTTTCCTTAACAAGACATAGATTAATGACTATTGCAGTTGCTTGTTAATCCCTACGGGACTTCTTTTTTGTTATCCAGGCGAGAACAGTGGCACTTGTTTTCTGCCCATTCCTGTTGGCAGCATCTGGTGGCTCAAAGCAAGAAAAAAGCGCGTGATCACGCCGTGATTAGTGATATTTATGCGAATGTAATCACCCAGCGTTTAAACCAAGTGCAGGAAGATGCCCAGCGCATATATAGGAGGGTAAGCATTGTTGTCGCTTTTATCTTTTGTATTCAGGAAAGATTTGTAATTTGATTTTCGCTCTTTTTTTGCGCTCTAGTGTCGTGAAGTAGGCGCTGCTACTCATGAACAGCTCCTCAAAGTGATACACGAGCTGTACACAGCTCTGAAGACATCACAAGTTTACCAAGGCGAGTGTCGACAAGCCGAAGCCAAACTGCGCTATGTGGAATCCCAGCGTTCGAAATTGGAAGCGTCTATCCCGAAAGAGAAACTGGAGAAGTCTAAGAAATTCAAGCTAATTGAGAAGGAGATTTCCAAGGTAAATTCCTTTGGATTCCAAGAAGGGTTGTAGTTACATTTTTTTCAGATTATTCGTAAATTTAGCTTTAAATGATTCATAAATTTAAAATTTGCGCAAAAATAACTTTAACTATTTCATTACAGGTTGTTTTGTATTTTAATTCTGTTAACGTTTAATATATGTTCAAAATATGTTTAACGTGCTAATTTTAAGCTATCTGTTTTGTTAAGCTTCCATGTATTGATTGAACTGTTTTAATCTTTGCAGAGGAAGAATAAGTATAATGAAACATACTTAAAAGCCATGAAAGCAAGAAATGAGTATCTACTTGCCTTGGATGCAGCGAACGCGTCTGTGCATAAATACTTTGTGGATGACATATCAGACTTGATTGACGTAAGACATCTAATCTTTTTGACCTTGATCTTCATTTAAGCTGAACCGGCGTGATTTTAAATGCTTTTAATCTTCTAGTGCATGGATTTTGGTTTCCATACGTGCATTTCGCGCGCGCTGTTGCTGCACGTGTCGGTGGAAGAGAATATGCGCAAATCGCTGCAAACTTCTATCGACGGGATGCAAAAATGCTTGGGCAATCTGGATTCCAGAGCTGATAAGCAACGGTTCTTAGAAGGGAACCATACCGCCTTTATGATTCCCAAAAAGTTCGAGACGGTGTCTTTGCAGCTGAAATCTGATGATGTAAGTTGATTCTTCCGCGAGACAGAAAGTGAAGATTTTACATTGTGATTGAAACTTCATACTATGGTGTCTCCTAGGCTACTCATGAATTAAGTATGCATGAACAACTGCGATCCGAGCTGGCCTCGCGACACGGTCAGTTACAAAATCTGCTTACCGGTTTGAGGACGGAATCCGAAGAAGTATGGAAAACTTTAGAAACGGCCGAAAAAAGCTTGCTGGAAATGATCACCGCCAAGGATTTCGACACAAGCCCTGCCTTTGCTGACGAAGATAATCGCTCCATTGCTTCCTTACAACCCAAACATCCCGAGTCTTCCTTGAAATTACGGGCCAATCGGCATGAAACGGAAGACTTTTACTTAACCGTAAGAAATACTTTTTTAACAAAAAGAAAAAAAGAAAAAGTGTACATATAAAAAATATTTTAAAAATATATATAAATTTTCATCTTTGAATTTCTTGTGTTTTCCTAACGTCGTATTTTTCCTTTTTCTTATTTTCTTTCTTATTACATATTATTTTCTCGTAAAATAATTTTCAGATTTCTTCACATATTTTATATTGCATTTTATACTTCGTTGAAAAAATATACATTTTTCGTTTTACAAATATATATCTTAGTTAATTTTGACGCATTTTCTCTTCAATTTTTAATTAAAAGAGTTGTATACTTGTTTAGAAATTTGGTGAATACATCAGCATCTCTAACCGAACGCACCGGCTCCAAGCACGCCAAGACCTTATTGAAAAGACGATTTGCGAACCAGGCTTCCAATTGGCCACGTCACCTAAACCTTCCACTGGTGGCGGTGCCGGTTTACCGGGATCGCAGAACGCGTTGCACAAACCTCGGCGTCGGCGAATAGGACGCACACCTTTAATGGGTCAACCGAAGCTTTTTGGTGGCAGCTTGGAAGAGTATTTGGAAGCCACCAATGTAGAAATTCCGCTGGTGGTGAAAAGCTGCATCCGAGTCATAAATCTGTACGGGCTGCATCATCAAGGCATCTTTCGAGTATCAGGTTCCCAGTTGGAGATCAACAACTTCAAAGAAGCCTTTGAGCGCGGGGAAGATCCGCTGGCTGATGTCACTGATGCATCCGATATCAATTCAGTCGCAGGCGTCCTGAAATTGTACCTAAGGGAATTACGTGAACCGTTTTTTCCCATAGTCTTCTTCGATCAGTTTATGGAAATAGCTCGTAAGTTTTCATATTCAAAGTTAATGTCAAAACTATATAGAGACATATAGATAAGAATGAAAAACGCTAGAAAATAGAACTGAAAAGAAATAGAGCTCATGGAGTGTGAAACAATAAAAAGGGCTAAAATATATTGGGGTAGCTTACTGTTGTTTTTTCTTTTGTAGAATTGAATTCCAAAGAAGAGTTCACGGCCCGAATCCGCGAAGTCTTCCAAACATTGCCACGTCCTGTATTTGTAGTCATGCGCTACATATTTTCCTTCTTGAATCAGTAAGTCGTTTGTGACGAATTTCTCTTTTGGTGGTTTAGGACCACTTTGAATTGAACAGTAATTGATTGTCCTTTTTTCCGAACAGTTTGTCCGAGTACAGTGATGAAAATATGATGGATCCGTATAATCTTGCCATTTGTTTTGGTCCTACGTTAGTCCCAGTGCCTGAAGATAAAGATCAAGTCCAGTACCAGAATCTGGTCAACGAGTTAATCAAGAATATTATCATCATGTCCGACGACATCTTCCCTAGCGATGGCGGCGCGATGTATGAAAAGTACTTGACTCGTGAACCGGATGATGGGTAAATTTGAACTTCCTTATCTCTTCCAAAGCCAGTCGCCGAAATCGATACTTTTTGCACTTTGCTAAATCCAACGTTTGGTTTTAGGGAAATGGGAGAAGCTCCTTCAGAACCTATACAAGATGATGCTGACTCCGAAATTTGCCCTTCTGAAGACGGTAAAACTTTTATTTTGAAAGTCTATTTTTTACTTTTTATTTATTTATGTATTTTTTTTAACATGTATTTTGCATTCTTTCTTTCATGTCTGCCTTTAGTAAGCCTCTCTGACTATGAATAGCATGCCTTTTCTGTTTCGGGGATTTTTTTTTGTACATTGATTAATTATTTGTTTGTAATTTAGTAAAGTTTTTCCTTACCGCATGATCCGAAGCCGTATTTTGATTTTTTTCTTTTTTTCGGTTTGGTTCCCGTTTTTAGATTCGGTGTTCCGAGAAAAGGACATCAGTTTGCAGTTGTTTGGGAGTAAGTTTATTTTTTCGTCCTCCTTTTTGCGGTTTGGTTTTTGCGGGGAACGTTTTGAGATTGTAGTCGGTGGTTGTTTTATCCGTTTGTTTGTTTATCGTTTTTAGTGCTGTTTTATTAAGATTTATGTGTTCAGATTTACAAGATTAACACTTTTACCGGTGAATTTTTCTGACGTGTGTTTTCTTTTCTGTTTTTAGAAGCTGAAGCTTTGGAAGCCATTGCCCAGTTTGATTTCACAGCCCGATCTGCCAGAGAACTGAGTTTCAAGAAAGGAGAAACGTTAACACTGTTTAGCCAAGTATCGGGCGATTGGTGGCGAGGAGCCAAAGACGGTTGCGAAGGTCTCATTCCAGATAAATACATCATGCTTCGCATTAGGTAATAGTGAATACACCAAACAGAACAAAAATTGTTGATTTATTGCCCTTGTTTCCAGAGATGAAGATCGAGAGCGCTCCGAACCTTCCAGAAGCGTAACCAGTATGGGAGACGGCGGTCGTCCGCGAGTACCGTCTGCGGATTCCGGCGTTCCGTCGTCTCCTTTAGTGTCGGCTGGCACGCCACTGGCGCCGTCGGACAACGTATTCCGCACCGAGTCAAGTGATCGTGTCGCTTTGGTGCGACCAACGAAACTTTCGAATCCTCTTTCCGTGTCCAATGACAACCTGGGAGAGAGTAACGATTCTTTGCTCCAGTCAACACCAGAGCCAATTATCCCAGAGACCAAGACTTCTATCACTGAGGTATTACAGACTTCTGTGTAGCGAACGAAAGCTCTGTTTCTGGTTGGCTGGGGCAATATTTTCTATACAAGCTTTTGTGTCCGTTTTTTTATGGCTTGCTTTTGCTTGCATTTTTACTGTTCGTTTCATGTTTCCTTTTTTTGTTGTAAATAATGTCTTTTTTATATTTAGTAGTTGCAGCTGTATGGCAATACATGATCTCTCTAGTGCATTAATAGAACGCATGCCTTCGCTAGACAATTTATTTCAGTTAAGTTTTCATTATGCTTGCAAAGTCATCCGTAACACTCCCGAGTAATTGTTTGTGTCATATATCCATGTATTCCTTTCAGGCACAAAATGTAAGAGACGAAGATGAATTGGAACAGTCCATCTCCCTAGCTACGGGAAGCATTAGCAACATGTCACTGTCATCCTCTGACCTAACGCTAGCCGACCGCGACGAGCGCAATAGTTTGGCAGAAAGTTTGAGCTTGAGTGAAGACGTAAGTCGATGCAACAGCTTCTCCAGCTTGTCTTCCATGGTCCAGAGCGAGAAGGATGCAGATTTTGGGAGAAATAGTTCCTTGGGCAGTAGCGAAAGCTTACGTGACTTGAGCACCAGTATCCATTCCGAAACCAACGTTGCCGACGAACCGCGGCATCATCGGCGTGTCAAGTCTGGAGTGACCGAAGGCGGGTTGAGCATGGGAGTGGGGCTTAAACTCGAAGACTGGGGTAGTCGTAGCATGTGTGAACAAAAAGTGGCAGGCAACACGAAAGGGTCTTTCACCCGGAAGCGGGATTTATGGGAAAAACGGTCTAACACGTCCGATTCGAGTGACGACAGCAATGTCCAACGTTCCTCGCGCCAATGGAATGCAACACGTTCCGAATCGCAGCCGCAATCCATGCACAGTTTCGTTCCCCAATTACCCTTGCAGCTACGTCAGAAACACACGCCCGATTTGGTCATGGACCTCCCAGTTTCGGCCCTGCCTTCTGCCAGCGGCGATGGAGTACGGTTAAGAGCGTCGTCAACGTCGTCGTTGTCTTCCTCCCCGGCCATGGATTCGGTCTTTGACTCGGCCGTCGAACCGGAAAGCTCGAATCCAGGCAGCCCTCAAATGACAGCTGCAGAGACGTTCGCGATGCAAAGTCAAAACACGCTCAAAAAGAGTAGCACTTCCAAATCGTTGCCGAGGTCGGACTCGCCTGAACGCAAATCCGTGGATTTGACACCTCGGACGAGTATAAAAGATGACGGTAAAAGCGTGGCAGGTACGAGCCGTTTGACCGTTGTTGGACGCCATTTTGACCTGCCAGAAACGCGAACATCGGCGGTTGAATTAAAGTCCTTCTCTTCCTCGTCTTTCTCGTCGTTCGGGGCCAAAGCTGCAGCGTCTGATAATCCGACTGCCATCACATCAACGCCCCGCCCCCATACGCCTAAACTCGTTGCCAAATTTCCGAATTTGTATTGCACACCCACGCCAGTGTTGCCTATCGCAACGGCAGGGGGCGTTCCCGTTTTTGAGTTACCGAATGCCGATCCTAATGCGCAAGCAAAGCCCCAGGTGAAGGTTAAACCCCAAGTTTTGAAGAAACCCACCTTGCCGCAAATGCCGTCACCCGAACCACATCGCAGAAACAATTCGCAGACTTAGAATAAAGGCAGAATTTTCAAGCGAAGAAAAAAAGAGACAACCTAAACTTAACGCTCCGGGGAGTTGAAAAGTGAATCATTTCCAAATGTAGAGCAGGGGACGATGAGGGACCATTATGAAACAGTTTGGTTTTGGAACTAGGAATGTGAAAAAGCAGGAACAAAGTTGAAAAGTCTTTTTTTTTTTTAATTCGTTTTCGCCAATATTTTATGTACGGGACCGTGATGATCGGACTGGTCATTTTTAAGTGTAACGCATAATACTTGGCAAACTGGTATATATCATGCAGATCTTGCCATGGAGGCTTAAGCCTTATTCACACTACATGACTTGTTTTAGGGAATTGAATAACCCTATATTCTTGGAGATTTCTTTCCTTTTTTAGCCAGATCTATGATGAGTCACGTAGTGCGGACAAGGGTGTAAGTCTATGATAAATCGATGAGGTAATCCAGAACTTTAGCTGGATATGTCAGCAACTCTTTTTTCTTATGCATATTTTCTTTCTTTTTTAAGAGGCGAGATGTACGGCTCTCTCTTCGTTTTTTTCTAGTCTTCATTTCAAAGCATCTGATAAATCCATCACGAAGTGAAAGGAAGAGATTAACGAAGGATCACTCGTTTTGCTAATGTTCTTCACCTTGTTTACAAAAAAAACTGTTGCGTATTCAACTATAACTATTTTTTTTCCTTTTAACTCTTTATAATGTGCAGTATTGCTGTACTGTCGGCGTGGCTAGCACAGATTGCAGTTTCATTCATTTTCCTGAAGTGTTCGATGTTTTTAGAGTATCCATGCATGTATTGGGATTGTAACGCAAATACATTTTGATGCACTGGATTTTTTCCCGTTGCTTCTCGGTTTAGCTGTATCCTTCGCTACATTGGGATTTCGACTCAGGTGCTTAAAAGGCGACGGCAGTAAAATTATAGTACTGATGACTAGACGGTTAACGACTAATTCCATAGAAATATTGGGAATTATCATAATATAATATCCAGACAAATAACGATGAAAACAATTCCACAATCCTATCCTTCTACACATTGAACCTGTATATCATAAAACCTATTGTAGAATGGCATTTAAGTTTTCCATTGTGCTACTAATAACCATGTATTCTGAATTTAAACTATAGGAATTACGACATTTATTTAAACAGGTTTGGCATTGCAATTTCTCAAACCTGCCATTTTAAGCAGCATCGAAAGAAAAGCATCACAATCTCCAGGATTGAAATGAGACTAGCTCCGAGGAAAAGCCCTAAGTTTCCGCCAACTTCCCCTATATCAAACCATCTATTTATATAGTAATTTATTTGTGAAATATTACTACTTACCAAGCCACTTAAGAAAGGTAGAAGTATGGCTTATACGCACTTGATACGTAAAAGTGGAGTAAAAGAAGTGTAGAACTACAGGCTGGGAACTGTTCAAAATAAGAAAACTTTAACAACCACATTCTTGGTCCAGAGCAATAGTGTTGCAATAATTAGCCCACTGAAGTTTATTTACTCTGAGATATTCAGGTACGCCTTTCTTGCGAGAAACTGGGTGTTGAATTCAGCATAGCTTGGTGATATCTCGTACAATTCAGTTATACATTCAATCGGGCATCTTGCTTTCTCTTCTAAGAATTTAAGTTACATACTCACTGAAGAAATCTTAAGAGTGTCGTACTTCTTAGGATATTCTTCCGTTGAAATTCTACAACTTGGTGAGGATCGCATAACGTATCCAACTCTGAAAAAGAATTGGTAAAATAACGAAGGAGTAGACAAGTCTATAGGGAAAATGAACGTACTTCCGTAATTGCAAAAGACTACTGAACAGTTCCGTTCTTTTCGATAATATTTCTGCATAAGGGACAAGTAGCAGTTGGATTCGCTATAGTAATCGTATTCAGGGATGTGTCTTTGGACGTACTGGGAATCATTTGTGTGCACGCAAGTGCGTGGAGCCAAAACGTTATCTTCCAGTTCGCTATTATCAACCTGCAAATGTTAAATCCATGGAACATCTTTTTCAACCTTCAATGAAGTTCTTCATTTCATGAGCTTGTCCAATTAACTCATTAACACATTTATATTTCGAATTTTCTGCTTACCATTGATTTCGTAATGGGCACAGAGACCCAAGAATTAGGAGGTGCAAAACGTCCTCCGGTGTGCAAAACAGCTTCAATGTGAATAGCTGGGCTAGAAACAGCATAGTACAATCCTTTTTGTAGAATGTACTCTGGTTTGATAAGTGATTCATCAAAATCTAGTTTAAAAAAGAAGAAAAAAACGACACGCTGAGAGAAATAACGGAGAATATACTTGTGACCGAATTATTAAGATGTGGAGTTATTAACTGACATATTTTAGGTTACGATGCTACAAAGGTTTACTGAAGGATGTCGTAGTAATAATAATACAAAATGGGCCAAGAATTTAGGGTATTAGCTTTAGTGTTTCTATATTTATTTTACTTATTATGTCGTTGGTATTGGGCAGTATGTATACCACAAAGCCGGCGTCTCGTGATGCATATACTTGTTTAATTTCATTGCCATGCGTGCTGATGCAGCTGCCGAAGATACTGACAAAAGATTCGGGATGGAAAAATTTTTTGCAACAGTTGTCCGTGTCGTAACTAACCCCTGCTTGAGTGCACTTCGCAACTATGTCTTCACACCTGTCAAAAATAGATTAAAGGAAACTCACCCTGTTGGACCAGTCTTGTTGAAAATGCAACGAGCTAAACTGAAAAGCACTTCTTGTAAAAGAAAAAAAAATATTTTAAAAATATATAAAAAGTAGGCAACCCCGTGTTCGCTGAACAAGGACCAACATTGCAGTGGGTGAGTTTTAAATGTATAGTTATAGAATTGGTTAATAAACAAATAGAAGAGTTAAATAGAAAAGAAGTAGAAGAGTTAAAAAAATTGCATTCCGTTTATTTTGTTTGTGAAACACTGTTGGGTAATACGACGAAATATGCTTACTTTATTGCAGCTCTTTCAAATACACTTTTCATCGTCAGATTTCCGCTGGTCAAAATACTGTCAAATTTCTCTTTCAGAGCTTTTAGTCTAACGGTGTCGTTCAAGGCAGACTGTCGAGCTGCGTTGTCCGAAGTTGCCAAGGTAAAATATGTCGCTGTTCTATTATCAAAACCCATTTCTGTTGAGAATGTAGGCAAATACGAAACAAAGGGAGGGATACATAAAACGTATAAGTGTATTGTAAATTGTAGCCGGTGTAGTAACAACCTTTAAGTCGACTAGCATTAAAAATTGAAGCGTCGCAAATATGAATATCTGGCAGAATGACACCTCCGTCACTGTGATCGTTGCGCTCTATAAATTCTGTAATTAGTGTTCGGTTAAGCAAATTTTTCACACTTTGATACACCAAGAGGATTACGATACTCATAAAACAGAAAATCACTATCCCCCACACGATTCTTAAACAGAAAAGCTCGTTATGATTCACTAAATGAGCGAAACCGTGATTTGCTGTTGTGCGACAGAAATTGTGCATAGGTTCACAAATTTTCCCTTTTTTTCTCCTTTTATACTTTAACGTGCTGGTAGGCCTAGATTGTTCTTTTAAGAATTCCTTGACTGTTAGCTCGCACGGCCGATGCATTTCTGTCAACTGGACGAGAAAGCACCATAGCGACATGCGTGTTTGAATTGGCCTCTACTTCACCAAAAAAGTGACTGTAAGTATGAGGACATTTGGTTCCGCCTTTCTTCTCAGAAAGGAACGGCATTATGTATTGAAATTACACAGTATGGATGACACTAAAGCGTGCCTCACATGAATAGGGTATGTGAAGCATGTTACCCAATTGAGTGACTTGGTCCAAGGTTATTTAAAAGAATATTAGGCCGTCATAATCGCTAGCGTTTGAATCTTAAGGCGCTACTACGTCGGTACACTGCAACAAACCAGCGTGATGGTCCCAAAAGCGATGCCAGTCATCGTAAATATTATATTATATATTATGTCACACACAAATCTACTTATCCATTTGTTTATATCGCAGAATTCAATGCATTCTCATAAACTCGTAATATTCGTCATGTATTTTCCGTGTACTTACAATGAAATTTCGTGTAGCGAAAAGCGCTGTTGGAAACGTTCGAAACGTTACAAACGAGAAAAATGTAGGAAATAAACATGCGAGTGCAAGCAATAGAAAGGTAGACCACATGCGTCACGAGACATAATTTTGAATGGAAACGTATTTCCACTGAGCTAATATTCGTTATCTTTTAGAACGGCTGTTGTGACCTGTAAGCTAATATAACTGAAGAAAATGAAAGCAAATGTTATTGAATGAAATGAAAAGTAAGTGAAGCCTTCAAATTTTACGAATATGGCAAATGTTGTATTTAACAAGAAATACAAGAATCACACACACCCCAGTCAAAGATGAGCGCATAATGTCTGTGCTGGGAACTACTTATACTGTTAGTTGTGTAAGGCTAACTAAGACGCCCTCTTAATGTCAGCCCACACTTAACCCGCATGCAAAGAAAAGGTCTTAGTGCCACTGAGAAACACCATTCATTCCGGACAGAAATTCCTAATAATAGGGTTATTTTTCTTTTAATATTTATTTTACTCTGTCATTCTCGTCACTTGTTGCAGGTAGTGTGACTGTCACTCTAATGAGTGGTCTTTTTCAGACGAAGCACATGTCTTTTGTCTATTATAGACGATTGGACGTTCTGGGAAAAGCTGTCATTACGCCAATCATGTGTAGTGTCGAGGGGACCTTAGAATAATAAAATATTTGTTGCTGCATAGGCAAATGGAGTTAGCTTTAGTTAAAGTGTTGGTATGAAGGACATGTAGCTCAGCATGGTTGACGAAAGACGATTAATCAATGTCACTGTCAAAGTAGCGTGTGTTCTGAGTTTGTGTGGTACGCTAGAAGACAAAAAACGCTGTTCAACACTGTTGATTCTCTTTGTACAGAGCTCCATTTATAACGAACTGCCGGCTATAATTGATGAAATTCCACTGTAAATTTTCGACAATAAAGTTGCGTATTGAAGTACATATTAAGCACTACCTATATGTTTCACAAAACTTTCTTATAAATTGTGTTCTAGGTGTATAAATGTTTACCAAATCGGCGCGCTGAAAGTTTAAATATCCCTGAAATGTGGATAGCAGGGCCATCTATGAGATTAGTACACTTTCCACTTGAATGCCAACCTTTGCTATGGTCTGATGTAGCACTATCGGGACTTTACCCTTTTGTCGGCTAAATTTAGTCCCGTGAAGTGTAAAAATGACTGAAGAAGAAGGAAACAAAACAAACTACTACTTGGGATTTGATTTTAGTACTCAGCAGGTTAGTTATTAAAAATATACACAAAACACTTCAATTTGACGTAATACTTTGTGCAACAGGTGAAAGCCATTGTCATCAATGAAGATTTGGAAGTCGTTTGCGAAGCTGCAGTACAATTTGACAATGATTTACCTGAATTCCGCACATATGGAGGTGTTATTAAACAGCCGGATGATATTACCATCACTGCCCCCACAATTATGTGGGTAAAAGCCATCGATTTACTCATGGATAAACTGAAAGTCACGGGTATCAACTTTGAATACATAACGGCAATATCTGGAGCTGGCCAAGTACAGTTACATTCTCTCTCTTGCATTGAATAGCAGACATATATTTGTAGCAAAATAAAATGAAAATCCGAGTTTTAAGTAAACAATTTAAAAATATCCGACATTAAGTGCAAGCCTACTTGGGTGAATTTAAGTAAAAGACAATAAAAATAATAGTATAGTTTACTAATTATTAACAAAATAAATAAAAAGTCTCCTTAAAACCGAATTTTTTCATTTCAGCAACACGGGAGTGTCTACTGGAGAAAAGGTGCCGGAAAAGTCCTTGCCAACCTGGATCCCAGCAAATTTCTTTACGATCAGCTGTCTTCCTGCTTTGCCTTACCCGATTCACCTGTTTGGATGGATTCCAGCACAGGTCTAGAATGCAAAACGTTACAAGAAAAACTTGGTGGTGCCCAGGTAGACGCTATTAGAAAAGCGTGCCACGACTTTATTTATTTATTTTTGTTTTTCTCTGCCAGAACCTTGCTGATATAACGGGCTCCCGTGCATATGAGCGTTTCACAGGCAATCAAATTGCCAAAGTTTTCCATCAACGTCAAGATGCGTACCAAAATACTGAAGTAATTGAACTGGTCTATTTCATGAGGTTTCAATTAATTAAATATATTAAGTTTCATTTTTAAGTTGTAGTAATTTATTGTTAAAATGGAAATGTCTTGTCATAGAGAATTTCATTGGTAAGCAGTTTCGCATGTTCCATCTTTCTGGGCGCATACGCATCAATCGACATCGCAGATGGCTCTGGGATGAACTTGCTGGATATTCGTTCGAAGACTTGGAATAATAATTGCTTAGAGGTGAGGACAAAGTATACTCAGTATTTTATTTACCTTTCCTTCTCTGATAAGGCGTGTGCCCCCGGTTTCGCAACTGATTTGGCTGAAAAATTGGGAAACGTGGCATCGAGTACAACTGTACTCGGTCCTATAAGTCGCTTTTTCGTTGAAAGATTCGGCTTTCGGGCAGAATGCCATGTAGTGACTTTTACTGGTGATAACCCCGCATCGCTAGCTGGTAAAGCGTCTCGAGTTTCCATTTTGCTCAGCATTGAACGAGGTCTCGTGTCTTGTTTGTCGCATAGGCATGAGACTCAAGGAAGGTGATATTGCTGTAAGCCTGGGCACAAGCGATACCTTATTTGTGTGGCTGAACCAGCCCAAACCGGCCCTAGAAGGCCACATTTTTTGCAACCCGGTTAACCCGGATGCTTATATGGCCTTATTATGGTAAAATTTCCTTCTAAGAAATCTGTGTTTAGGAAATCAAGACAAATATATTCATAAATTCTGTTTTCCCATCTTAGTTTCAAAAATGGGTCAATGATGCGAGAAGCTGTGCGCAATGAATATGCCGAAAAGTCGTGGGACCAATTTGCGTCGCTATTACAAAGCACGCCGCGGGGCAATTTTGGCTACATGGGCCTATACTTCGACGTACCGGAAATAACTCCCGCATTAAGCGGTCGCTTCCGTTTTAACCAAGTTGGGGATGAAGTGAACAAATTTGCTAGTCCGGAAATTGAAATTCGCGCGCTTATTGAGGGACAATTCCTGGCCAAGAGGTTCCATGCTGAAAAACTGGGCTTTTGTATAGGTAATTCCTTTTGTAAAAAGTGTATTAATAAAAGACAATGTGATTAGATGATACAACGCGAATTTTGGTGACTGGAGGCGCTTCGCAGAATTCAGCTATCTTACAAGTGTTGTCAGACGTTTTCAACGCGCCTGTGTACACTCAGGTACTGCGGAGTTTTCTCTGGCCTTGTATTATTAACTCTTCCTTAATATTTTGAAGGACGTGGCAAATTCAGCATGCTTAGGCGCCGCTTATATAGCCAAGTTCGCTGTGAAATCGTACGAGAATAAATCAGAAGGAAAACCTGCATTAGATTTCACTGAAATAACAGCGCAAGGGTCGGAGTTCAGACTTGTTTGTAACCCACATACAGACGCATCTCAGGTGCGGTTCTTATCAGAATTGTTTATATCAAATTACGGTTCCTAATTACACGTTTTATTCATGTATTTTTTAATATATTAGATTTACGATGCAATGACAGAGCGCTATGGTCAGCTCGAACACGTTGCAGAGCAGTTACAGAAAATGCGTTTTATGACGGGAGCTTAGAAATCACAAGGCCAGAAGCGAGCGGCTTTTCCAACGTAGATCTCCTAAACACGTAGCTTCCACTTCTACCAAAGGACCAAAGTGTCTACAATTCCAAGATATTTCCTACCCTTCCAACTCAATAACTGGGCTAGTTAACTCAATAACGTCCAACGTTTTTCTAGCGTACTTGTATGTAAGAATTCTACGCAAAAAGCAAAGAGCAACTTGATAGTGCATAAAAACGCTTAGAGCGCATTTACAAAGATTATTTCAGGGTGATCTAATTTTATACAAATTATCCGTAAGGGTCGAGTGGCCCTGTCGGACACGCCGAAGCGTAGCTAAGCGCTAAATGTATAACGAATGAAATACAAAATGTATATTAACCGTATTTGTATAGTACACGCGAGTTTTCTTTTTACAGAGTGTAAAACAAGATAAATACTATGATTTATGAGCGAAGCGAATTTACTGGTCGGGCTTTCCAAAATCGTTGAAATGGTACTCAGAAAGTACGGTAGGAGGATTATGATACGTACTAAGCTGATATGCGTTATTATGCTACCAAAACTCCGCAAGTTAGAAGCGTATTAAGTCTGATTATCTTACGAGCTGATAGGGTGAAATCTACATATAAATTGCATGTACCAACATAACAGTTTATCCCAACGGTTCACTTTTCCGGACCGGCGTCTTTTTTTCTTCTGACAATTTCTGTCTGGTACTTGAGGAACGGAATGGAGCCCAGGCTAAAGTTGGCAGAGAAACGGAAAGAACGGCGTTCCAGAAAAAGTGACCTATTCTGAAACTCCACACCATAAGAAAGACATTAAGCTAAATTTAAACAAAACTGCTTAATTAACTTGTGTCACTTATTTTGTTAGCACATTGTGGAAAAAAAAAATCCTGATGAGCTAATTCAGATCATTTTGATGTCCGAGAGTATATTTTAAAGCCGTGCTAAAAATGCGGCCCATTTCAAACTAGTGCTGACTATCGATCTCATGTTTGCCTCTCGTATACTTTGTGCCGAGAAAAATGATAACCCTTGTCTAACTCAATACTATTGAGGTCTTTCCCAATACGACTGCGCTTGCCTTAATCAGTTAAGCATATGTTATCAAACCAGTTTCGTCTCACCGTACTCGACCCTTTCTTTTCTTTATAAGATTCCGACACGTACTTCAAGCTACTGATCCATCTTTGTGTTTAAAGTCGTCTATAATTCAGTTCGTTTTCGATCGGTGGTGAATTGTTCCTGCCAAAACGGCTATTTTGTCTTAATATATTCCCCTTATAATCACTAACGCATTTCTTAATTAATGACCATGTTGAAAAAAAAGAGGGTTTTCCATAAATTTAGAAAATGAAACCATATAAAACTTCAATGAGGAATAAAATGGAGTATGAGAAACAATATTATTCTAATTATTGTTCTACGACATCTTCATTGAATTACAGTATAACCTGCCTTAGACAAAGGCAAAATTCTTTAAAAAATCAAGTAAAATTACGTCTTTCGGAAAGATAAAGTTCAGCCTCGTCATTTGACGTAATCCGGAGTTTCCAACGTCTGGGCTGATAGAGCCGGGGATCTTCTGTATTCGGAAAACGTAAAAGCCTTAGTTAGCAATACTAGCCCTTTGTGTCAACAACTAGTATCTATAAACTGGAAATTTTCTATTGATTTCTTGATATAGCTAGAACTGTTGGGCACGGCTACTTTTCGAAGTCCCGTTTGTTTGATGAAAAAGAATACACAAGTATGAAAGCCGCGACACTTCGGGGAATAGACTGGGGTTGATAGTTTGATCAACTCTGACAAGAACATAATTCCAGACAACCTTCGGAATTTACGTATGATCGAGCCATTTGTACGTTGGTATCTAATAATAAAAGAAGTTTGGCTAATGCCACAGCCACACCAGAGTCTCGTTACGCAACAGAGAGGGGCCCATATGCGAAAGTCCATATCTCGAAGTTAAGACATTTAGGCTTTATCTCCCGAAATTGCTTTCACATCAACTTTGTCTTCATAGATCTACGGAACGAAGATAATAAATAGACGACGCAATCTACGGTCGTCTCACTATAGCGAATGTAACTGGACGTAGAGTGCCTACCCAAGAAGTAAGGTAAAGTATGTCTGTTAATTACTGAAATTATTTTTATACCTTTCTTAAAATCCCATGTAAACCAATTAAAAAATTAATTGCTGGAACTAAATTTATTAGTGATGGTAAGATAAAACCCCATTATATAATTCATTAATAAGCCATGCTTAACCACTTGCTAAAACCTGGACCGCAAATGCCCAGTCAACCTAGCCTTTCCATGCTACACTCGTGGCCGGCTAAACAGTGTTTATCCATCTCCCTTGCTTAGAGCTGTAGGTGATCTTGACGCCACTTCTTTGTTATTTATGATAGGCTTCGTTCAAGTGATAACTCGGAAGAATCTTCCCAGGATCAAGTATGGCTGATCAAGGTGTCCCTTTACCAGTGAAAGTTGTTCCTCTGGAACCCGAGCGTGATGAAGCTCTGCGTAAAGCTTATCCTGGTATCAAAAATGGGTTTATGCGCGGTGAACCTGGGCGCCATCTCATGTTCACGGACATGTGGGGTGGAATGCAAAAAATGTATAACTTTGAAGTTCGCCCTGACGATGTTTGGCTAGTTGGTTGCCTCAAATCCGGTAAGTCATTTTCCGTAGCTATTTTTTTGTAAGTTGAAGAAGAATTAATTGACTTCCCCAAATACTGTTAGGAACCACTTGGCTACAAGAGATGGTCTATCTTATCAACATGGACTGCAACTTCGAGCTTGCCCGCTCGATTCCTATGCTGCGACGCGTGCCTTCCTTCGAGTACTTTGTTTATGAAACATCGTGGCATTCCTTAAATTTCTAGCCTTTGTGTTTACTAGGCTTAGTTACTCTCCATATATGATTCTCGATGCCGCAGGAGACGAAAAAGTCCCCGGGTCCAAAACTCTGTCAGAAATGGTCCTCACTATTGATGAACTCAACAATATGTCTTCACCCCGCCACTTCAAGACCCATTTACCTTTTCATTTGCTACCACAGAACGTGTTGAGCTCTACCAAAGTCATTTATATTGCCCGCAATCCCAAAGACCTCATCGTGTCATACTACAACTACCACCAGCTGGCGACCAAGCTTAATTTCAATGGAAATTTGGAAGAGTTTGCGGAATTTTTCATGAGAGATGAAGTGAATCGTACTCCTTACTTTGCCCACGTTTTAGAAGCTTGGAACAAGCGCCATTTGCCCAATGTTCACTTCATATTTTACGAAGATCTCAAAAGCGTAAGACTTATTTATGTTTTTGATTTTGACCATAAAGGATGGTTGCTTGTTGACAAAATTAATGGGTATGAATTTCAGGACCTACGAGGTGAACTTATAAGACTTGCTAAGTTCCTGGGCAAAGAACTCAGCGAAGAACAACTTCAAGCTTTGCGAAAACATTTGACTTTTGATAACTGCAAAAAGAACATTAACTATGAAGAAGTCTTCAAAGACACCGGACTTATGAATATGGAAAAGCTTTTCTTCAGAAAGGGTACGAAAACATGAGCGATTTTTTTTAAAAACATTTATTATTTTCATTAAAATATCTCGTTTAATAGGCAAAGCTGGTGACTGGAAAAATCATTTTACCCCGGAATTCAGTGCACGCTTGGATGAATGGATTAGCAAGAACTTGGAAGGCTCAGATATGTCTTTCAAAATGGAATTAGAGCAACAAGACTAGACTTCCTCAATTTATATGAGAATAGATCATTCTGATGCCTAAATAATCAACTCCTGAAACAGTTATAAAAAGCTGATAAGAAAGCTCTACGAAATTGCTACGAATCGTTATGTTCAGTTAACTTTGTCATTGTAAGAGTGGAGGACACTGTAGCTACTTGAACAAAATTAAATATCGACCCGATATAATATCTGAAGGATATCAGAGCAATGAGTTAACTTCCTTCGATGTGGTTCAATTGAAGAACAGCAGGACTCACCTGCCAAGCAATGCGGTACAATGCCGCCTGCTTCGGTAAGGCAACAAGCCTAAATGGCGCTGTAGTACAGTACCTACGAATAGTAAAGCCAAGTCTGTAGTTGAGGACATTGATTGAAAAAGTAAAGGAGACAGTCACTTCGGTAAACTATTCTGTGCTAAATAAAGACTTCCATATGTCTCCGAGTACAACCGTACATTTCTGAGTATCATCTGAGGCAACGTAAAGCATTGTTCCTTTTACGGGTAATAATATCTGTAACAGTCTTCGTGATAGAAATGTGAAGTTCAATTAGCAGGTCACTCCAACTAAATGTTTTTCTCCCTTTGCACGAATCCTTAATTAACAAATAGTATCTCTCCATGGAAATTGTGCTTTTACTGAGAAATGTGATACATATCTTAGCAGATTTTAAAAAATGCTTACCATTTGGTATAACTAGTCTATTTACAGTCGCAGCAACATAAAAACCACGAATAAACGACTGCTGGAATTCGGTAACGCAACCTTACAGTATCTGCTACCTTTTGGTCACAGTGTAAATTTTAGGGGAGAGAGACAAGGTTTTAAACTTATGTTAAACTTGGTTTTAGTATGCAAAGAAAGCCTATTTATCTGTGAATATGGTGACACTTTATTTCTTTGCTTTGCGCAGTCGAGGAGCAGTTAGATCGCCTCTTTCGTTTCGAAAACCAGCACAATCCTATATACAAATTGACGATGTTTTCACTTATTCAATAAGGTACTGTGC
Organism: Triops longicaudatus; assembly: GCA_022885665.1. Classification (NCBI taxonomy): domain Eukaryota; kingdom Metazoa; phylum Arthropoda; class Branchiopoda; order Notostraca; family Triopsidae; genus Triops; species Triops longicaudatus. The sequence continues at coordinate 2,111,032 of JAGQDJ010000202.1, forward strand.
AGAAAGGGAGAAATAGACTCCAAAAGAAACAGAACTGCAGTTGTAGCAACTTAATAAGAAATTGTTCAAGAGAAGTGCGAAGATAAAAAGCTGGAGGAGAAAAACCTCCAGCATAGGCTAACGTGTTTACGAACAACTGGTTCAAAGCATCAACTTTTTTTTTTTTTTTTTTAGTGAAGATCGGGTTTAGAATTGACGGGGATACATTATCTGTAGCCTTCCAATATCCTATCGTTCTACCTTGTATTTTTGCCCTGGAGGAATTGGACTTTAATATTTACTAAAACTTTCCGATTACTGAAAGAAGCTTTCACAAAGGGCCCGCCTGCCCTACGCGAATCACGTACGCAGCTTTTTATTTTTTCTTCATGTCATTAAATTGCACCTGGAAAGGTTCTCGGAGAATTTAAAATTGGATCAATGGCTAGTATCGCGTCATTACATTTTATCTCCAGTGCCGCCGTGTAAAGTTACGCGTGTGGCTTCATTTTGTTCAAATTTCTATTCATTTTCTGTAGAAAAACAGAACCTTGGACTTGAGAAATTCGATCCCTTAACGCAAAACTGGCTCCTAGCTGTCCGAATGGCCGACAGCGAAAAACAAGGATAGCAAAAAGATACCACTTTGACCAGAGGGACCTAAGGAGAAAACTCGCCCAAGAGAGTACGACTGCTTTATAGATAGAAGACCAGAACAAGCGAGCCTTCAGTCTTTATTCTTAGTTACGTTAGTTACCATTGACGTGCGGGGAACTTCACCTCAAACAAGAATTAGACAAGAAAACACTCACGCAATGGCACTGACAGTCAACAATTCAACAGCGGTTAACGAAGAAATAAAAAAGTGCCCCAGAAAGACCGGAATTCCACCAGCCGTTACTACTTTAGACGACTTGATTCGCGAGTTGCATTCCGCCTTTGAAGATGATGTAGTGGATACGGATTACGTCCAAGACTTGATGCTATCTTACAAGAGTAACCCTCTGGACTGGAAGAAATTCGCTAAATTTGATCGTTACAGGTAAAAGCAAGTAGTTTTTTTCTGCAAATGGTCAAATTTGAGTGTTACCAGCGAATGCTTAGCACGAAAAATGTCTCAAGAAACGTAGCTAAATTGTAATTCAGGCATTTAAGTCACCAATAATTAAGCAATCAACGAAGTAAATCACATCCCAAACCGTGGACAAAAATGGATTTATGGACAGTGTTAAAGTCTCGTGCATCAGTTACAGAAAGAAAGTGATGTTCAATGACGAGTTCATTGATGTTCATTATACTATAGTAAAACGAAATTGTAAAACAGGCCTACTGACAGGTTTTCGCCTACAGGACGTTAACCGGATGAAACCAATGAGTTTTCTACCATTATCTGTGTTGGCAGCTCGTACGTAGCTTAAACGAATTCGGTTCAACCCGAGCTATTAGTTCGTGCCTATAGATTGTCTTAGAAATTTGAAGGGACAGAGATCTTTCAATTAAAGATATACCTTTGCTTTCTAGTGTCATTTATACTAAAAACATATTGAAATTACTTTTTAATAGATATACACGGAACTTAGTGGATGAAGGCAACGGAAAATTCAATTTGATGCTCTTATGTTGGGGCGAAGGTCAGCAATCTGCGATTCACGATCACGCTGATGCCCATTGTTTTATGAAGGTAACTATCAAGTAACCTTTACGTGAAAGATTCAAAGCGCATTTTCGTATGTGATTACGAACAGATGCTCGACGGCTCATTGAGCGAAATCCGTTTCGCCTGGCCCGAAAGCGAAGGACAACAATTGCAGACAATCGGCACGACAACTCTGGAAAAGAACGGCGTATGTTACATCAACGGTAAGCGAATCCTAAGTCCCTTTTACATTGCAGTCAACGTAAATGCCTAAGTTAGCAACGAACGGTTTACGTTGAACCAGACTATTTAGTGCCAGGGGAGAGAAAATCTTGGAGGAACTCACTATGCATAACCAGTTTTCTCCTAACCAGTGCAATCCGGATTGAGCTAATTCCCAGTGTTGTGTTAGAAAAAAAGGCCGGGTCACAACTCTTTTTTTTCTCCGTTTCTGGCCCTGTTTTGTGAGTTGTTTACCACTTGAATCAAAAACAGAAGCATTAAAAAACCGGTTGGTCAGCTAAATAAACAACAGTAAGAAAGAAAGTTATGCAGATACAGACACACACCCACCTAATAAGCATATCATGCATAAATAAAAGCGCTGACGTCGTGTACGCTGGAAAACCCCATTTCGTAAAACATGTTCTTGTTTACGCAGATTCTTTGGGCTTGCACCGTGTAGCTAACCCTAGTCATACGGACCCGGCTGTAAGCTTGCATTTGTATTGCCCGCCGTTCAACCAATGTCACATGTTCGACATCCGTACCGGTAAGAAGACTGCAGTAAACGTAACGTTCTGGAGCAAATTTGGCCAGAAAGTACCCACGGTAATTCTTATAATCTCATTTAAAGGAATCGGGAACTAAGCAAGGCGTTTTAGGTTGCTACCACCAATCATTCTTGTTGCGAGCCGACTCCTGCTAACAAGTGAATTGCTATCAAAATATCGCTCAAAAGGGGTGTGACCAGAAAAATTTGCGCCTTGGATTATAATTAGCCCAATATGTACAAAGAATTAGAGAGTTTCGTCCAACACGTGATTGACAAGGTGTAGTCCATATACTTGTTATTCGGATCTTCCTTTTCTGCATACATCAAGCTAACTTTTTGTACCTTTTTTGTTGGCTTTTATATAAAGATTTTTTTCCCCAAATTAAAAAAAAAAACGTTTTGAAATACAAATACACCTGTGGATACAGTCATAGAATCAAAAGAATAAAATTTAGCGACATTTCTGCAACTTAAAAACACAGTTTCAACAATGACTAGTTTGGCATCGGGGGTGGCGCAGGCTTGTAGTTCGCTCTCAGCATTCTTTTTAATGCCGTTAGGATGTTAATGCAGCAGATTTTGTTCCGGTTGGGGTGGGTCGGTGGTTTCTCCAAGTAACCAGTAAGTAGTGACTTTGCCCTTCCCTTTCATCTCCACTTCTCCTCGCAGCTCCATTTGAAAGGTCCCGAACGAGTCCAAGATTTCTTTCGTGTCAGGACTTACATGTACTTTTAAAGCTAAAAGTGTACAGGAAAGATTGAGGTTAATTCTTTTTAAAGGCTTGTTGTAAAACTCATTACGTAATCCGTTGGACTCCATTCTCGAAGCAGTATTCACCGTGTCACCAAAGAGACAGTACCTTGGCATTTTTAATCCAACAACTCCTGCCACACAAGGACCTGAAATTGACGTTCGAAAATACGATTAAATATAAGCTATTGGGTATTTCTGGGAAGTGAAAGTTAGAGAAATAGGAACTGCTCAAGGAGTTACGGATCACATTACCAGAGTGAAGTCCAATCCGGAGTTTCAACTGATTTTGCGGTCGATGGCGTATGCGAAATGTGCGCACTGCGGATAAGAGCTTTAACGCCATACGTGCGATTTCTCGTGCATGCAAAGTGCCATTCCGTACCGGCAAACCCGATACAACCATGTAGGCGTCACCGATAGTTTCAACCTAAAGTCACACAAATATAATTACTTTAAAAAATAAAATTATTCAGTACTCCAAATTTTCGAAAAGAATTCGAACTTCTTTAAAGAAAGCTTGTCATATAGTTGTCTTCCATCGCAAAATTCCTGGAAGAGCTTCTTACAGCATACGGCCGGGTTTCTACTTTATGTTTTGTCTAGTGGGGTGCTTTACAGAAAGTTCTTCCTGACTAAACTCCTTATTCGTGAAAAGTGAAAATATTGTTTCCTTAGTGATATTCTAGGAATTATACACGGAAACGCCCTGTACTGTTTTCTTAGACCAGTTTTTCGTTTAAAACATCAAATCAGTAAGTGCTTCGCATGAAATTGCTGCATGTAAGCGTCTCTTGTAAGTAAAAAGCAAAGACAAGGTGGACCATCGATGCTAATGAAAATCTCTATTTGTTATAAGTGAAACATGATTCTGAACACGACTGCATTTTGAACGTACTGCACAAGACGACTCCGATAATAGAATCTGGAATTAACCTCAAGTGCTTCCTTGTCGGTATCAGAGATGAACTTATCGATGAACGATATCAGAGATAAATCAACAAACTAAGTTGATTTTGGTCCAAATTTCTTGAGTTTGGTAGCGTTGGACACGTAGTTTAAAAATAAAATACTTAGATATGCTACCATACAAGTAAAAGCTCAGTAGCTTATTCGATTTTGCAGTTTTCTAGAAAAAATGGTTCCTTTTTATTCAAAATTTAGCCGAAACATACAAGAAAAACGCGAGATTTTTAGAATAACCGTTTTAAGATATCACTGAAAACTAAAAGCAAACTTGATTTAATTTTGATATTTTTCTTTTTCTTTAATTTCAGAAAGAGTCTTTTAATACTTAGCGGAAGCTTGGCTACGACAACTTGAATCCGATATTCATGGAACAGACTGGTAAAACGCGTCGAGCCGATAACAGGTGATTACAAGATAGTTCGAACAAGATGGAAACATGTGTGGTGATTATTGACGTAAAGGACTGCCACAAATTAATTATGTTAAGCCTTGTTATGACGCATGGCGAAAGCCTGGCCATAAAAGTCCTTTGCTTCCTCAAGTAAGCCGGCAAGGAACTAATGCTTTGGCGATTAAATGTAGCCTTACCTTGTAGACATCATAATTCTCGATGATAGAATCGAAACAAGTGTACAAATCGTTTAGCAAATCCACCACCTACAAAAGATAGCTTTGCTTAGTAAGTGATTTACGGCATTTTACTGAACTTGGCACCTGTAAAGGCGTAGATTCCGCAGACAAGGAAGTAAACCCGACAATGTCGCTGAAATAGATCGTCACACTATCGAACGTCTCGGCAATGACGGATTGACCAGCAATAAGTTGACTCGCCACAGGCCTAATTTGCAACACAAAAAACAACAACATTTTTTCACTTTAAAAAGCATAGCAATGCAACTGACGAAAAAACTACTGTAATTTCTGGAATAGCATTCGTATCAGTTAGGCTTTGTTTGGGGACCATCAAACTTTTGTGGACTCCTTTCCTTTCTTATCGATTCAAATCATGCAAATTCTGCACGACGGAAAGAAGGTTTATGTAAGACTTTCAATGCCAGTCTGAAAGCGGGAAATCTACTTAACGCGTCTCAGTGCACTCAAACTTCCGTAGAAAATCGCAACTCAATGCCTGAACGCCGAAGAGCGCTTTGAAAGATTTACTAGCCGGTTTAAAGCCACCGTGTTCGTGGGAATTACTTTGAGAGTTCCACGGAAAATACCCGGAAAGAGTTCGTGAACGTATTTTTCTTTTTTTTTCTACATAAAATTTTAATTCCTACATTCTTCCTATTTTTAGCAATTAATTAATAGTAGATATTGTCGTTAAGGATATGTTCAAAAAATGACGATTTTTACTGAAATTACAAGTATCTTGATTAAGGAAATTTTAGCACTTAGACATCGAAACGACAAGACATTGAGGGCATTCTTGATCAAAAGTTATATCTCTCTCAGATAGTTTGAGTGTTTGAGATGAATGTAATTGATGTTGTCTATAGAAAGTTAAAACTTTTGTTTAACAGGTACAATTTGTCAAATAGTGTCCCTAATATAAGCTTACTTCAGTAAGAATCTTGAATTTTACGGTCGATATTTTTTTTAGAAAATGCAACAATGTAATATGTTAATGAAATTAATGTTAAACTTCCAATGTAATTCTCACTTGAGTGACTGGGAAACACTTGCCACAAGACTCAAAAGTGTCCATTGCGTGAACGGAATTTATGTGACTCCGTCATCTTGCAAACACTGTCACCATCTTTTGCCAAGATGACGTATTTTTACACCAGTTAAGGAACCGTTACCCATTAGTAGCCTTTAGATGGCACAGTTGCGACTTAAAACGGACCAAGAACCCATTTAGTAGCCTGACCATGGCGGAAGATACGCCATTCAGGTCCAAACGTGACGAAAGTTTTTTGCAAGATTTGTGTTCTTAAACAGTCTGTCAACTGCCACACTAATGCAATACTGATTCCGACATCGAAGCTGTCATACAAGCATTTTTAAACAAAACTTCAGGCAAGTATCGCTCGTTATACATCTTAAAATATACAGAAGAACGTTAGTGTTAAGTATATTTTATATCTAAAAATTCTGCCGATGCCCCAGCCTAAGCCGTCCGACATGTGAGTAATCTTATTACAGACGAAAGAAGGACATTAAGAGCCAATTTCTCCTCATAGCACTTTTTGACTTCTCGTTGACAAGTGAAAAACTTGAGAATTCCCTTGGTAAACCTCCCACAGTAAGCTTTTGATAAGACGATGTTCGGGAAAGAGCCTTTTGGTATTATTAGATATATTTTATCCGGCGCAGACCTTAAGTTCAGATTGTTTTAGTAGTCCCTGCTATGTAAACGGACTTTAAGGTTGCCATATTTGGGATCTGTACTATACCAATGAAAATAAGAGATAAGGAAAGTCTCCTACAGCCTGTAGTCCGTGCGTGGGAGATACAAAGCAAACAAAGCCCACTGCTACGTCACAAACCTGCCTATTAGGGCTGTTCGGCCCTTTAATAAAACATCCCTTCATGTTTATGGTACCAAGTCGCTACCAGTGCCGCAGCAAACGTGCCTAGTAAGTTCTGAAGTTTGTATGATTATAAATCACTCACTTTGGGAGCAGTTGGTACAGTAGTTCCTCACACCGTCGTTTTTCCTCCAAATAATCCGCTGTTCGCTCTTCCACTAACGCCTCCAGGTTATTGGCATACTGTTCCATTCGCGACAGTAGATTGTCTAGAATATTTCCACTTTCGTTGTCCCTGTAAACAAAAGCCACAATTTTCATTTTAGCCCGTAGGATACGGTTTTCTTTCGTTTTGTCTACTTGTTCAAACGTCGAATGATTCCTTTCAGGCTCTGGAAATCAGGCCGCTCCATCGGATCTTCCGCCCAGCATTTTTTCATCATTAGTATGACTTCTTCCTCACCCATGTCTTCATCCATCGAAGGGCGGAAAGGAGTTTTCCCACTGTTTTTCACATTTTCCACGATTTCTGTTTCGCAAACGAGAAAAAAAGGCATTACTTACAAGAAGCACGTAGTGCAATAAATCTTTTACGACACATGTTTTAGCAAGTCAACACATTTTAAGCGTTTAACTAAGTCTACCTGCGTCACTAAGAAAAGACAAAATATAAATATGTAATTGTTCTCCGAGCTTCCAAACCCATGACTGGTCGAAGCTAGCTGGGTAATAACAATTACAAGTGGGACTAGACGGAAAGAAAATGTAAATACTGCCTGGGGATATGGGCGACCTCATGGGTGACAAACGATGGTTTTCCGCTATGGGCTTGCAGTACGAACACTCGATATTGCAAAATTTCCGTCTAGTCAAATCTGACGCGCCGGGACTCACTGAACTCGGTTTTAAACTCGCTTCAAAGTAATGCGGCGGATTGAAACGTTCGATCTCTGACTTCCGCACCGGAACTGCATTCTGCGCCATGACTTCGAACCCACTCCCAAAGAACTGCTGCACTGTGAAGTTATTGCAAACCTTGTTTCGATTTCTGTTAACCGTGCAAGGCAAAAAGTCCCTACGTCTCACGGTTGAGATGCAGAGGCAACTGGAAGGCGCTTTGTGGTTTCCTAATCCGAAAAGTCGGGGTAGCTCAACACTCGCTTGCGTCTTGTTCTGACTGACGCGGCTTTGTCCTCGCTTTTTGTTCGGCTGCTGCCGAGTTCGCCTTTTGAAGCCGAAACGTCTTTGCCCTCCCTGCGCGTTGAAAAGTAATTGCCGAGTTTCAACAAGGTACTTGAATTTTACTTTCTGTCATACGCATTAAAAAAGATCTTTTATGAGGTACGCCGAGCTATCTTGACCTTGAATGGCGTTGGCCAACAAAAGATCGATATGGCATGCTCGTGTAACCTTCCATCGATTGGTGTCTTTCTCAACTCTTCGCAAGAAGATTCCTTTCTTGTCACAGAGTCTGCCAAGCGTCCAAAGGGCTTGAAAGCTCTACCTTTACAAAAGTTTCAAAACACGGGGCGATATGACTGAAGGAGCGGCATACATTTCAATTGGAAAGAAAAAATAACTAAAACAGGAATGTAAGAGAATAACATTAAAAACAAAATAATGAACAATACCAAACATGGAAAAATAACAAAAAAGATACGTGTAAAATGAGACGGCAAAAATAGGAATGAAAAAGGGGAAATAAAAATGAATAAAACAGTATAGACTTTCTTGGCTGCACACCGTGTCCAGTTGCAGTTACGAGCTCGTCAGTAATGAATCACGACAGTGAGATGGTTTGCATAATAAGCTTACCGTGTGGACTTAGGTTGAGGTGAGACAAGTAAAAAGGACCTTGTCGCATCAGAATTTCGTGGACTATGATGGCAAAGGAGTAAATATCACCTTTCGGTGTCCCTTCGGCTGGCATTTTGTCCATTCTTAACAATTCGGGCGCGGTCCATAATTTTCCTAGCGTGATTCAAGCCACAAAACCACGGGCAATTGTTGGTTACTGGTTTCTGCAGTCTTCATTATTAAAATAAATTCCTTACGTTTCCAGAAAGCGTAGGAATCCTCGTTGTCATTTTCGTCATAGCCACGGAGCGAGTGGAGGCCAAAGTCGGTCACTTTGAGGACAAAGCGACTATCTACCACACAATTGGACGATTTCAGGTTGCCGTGAGAACGAACCTCGCTGCCGTGCAGATAACTCATGGCCTAAGTACATTCATAATGTGACAGAAACATAAAAGGAAACCGAAAGGTGTCAATTTAAACCATGAAGGAACTGTCACCAACATAGTAATAATATTCACGACAAAAAAAAGTTGGAAGCCAAATGCAGAACGGGCACGAACTGCAATCCGACTCCGTGTAAAAACGTGTACCATAAAACCTCGGGTTGCGTTAACCCGATTTAACGATTGTCATAAAGAAGGGAATGAATAGCGCAACTTTTAGCGCTTCTAGTCAATAATGTTACACTTGGACTTCCGAAAATGTATTTATAGCAGGACCTAAGCCAACAATGAACACCTGCTCCATGCAATGATTCTTCTAAAATGGAAAACTTCATAATTTCCAAGACAACAAGGATATAAAATTATTGCGTGACCACAAGTACAGTAGAACTCGTTATAACGAACCCTTTTCTAACCTCGTGTCCATTATAGTTTAAGGTACTACGTATCGCAAATATACATAAACATCCTGGTATAACGAACTTCGAAAAAAACGGACAGTTCTATTCTTCTATTCGCAGGAGGATCGTTATAAGGAGATTCTTCTATAAAAAAATAACAAAATTGAAATAAATGTAAGCAAAATCTCGTTATGACGAACCTTTTCTAAAAAAGTATACGTCGCGTTTGACGAACTGTAAGGTTCCAAGTTATACAAATGTACAACAAGTGTCTAATATAATGAATATCGGATATACTGAACGGCTTTTCTGTTCTCAATAGGTTCGTTATATTCTGCTGTGGTAGAGTCTCACTATTACGAACTTTACTACAGCAGGATTTTGTTATGACGAACCTGTTTTATATAAAGGACTCTCGGTTATAGTAGACGGGTTAGAAGGTACCAAATTAGCAAATACAGAAAAAAATCCGGTACAACAAAACCAATTTTTTTTGCTTGCAAGAGGCTCGTCATAACGAGTCTAATGTCTATAATGATTGTAATTTATACTGGAAGAATTGCTAAGCCCATGGTTTTGTAAGTTTTCAGAAACAGCGCCTGAAATAACAAACTTCGGGTGTACCGAGGAGTTATTCTGTTTCCCCAAAGAGATATAGCATAACTTTACTATAATCCAGTAAATGAATTAAACGTAAAAATTTAAAGAATGAAATGTATATATTACAAAGAAAAAAAGTAAAGCTTACAGAAATGGAAAATTAAGTTTTAAAATACAAAGAATTAATGAAGCAAGAATACAGGAAAACTACAATAGCCATACGTCTCCCTTGGTTTTGGCGATCTTAGTTTTTCCGTGTCGCTTCAATATGTACTCCTTTACTCGTTTTTGACTGAGAAAACCGTGGAAAAACAGTAAAATAACCCGAGGATGGCAATAGCTGTAAGAACAGGTCGGGTAATGCTGACGTGCTCTTAGGAATCCGTCTCCTATTACGTGCTTTTTACTTATGCGAACGTTTTTCTCTGTCAATCACGTAAACATGGAGACGCCTTCGTGTTAATGTCTTGGAATAGAGCAAAATTGCACGTTGCTGACGCCGTAATGTTACTATGCCGTGTTATATGATACTGTGCTTAAGGTCTTTAACGAAAGATGCTTATTACAATCTTGGATTTCTTTCTCCCGCAAGGAAGAAGCTTCTCGAAACGGGATCTCATTGCATTGTTTGATTTTTTTTAGCAAAAAAAAAAAATTAATAAATAAAATAAATAAGTATCTTACTTTCACTATGTCGTGCATGAGACTGTACCGAAACATCCAATCCAATTTTATCTGTTCGTTTTCCAAGATATCTTGCAAACTGCCTCTCGGACAGTATTCCGTAAGTAGACAGCAGTGCGAGGGCTCAAGACAGGCTCCAATAAAACGTACCAAATGGTCATGGGACAAGTCCTTCATCTACACGAAAAAGTACAGTAAGGTCTTCCGCTATACAAATCAAGAAAAAGACAAAAACTCTCTTTATTACTCTTTTGAGCTCCAGTAAGAGAGGCCGTTGGGGATCTATTTTCACTCGCGGAATCGCCTTGATAGCCACGACAGCTCCCTAAATGTCGAAATGCATTAGTATGCCCATGTACGGAGGGGTCACTGTGAACATATTTTTACTTTATAAAAGCCAGTTTGTATAAATAGCTGTTTGTTCCCTTGGGCGCCTAAACTGTCGGTGGAGTAGGTACTCTGTAATTAAAACATGCTCATTAGCTCGCAAAGAGAGATTTTCTTCAAATAAGCAAAGTCGTCGGTACGTACCACGAGGCTGTTGCGGCCAATAGACAGACGGCTGCCGAGTTTGTTGCGGCCCTTATCCTCACTAGCGAGCACTATGTCTTGCCAGTTCACTTTCCACGTCATTGATGCTATTTCGGCTTCGACTTTATAGTGCCTAATGAAAGAGAAAGAAGTTTGAAGCGTTTAACTTTAAATGGAGCCATCTTAGCGTGATAATTACCGGTAAATCAGTGCTGATGTGATGAGCAATACAACCACAACGGAACTCAAGATTATCGTGACTATGGCATATTCTGGTAGACCTATTTCGTTTTCCCCGCAAAAAAAAGATAATTAATAAAGAAGTGACTAACGAAATTATATAATAATCAAAACGCAATATTAAAAATGGCATTCAACAAATAAATCAATGTTAAAACAATTTTTCCTTTATACTTGTATCAGGGCATTTAGAATTGTCGAAGCCACAGGTGGGCGTGTCGGGCGGCGGTTCCGTCCTACCTCCTGACCAGTGAATAGTTTTGTTCGGCACGTCTATGAATTTCTTGGATACTCCGTAGTAGTTTGCTACAACCTAAGAAAGTTTGAGCTTTATTTTTATTTATTTTTTTATTTTTTTTTTAAAGAAGGAAGAAAAATATGACTTGAAAAATGCCGGTCTCAGGGTCCATATCGAGTAACGAGTAATCTGCATTGCGATCTCCATTACCGTCCATGCTAACATTGCCACTGATGCCTAAATCAAACAATGAAAGTAAGCCGGCACTTTCATTGCATAAGACAAATAGTACCTTCGAAAGTACGGTTCCACATCCTCATGGTGATATCAGTGCCGTTGGTAATGGAGCCGCCGTTCTCTAGAGTTTCATTGAGTGCTATGGCATAGAGTAGGACAGCTTCATGGAAAGCCGAGACAAAGGTATTGACCGGTTCTTCGACGTAGGTGTAGTTGTAGTCCTCGTAAGCAATACGTTTGACTTCAGCCGAAAAGTTGGCATATTCCGGGGTGTCGGGAACCCGAGCTGTTACACTCAGTAAAGCTTCGTACGCAGCTCGGGCTTGAGCGTTCCTTTCGTCCGTGTCAGAAGCATTGTACCATGGCTTCAAAGTTTCGTTGTTGCTAATGAACAAGAGAACGGCCTGATTAGTTCATTCGTCTTATGTGGCGACAGAACATGCTGTAGTCAGGCTTAAGTATACAGGTCTATCTCCGTTACAGTAATAGCTGGTTCAAAAGATTTAAATGGTATTTGCGCGCGAGCTTCTTTTCGTCGCTAGCGAGTTTTGAAAAGAAGAGCTATCTGATGTCAACAAAGTCCCATGGAGCGCAAGGTTGCCAAGTTACGGTGCGTTTAGTATATCACATTTCGAAAATGGTCGAACATGTTTGTTGGATTTTGCTGCGTATTTCTGCAATATTCAAGAGGTCAGCCATTTTACCCTTGAAATTCAGTGATCACTAATCCCATAACTGTATATAACTCAAGAATATATATATATTTTTTATTGACTGACCACGTAGGCTTTCGCCTATAACAGTTTACCGCAATAGGCGAAAGCCTACGCGGTCAGTAAAAAAAAAAAGAATAATTATATACGAAGGCACATGCATTTGTTATACAAAGCTAGGCACATGATAGTGCGCTTTGTTCGGAAAAGAAGAGCAAAAGAGCAAACGTCAGAACGGATGGAAATAACTCAGTTTCCACGACAAATCCCATCATTCATATGTGCTTAGGATAGATATTGAATATTTTATGTGAGGAACACCCGTAAGAAAACCAGTCTGGCAAGGAAAAGCTGCAACGTTTGGTAAATTTGTCCATTTGGTTCTATTGGTAAATTTATTTCTTGTGTCTCGCAACAGCATAACCGAAGCCTTGAAGGGAAAAAATGCCTTGTGGGCTAAAAGCAAACTGTCACGAATGAGCGGAAACTTCTGCGGATCGAAGTGTTCTGCAGATTAAAGTGAACAGTGTCATCAGACGTCTGTGGTGTGCCTGATTACGGAATATTAAACGAAACTGCCTCGACAAAACAAACTTTGATTTTAGCTTTCTTGAAAAGCAAACCCCCTTTTACGAAGCAATCTATAGAATATTTATAAGCAACCTATAATCTTAAAAAAACTATACAGGGCAGACCTATGGTCTTAACTTACTTATTAACCCCTTTTCATTTGCTCAGACAAGCCCATGTTTCACGGAGTCAACCACTGTCGTGAAATTTACACAGAGAATTACAGAAAAGTGTCCGCAAAAAAATTTAAACATTTTTTATGCTTTTTTACGTTAATTTGTATTAACAACAGCCATTTTTTAAAACATGTGTTTGCAAGATGTGCATTTGGCAATTTTCAGTAAATTTGTGAGCCGGCACGATTTTTTACATTTCATAAAGAATTTCGTCAGTGACCTAAACAGGTTGAAAAAAAAACTCCTATTTTTCCCCTTAATTATGCTAAACAGGTTGACACTATGTGTTCTACTTTTTCCTAAAATACAGAAGTTTCAAAAGGGGGCTTAGAATTTAGCAAGCAATTTGTGAATAAAATAACGGTTTTACTTTCATTTCTGTTACTCTTTACAGGCAACCATTTAATTTCAGTAAATTTCTGTGAAATGCACCAAAAAATATCCGCGATAATAATTTGCCTTTTGTTTCGCGTAGAGGGAAATGCATGCAGGGTGGAATTAAGTACACTGTAGGGAGGCTGTATAAATTACATCTTCTATTTTATTGAAAGGTGGAATATACTAGGCAATGATTATTAAAAAGATAGTACCATAAAACAGAAAAAATGAGATTTTCTATCTTGCTGCAGGTTTTCATATTACAGAACGTGGAATACGTAGGCTACTTTGGTTCACTGGTTAATCATTCTGCCTTATACGCGCAAGCAATCTCTGTTCCCCTTATGTTTACTTCTGTACCTTGTCAACTTACTGCATCGATTATCAAACCAACTTTTAGATATACGTAATACTTGTGTGCACTGTACACTACGTAGCGCTGATTGCGTACTGCAAAAGATTAACGAGTATCAGCATTGCTCTTTACCTTTTGTTTAAAATGCCTCCGTTTGCATTACGTAAAAAACATTCACGAAAAGGAAAAAAAACAAACGAGAAGGTAAACAAACTTTAATTAAGCAAAAGCTGGTACTTTAAATGAAAAGCCATTAAAAAAATATCCCAACTTCGTCATTTGCCTGCGTGTATTGATAGCTTGAACTCAATAAAGCAAAAACTTTAGACTTCAATACGTTACCCTGCAGCAACGGATTTCAACCGTGGTTCACGTACCCTAAGCGGTACGGAAAGACTGTTCCTCTCCTTTCTTTAAATTTTGTGTCTCATGATGATTATTTACCTTTTATTTCTTTTTAGGTCTCAAGAGATTTTTGCTAAATTTCCATTTTTGTTCAACATCTTGTGATAATACTCGTTTATATTTCAATGCCAATGAATTTTGCGTCTGTTGTCAGATACAAGTACGTTAATTGGTTTAGCATTAATTAAGTGGATATGAATACCCCGACTGTTTTAATCCCGTAAAGTATTTTTCTCTTTAAAAAATAATTTTTCTCTTTCATGTAAAATAATCTATCATTCCTGTGCTACGCAATCCTTTTCACATATAGGGGCATAAAATGATCTAAAACCTTATAAACATGATTAAGGTAAACTAATATAAAAGGTTAAAAGGTTATATAAAGGTTAATATAAAATATAAGATTAATGTATACAGCCCATAAATTAAGGAGCACATGACTGTACTTCCGGCAAGGGAAGTAATCCAAGCAATAATTCTCGCCTGGGCTCTTCCTTGGAGCTATCTCACATAAATAAAACCGATACACTCTTTACGAATTTTGTCAGCTTCCTGGACAGGGGTAATGTGTTGTGGCTGTTTAAGCTTCTCTGCGTCTTTTGCTTTACTTTCTGTGAACGTGGCCCATAGAGACATGGCAACCCCACAAGACATTAACGGGAAAGAACGCTGAAGGAAGCCGTAGCAACTTACCTGCTGAAAAGTTCGATATTGAAAAAAACGTATTCCCCGCTGTTCACCATGTTGAGCTCCGCGGCTGTCAGCAGAATTTCTCTCACTTTGTGAGGCGAGGCACACAAAACGATGACTGTAGGTATCAGGAATATAAAAAAGATCCATTTAATTTAAGAAGAAAAAAAGCTTTAATCACAGAAAAAAGACTCAACTGCGTCTGCTCTAAGAACGAAATATGACAACACGAAGTTACTATGTAAGGCATGTTAGAAAATCCTTTAAAAGTATGCACCCTTGATTAGTTCTGAGTGGAAGGTTTGAGAGATCTTACTGCGAGCCTTTTGGGCCATATCTTGCAGCAGCGGTTTAAAATCGAGTAGGCTGTTGGTCTCATCAAAGCTCTTGTAAGCGGATTGTTGGCCTAATTTGTCATAGACGGCTGCCAAGGTGAAATGACACACAGAATTGCCTTTGCCGCTCTTGGGATCAAAGTTGTGAAACAACATGCCCACTACCTTCCAGTCGAAGCGTGCTAACGTGGCCGACAAGACAGTGCCCACTTGGCTGTACGAGCCCATCATGCGGGTCAACAATGGGTAATGAAGTTTCTTCAGAGAAAAGCCGTCCGCTTGGGCTGCCGCAGTCAACACGGGAATGTCCCAGACTTTGGTGTACCGGGCCACAGGTGCGATCACATACTCACACACAGGGCCCAAAAATACGTCTAAAATGAACAAAACATCGGGGATGGAAGGATGGTGTACTCCTCACAAGCTCTTTTTTTCTCTCTCACGCGTCCCCATGCTTTCGTTTCATTGATCTCGCTTAATCTAGAATTGAATCCCACCCTACGCCTCCAGAATTTATTTTTGTAACCTGGGAAGCACGATAGTATGGTTACGAGAATTCAGTAATTAAATGAACAAAAGTGTTTTCGTTGAAGGAGGATTTCCTCAACTCGTAACGTGATAAGCTTCTGGAGTTCTCGCAAGCCAGTTCCTTGAGAATGGCACTACACTAAAGGAAGTGGTGTAAATTTCAACTACTATTTTTATTATTATTTTTTTTTTCTTTCAAAAAGCGGTCTTAGAAGTGAGATAAAGAGAAAAATCCTCCGCAATGTATATCCAAATATGTTATCTACATTACCTGTTTAAAATAACTTTTAAAGTCATCGCAAATTTTATTAGTTGAAATTTTTCCAGTATCTCTTCAGAATTGACATTTTGAAAATGTGGACCAAACTACGACTACGAAGACGATATTAATGAATTCTCAAAACGGAATTAAAGAACGGAAACATTCAATTCATGTTTACAACGAAACGTAGATATATAAAGCAATTTTATTAGAAAAAAAACACAGCGCAAACAAATACGCCAAACGCTCACTGCACGACATTCTTTGCGGCAGGTTAAAATCCTTCGAGTGCCTGGCGTGTGACGCACTGGCGCCACTTGTAGTAGCAATGGCACGGGTTAGCGTGTAGCACCACGCTGCCTAGTAGAAATTTACCACATGACTACTTTGTGAAAGTTTGGACTTTTCTCACAAATACACTTAATGTTCAGTATTATATATATACAATTCTGAGAAATTCTATAATTAAGCTAAGCATGTAACTAAAGAAAGTATCATCAACTTGCGCCCTTTCTTACAAAAATAGCTAATTGTATACGGTTCTTGAAAAGTCTGGCAGCCGTTAAATTTTTGAGCCAATCGTTCGACGATGCCATTTTTTAGAAAAAAATAAAGAAAAGGAAACAATATATAATAAAAATTTTAAAAATAAGTTTTAGCGTTGGTTTGCAATAATTGCACGTCGGAAGCTTGAAATAGTAATATATAT